>CM076580.1:1559318423-1559869401 GCA_034641835.2 Pinus albicaulis | reverse complement strand
AGCTAAGATAAAAATAGCACACAGCAAACTCTAACCAAATTCTATATTATGAACAAGAAATTACACACATATTTATACAAACAAAAGTCTCAAGATAGGAATTCTATCTTAGACATACAGTAGTGTGGTTGAGAGATTCTCTCAACCACACACTAAACTAGGAGAAACTATATTCTAGCTAATTCTTATTATGTAGGAACAAACTCCTCAAATGGAGAATTACAACCATAGACAAGTAGGAATTAATTATTTCTAACTCCCCCCTTTAATGACTACTCGTCATGATAGTGATTCACAAAGTATCGTTGTGGTCAAACATAACAAAGAATATGTCGACGTCCATATAAAAGAGCAACCATCCATCGGAATGTATGGGTACCAACCGCTGCAACTGATAGTCCTGTAGGATGTCCTTCACATACATGATTCTGTCGACCGTTATCACTGCATATATGTACCTGCAAATCCACCACCATCAGGCGAATTGCATGTGCAGAACCTCCAAAAAAAAAGAGAGATCAGTGCCTTTCTAAACCAAATATTCATGTCCAAATAACAATCACAAACAGTTGCGCTGATTGTGCCTTTTGAGGCAACTGTTAGATAGAAAAGTGCGTCGTCCCTCTTGTGCTTAGACACACCGATATTTGAGACCGTGAGCCAGGTGTTACTGCAGTGCACCTGCTCCTACGAGCACAAGGCTCCCATGTACACGTTAGCCACTCAGGCAATATGCCACCACCGGGAAGTCCGATCTGCCACCACCGGGCAAATCCGCCAACTTCAATATGCCACCACCGGGCAAGTCTGATCTGCCACCACCGGGCAAATCCGCCAACTTCAATATGCCACCATCGGGCAAGTCCGATCTGCCACCACCGGGCAAATCCGCCAACTTCAATATGCCACCATCGAGCAAGTCCGATCTGCCACCACCGGGCAAATCCGCCAACTTCAATATGCCACCACCGGGCAAGTCCGATCTGCCACCACCAGGAAAATCCGTCAACTTCAATATGCCACCACTAGGCAAGTCCGATCTGCCACCACCGAGCAAATCCAGAACTTAAATGTGCCACCACCGGGGAAATCCTATAGCCACTAAGGCTCTGTATGTGGTTTCTGGCTCACCACAAACCATCACTTTACAGTGACAAAAGATGGTTTCAGGCTTACCATAAACCATTACAAAGTGGTTTTAAGATCACCACGAACTTTCAAATACCTTTAAAAGGCTTACATTTCATACTTCAACATTTGGAGTTTCTGGGTACATACAATGACCATTACAACAACTGGACTTGCTTATAACATGCTAGGGAGTCTATTCCACAAACCACACTAACTCAAACAAACATCTACTTTGTTGTCCACCATAAACGTTGTTGCTGCTCCTTTACCTCATCTGTTCATTGTTCACATCTTGGGCATCTTTGTCTATTCAAATAACTTCTTGGAACTCCATGTTTAACCTATCATTCGTTAGAGTAGCTAATTCTAACAAAATAACTCTGCCTACATTGAGTTAGCTAGGCTCAATAAGGCTCAATAAAACATGATTCCAAGAAAATACAACATAAAATCTTCAAATTTAATTTCTCTATCTCTGCCCATAGATGATTATTTTCCAAACATACCAGCAGCCATTTTTCACCAACAATACCTGTGAGGGGTCTACTGATAAAGAAATGAATTAACGACTTTTCACCTGGACTCAATGTAGTGCATTCAAACATTGATGATCCACACATAGGCACACGGCCACACAAAGAGAACACAATTTTCCCTTCAAGAGTAATAATCCAGGACTCCACGGTCCAATTCTCTGTCACGTTTCAGTATCTAATTCTCTGGCAACATAATGCCACTTCCCCTACTCACAGTGTCTGCTAGTCACTGCTCTCAAGCATGCCTCCTCATGCTTGCTAACAATCTGCAACACGATCACGATCATCCTCCAATCTCTGATGTAGCCCCAATTGATGTCGTTTTCACTGTCATGTGTTCATTATTCCCTGCAAATTTGCTTAGTGTTGGAATGACCAGTTCCAACACACACTCAGAATTGTGACAATAGTCGGTCATACTATTGTCACCAATTTCATTGTCATGACACTTAATCAATACATTGCAGAATTAAAAAACATCATGAGAGAATTAAAAAAAAACATGCTTCTTAACAGTGCAAACTTCGCCCAATCAGGATCACCGAGATCTATAGCGTATGCAAGTGCATGCAGGATCACCAAGGAGTTCGGCCTTTCTTTCCACATATGGGGTATTACGCATCCACGACAGCTTAGTGATGGTGAGAATCCTTTAAATAACCAATATCACTGTGGCATCATCCTTTGCATGCAACCAATGAAAATAAAAAATAAACGCGGATAACCAATCCCATTCCCTCAATCTGTGGCTCAATATACTAAAGCCATATGGTGCGGCGTTCCTTATCTCCAATATGCCTCTCCATCTCTCCAAGCATTTCATTGAATAGCTCTTCTCTCTGCACTACCTTCTTCGAATTGGACTCCTATTGCGTCTTGGACTATAGCTCTGGCTGCGACCTTTTCTACGGCCTCCAGGACTACGGCTTCGAGTTCTTCGCCCACGATGACCATCCCGATCATCATCATAATATCTTCTATCATATCCACGGCCTCCATGGCGGGCTTCCACAAACTGTTGTGACAGATCTTCTGCAGTTCGAGGCTTTAGGCTTACTTTCAAATAAGGGGGAATTTCCTACAAGACGCTGCAATCTGAACCATAGACCACCGTATCGGCTTCAATTTCTTGCAGGATTTCGTCTTCTATTGCTCTGAAGATCGCAGAAAACTACCTCTGTGATAAAAATGAATGGCAAATATATATGCCACAGATCGTGGTCAGTGTAACAGTTAACTTCAGTTCAAAGTTGTTTCTTAATAAATTGTATTTGCTCTAATAAAATACATATACTCAGAGCTCACATGAAACCAAATACCAAAAGGTTTGGTTAGGGGCAGTAAACGAAACACAGACAAGTTTATGAAATCGGAGGGTGAATAACATCCTGCACGGGCGACGTCAAAACGAAAATTTACGACCGCCGAATTGCCCAAAAGATTTTGAAAAAGTGTAAAATACTTCTTCTCGATTTCTCCATACTAACCGAGCTCTTCAAACAAATCTTCATAAAAAAAAAATCCTCAAAATGTTCCTGAATCTTTCGAGGATCCATTGCGTGACCTTGGAGATCCATTCCAGGAGTTACCATATCAGGTCTTTGGTACATATTTGAAAGTAAGATAGTCGGGCTAATAGTAGGTCTCGTGTGCAGCCTTGAACACCGATCCCTATGCCTGAAGGCTCCAATCTTAAAGTAGAAAGGGCAGTTGACCCTGTCTTTCTCGGATTGCCATTATTCTGCAAGTCGTCTGACCGATCCAGATCAAGCCAAGAATTTTTTGCTGATGCGTGGGAATCCTGAATATGCAATGGTTAGCACACCGTGCCAAGCCACGAAGAACTCCAATGGTCGCAACGAACAAGCTTCTGCCTCCGAAATCAAAGTGGGCAGAGATGCCACTGTAGGCCATGTATTCGATAGGCCCTTTGAATAAGCTCTGTTGTTTCCTCCATCGCTGAAGAATATCACCCAACCAATCGATCAGTAAAATGATTGCGTAGCCTCGCCTCGTTCTGCTCAGAGCTTCTCCAATCCCGAAATCGCAGCACACAGCCGCTCAGCGATCCAAAACAACACTGCACTCGCCGTTCTCGGACAAGAGCCATCGCTGGGCAAAACCGCCTTGTAAACCCGACCGAAACCCCTGCTTCCAAACAGCACATCCTTTAATCCTCGGCGAAAAAATCGAAATCCCCAAAGACGCCATTCATACTTTTTCAGAAGTCGATTCATTGTCGAATCCAAGAAACTGGAGTCTATTACTCAGCGCTCCTCAGGTAGGCAGCGCTCCCACTCAGATGGACAAACAAAAAATTTAATAGAGCTATATACACACGCCGTAATTTATTTCTCTATGCCCAGGAAGGGCCAGAGGCCCTTACGGGCTCTGAAGCTCTGATACCAAGATAAAAATAGCACACAGCAAACTCTAACCAAATTCTATATTATGAATCAGAAATTACACACATATTTATACAAGAAAAAGTCTCAAGATAGGAATTCTATCTTAGACGTACAGTAGTGTGGTTGAGAGATTCTCTCAACCACACACTAAAATAGGAGAAACTGTATTCTAGCTAATTCCTATTATGTAGGAACAAACTCCTCAAATGGAGAATTAAAACCATAGACAAGTAGGAATTAATTATTTCTAACTAGCTAGTGCATCGGTGGATCACCTGTGGCAGAGGATGTCAGATGACCAACTACTCGGATTCAAAGAGGGACGATAGAGGGTATTGCCTTAGATAGATATACAGTGGAATGAGTCGATTACTCTAAAGAGTGATGTTTATGGGTATTCACCATCGATGGATCACCTATGGCAGAGGATGTCAGATGACCAACTACCCGGATTCAAAGAGGGACGATAGAGGGTATTGCCTTAGATAGATATACAGTGGAACGAGTCGATTACTCTAAAGAGCGATGGTTATGGGTATTCACAACATTGGATGTTGTGAAAATCATTTATGAGAAACCTCGAGAATGTATCACTTGATCCTATGTGCATTAGGAAAGTGACATCTAAAAGGAATGTCAATGACATTGATGGATAGATGCTAGCCCGATGTCAAGGGAGGTGGGTGAGTTCAAAATTCGCGCGCTTGGAAAATATACCACGAGAGAAAAGGTGGTGGCCGAAAGTTTTCCATAAACTACAGAGGAGTGGAGTTGATGGAGGTAGGCGGTGCCAGGAATTGCAGCGGAAGAAGGTGGTGGCAAAAAGAGCAATTGGTGTCACAGAAGGAAGTTAGTGGAAAGAACCCCGGTTATAGGTGATAGCAGCAACACCCCATAAAGTTCCACCAGTGGCTGCAACAGTTGAGGCTGAAATCATTACAGGGTCTGGAAATTATGAAAGAGTCCACCCATTTGTTCCAGAGGAGGCACCATTTTGACTTGTTTATGGAGTCATACGAGTCAGAGTCTTTGTCCGAACCCAGGATTGTCTATGAGAAAAAGTATTTAGACATGTGGGCAACTAGCCAACTGATAGTGTGTTAAGATTATCTGGTAAATGATGAGAAGAGAGATGAAGGCCAGCAAAAGGAAGTGAAGGATTTCTCTCGTAACCTCCCAATTCATCGTGAGTGGTGGCTTGTTAAAGGGACTAGTGTGTAATATCATTCCCACGCCATGTTACACATTCTTAAAAACTGCTCACACTGATACGGTTCCTCTAAATGACGGACAAACCAATAACCTTAAAGAAGGCTCACACTAAAACAGTTCCACTAAATGATAGACAAACCGAAAACTCCTTTGCTTCTTACTGTATTCTTTATTCCCTCATACCATGCTACAATGAACTTCACATCACCGGGCTGAACCTTGAAGGTTGTAGAAGGTACGTAGATAAGAAGAATACTTGGTTAAAAATAACCGTAATTTGAATAAAAAATACATAAAGCCACACAACTAAATGCGATCCATACCAAAATATTGTGTATTCCATTGTAATAAACAAACAGAAATGATGGACTACAATTTCCTCTGGCATTTAGCTTTGTTTTGTTGGTTCCATCCCATGCCAAATCAAACAGATCTTTCATAATTATGAGTTGAGTATTTCCATGTGCAAATTGGGAAATCTATGCGCAAATGGGGCAATTGCGAAGAAGGGCAATGATACACAACGATCATAATTTGAATAGCTTCATTTGGCTTTGTCTCTAGCTGCAGTTTTGTGTGAACTAGGTATTAAATGGGTGAGCTCTGCGGGTAATGGGGAATTGGGAGGAAGGGCGGACTGGGGAATGGTAACCTGTAATTGTAAAATGAGTCTCGAGCCCCGATCCCCTTCACCCTACAAAAACAAGTTGTGCAAAGTACAACGAAAAGACAATCCAAGTTTCTCGATTGCAATTTGCTTCAGAGTTTTCCGACTGCATCATGGGGTCAGTCTGTCTGTGCAAACAAAGATGGAATTGAGATGGAAGAGGGCCTTGTTGGCCACTTACACAAACCCAAGTAACCTGTAATCGAGTTAAGTTTGATGTGCTAGAACTAGTCAAAACCCAGGTTATAGATTCAAGTTTTGACTCTGGAAGTGGTCAACAACAATTATATTCAGATTTTCATACTTACACATGCACAAATTATGGGGAAGAGGGACTTGTTGATGTTTTCATGAAACTTTTTTTTCCCTCTTCAAACGTCTCTCATGTAGCTCGTTACTAGCAATAAGGGAGCACACTAGTTCGAGGATTTTTGGATAAGTTATAGATCGAAATGGGGGGTCACCCCTGTATTGGCACTTGAAATAAAAAAACATCAAAAATTCCTATAGGTTTCATTTTTTTGGTAGTAGCTTCCAAACATAAATGGGACTACAATTATACCTTTCTTTTGGACAACTGAGAATGTTACTATGAAAAATTGTTTTCCTCGGATTTTTCAGATGTATGGAGGATGTTATCTATATATATCGATGCAATGTAATACAATATTTTACTTGAGTTCTTATCTATGAATATCCATAGTTCTAGTTTGCATCAGCGGTAAGGAAGGCATATATTTTACCTCCGAGATTCCTGTAGCAACCTCTTCCAAACAAGCATGTCTATTTCTCAACCCCTTAGGGGATCGGATTGTTTGGGCTGGGCGGGTAAAAAAGGGTGCCATTGATGTGGCAGAGCTATACAATAGCCTTATATCCTCCTCCCCACAGTGTGATGCTAAATCTTTCTTTTTATATTTTTGGAAGCGAGACATCCCCTTGAAGATCATCCTCTTTACTTGACTATCATGGAAGAACCAGATCCTCACCTGGAACAATCTGGCTAAGAGGGGTTTCCAGGGGCCGGGGATCTGCCTTTTTTGCAAGTAGGAAGCTGAATTAATTACCCATCTCTTCTTAGAATGCTCTATCATTCTACATATCTAGCCTTTGTTTTCTAATGTTTTGCAAGATCACAGTTGGATGCCTATGGGAATTTTACATTGCATTCATAGTTGGTTGCATATGGAACAAAAGTAAAAATCTATTCCTTTCTTCCTCTTTTGGGAGTTCTGGTTTGCAAATAATAAGCTCATATTTGAAGGAATCCATATTTCTCCCCATAGGATCTATCTCTTGATTATGGCATGGTTGAACACTCAGGACACACAACCTACCCCCCTCAGACCTCTCTTATTGACTACGTCCTCACCTGGTGAATCTACCTGCTGGCTACTTTGATGGGGTTGAACATCAGGGGGCATGTGGATGTGGTGCATGGATTAAATTGGATAAAGGAGAACTCTTTTCCATTTTTTGGAACAGTGATCTTGGAACAAACACAAAGGCGGAAGTCCTTGATCTCTCGAGCTTACTCTGGATTTCTTGCAACTTACAACTGCATTATTTATCTATTTATGGTGATGCCAAGACCGTAATTAACGAGGTCAATGGCCTAAGTGATTTTTAGCCTCAGGGACTTCTCCGCTGGATCAATAGGGTCTCCTATATCCTTCAACGACTTCACTTCCCTCCTCTCCAACATATATAGAGGGAAGAAAATATGCGCACTAACAAGATCTCCAAGCAGAGACTCACAATACCTTTCGGACTTGTCCATATGCAACACGTTCGGGACAATACTCAAATGGTTTCCTTCTCTCTCCTGATTCCCTAACATCATTTTTGGCATTTGGGAGTCCTCTCATTATGCCTCTCGGTGGGGGTATGTTTTTTTGTTGATCGTTTCTCGTTTCCATCCTTCATGCAGATATCCATTTTGTTGGCCCTCTGGTTTTCAATATGGCTCTCTTTGCATGCATAGTTTCTGAACACAGTATGATGGATTTGTATGTAGATGGTGAAATATCTTCTTTCCTGTGGGACAATGGTTGTCACATTTCTTTTTTTCTCTACGATTTTGGTTCCATTGAAGCACAATATATGCTATTATGTATTGTTTTACTTTCATAATAGAAAACAATGTTTTTTCCCCTCTGTGAGAGGAAAAAAAAAAAAAAAATTCAGCATTTAAACTGCAAAATAGAGAGAACAATCTTGCAATTGTGATTTAACATAAGAGGAGTTCAATATTGAGGGAGACCACATATAGTTCCATGCATATGCTTGGTGGAAGAAATCTCTTAGGATGAGGACGTGCTTCTATATTTTTTGTCCTATATTTGTTTTGAAATAAATTACCTGCACAACAAACTATATATTGGCACAGGCTTTTTATTTTGTTGAACGGAGATCTAATATAATTTGACATACTTCTCACCATACTTTAATTGTTGATGGATGATTCAATGGTGTTCGAAAAATTTTAGTGTAATTTTACCTATTTATGCCTTATCATCTTGCAGTGGAGTGAGTCCCAGATCACAGGAATGAATTTCTCTATTCAAAAGTTTAATGGCTAACATTGTATCTGGAGGGAAGGCGAAGATATACTATTGGAGTGAATTATGCATCTTTTTTTTGGGAATGAATTTACAATAGTCAAATTTGAAGGAGAATAAGTTTAATATTAAAATATTAGATATTATATTATAACTATTCGACAAAATGTGGAAAATGTTTGATGTAATATCCTTATGAAGAATTAGTGAATTCTTGCATATTTTCCTACTTTGGGATGTGGAAATATGGGTTTTGAAGAGTCCCTAGAAAATTTTAAGAACCTTGTTGATGAACTAGAGAAAATATGGAGTCCTTTAGGCAGCACGATCTCCTTGGAACAAAGAAAAAGTCAGAGTAGTAGACCCTTCTCGAAAAAATTCCATGTTATTTTGCAACAGAAGCACCCATGGGATATGAAAAGACATGGAAGAGGGACTAACCTCTTCACACTTGGATCTGAGTTGCAACGAACAAAGTCAATAATTTTCCTTCATAATTTGGAGGAATTAGACACATGTATATCCAAGGTGGGACCATTGGAATGGAAGAAACTCAATTGAGCTCTCAAGCCGTGCATGCTTGCTCTAATACAATCCAAATTGAGGGAGCATCCTTGTGAAGAGGCTCAGCTCATAGTCACCTCATTTCTCAGTAATATCATAGCTATTACATCACCACTACCACCTTACAATAACGATATCATGACGAAGATATTGTGACTAATGGTATAAACCCTTCGAGAGTTGGAAAAATTCATGCTTCCTACCTTGAGAAGAGGCGCAAAATTTTAGAACTCATGGTAGAGTTCGAATTTGGCACATTAATGCTTAATCTGTAATGTGACGATTTAATTCTTCAAATGCTCCAGTGCTTCTGCACCAACATTGCAACAACTCATCTAGACAATGTCAAAATAAGCATGAAAAAGATTGTGTTCCTATTATTTGGTGGAGATGTTGACATCTGCAAAACATTCAGATCTAAATTTTTGGCCATTTGGAGAAAGAAACTAATTGTATCATCAGTTTCCTATCATCTAGTTGAGAAATTAATCACAAAAAACATAAAATTTCTTAGATGGGAGCTAAGCAAGAAGGAGTTAACGAGGATTGATGGAGGAAGCATGAACAAAGGGAGTAAAACCAATACCAAGAATGATCTAAGAAGAAAAGGACTATGCCTTATTTCCAAGGGACCTTGGGCACCTAACCGTTCATGCCGAGGTAATTGGAAGGAAGCAATAGAGTCAGGGCAAGAAGAGATTCCTTCCAACCATGGGGATTAGTCTATACTTGGGTTGATTGATCTTCAGGAAAGCACACATGAATAATATAAGTAGTCAAGTCTAGATTTTGATAAAAATCATGATGTTATTTAGAGAGGCTTGCAGGATAAGCTAATAAAAATCAGCCAGCATGACAAGCACTTAGAAGTGCATGGAGAAAGGAAGGAGGAAATTGTTCCTAATAGTATTGATGGTCTAGACTCTTGTACAACTAAGTCCGTAGATTTCCAAGAGAACATTCATGAAGAATATGAGTGGAAAAGTGTACCAGTGCATCCATGTTTGAAAACTAAAGAGGATGAACAAGATATTATCTCCATAGGTGGAGAAGACCAGGGAGACTTGAGTGAGGAGCCAACAATAATGAACCAACATGATGAGCGTGAACATAAGGGGGAGCATGAAAAACATAGTGTGTAGGACGAGCCATTCACTACTACATTTGGCGGAAATTCCGACACCTGTTTCCGACGCTTTTGACCAAATGTCGGAAATTTTCCCAAATTTTTTCCATCCCGCCCGAAACCGTCGCTATACCGACGTCTATAGAAAAGTGTCGCAATACCAACACTTAAACTAGTGTCGCAATTAAGACGTTTAAAGGAAGACGTCGCAATTGCGACACCATGGCCCAAAGCGTCGCTATTGAGACGACTCTAAACGTCGCAACTGCGACACAATATCTAGGTGTCGCCATTGCGACGTTTGGAGGCACCGTTCTAATAGCGACGCCTTTTCCTCCATCGGTATAGCGACAGTTATTTTCGTGCTACATAAAAATACCAAACTTATATGGGCCCTACATAAAAATTCGAAACTTATATGCGCGCTACATAAAAATGTTTCGTATTTGTCGCAATAGCTACGTTTGATATCACGCGCGCATTCGCTCTCTACTCTTGCAGAACAGCATTTGCCCTCAACATTCGCGCTCAGCTCTTGCAGAACAGCATTTTCCCTCAGCATTCGCCCTCAGCGTTCGCCCTCAGCTCTTGCAGAACAGCATTCGCCCTCAGCTCTTGCAAAATGGTAAGTTCTTACTGCATGCCCTTCCTCCTATAGTAGGGTTGACTCTATTTGGGTTTTTTTGGTCAATTCCATTGGATTGTGTTAGGCCGTAGGGTTCTCTCTAGATGTCAAGAATCAAGATTCAATACCCTCTATTATCTTCATCACCCAATACAAGATTTAAATTTTTCCCAAAGAAACGCTTATTAATTTGGCAACCATTATTTCTCCCTGCTTTAAAAACCCTACATTTAAATGAAAACAAGAATTGCATTTCAACTACAAAATCTATTAGTGTTCAATTGTATATGTGTGTGCTACATTAACGTCCGATACGCGCGCCATCGCCCTCCGCCTTGCACCAATCGCCCCCGCCCGCCCGCCCCGTGCACCCCCGCACCCGCCCCGCATTCGCCCGAGCTCTCGTGCATCAGCATTCGCCCGTCCTGACACGCCCCGAGCTCTGCGTAATTGAATTCGCCCCGGACTCCGCCCGCCCCGCGCGCGCGCGCATCCGCCCCGCATTCGCCCTGCCCTGCGTAACGTTCCTTTGTATCGCCTTTGCCTCAAAAAAAAAAAAGATTCGCTTCTCAATGTCATTTCTCGTACTTCCTCTTGTAACAACATTCGCTCACTTTGCAGAACAACATTCGCCGCTTGCAAATGGTAAGTTCTTATCAAGTAGCCCTTCCTCCTATAGTAGGGTTGACTCTATTTGGGTTTTTTTGGTAAATTATATTGGATTGTGTTAGGCCGTATGGTTCTCTCTAGATGTCAAGAATCAAGATTCAATACCCTCTATTATCTTCATCACCCAATACAAGATTTAAATTTTTCCCAAAGAAACGCTTATTAATTTGGCAGCCATTATTTCTCCCTGCTTTAAAAACCCTACATTTAAATGAAACAAGCATTGCATTTCAACTACAAAAATCTATTAGTGTTCAAATGTACATGTGTGCATCACTTGTGTAGGGTATTCCTTTTCCACTTTCACATTATCCAAGAATGTGTGCAGTATAGTTCATATTTTTTGTGATTTAGATTGCCTTGAAAAGGAAAGGTAAATTATTTCCCATGGAAAAAGAAGGTTTTCCATTTTTATAGGTTGTTTGGACTTACGTGGAAAAATTTATGGTATGCCTTTCATATTATGTAGTTTAAATTTGAATTAACAGATTATTCTACATGAGAATATAATTACCTATGTGATGTCCTTCATCACTAATTAAAATTATAGGCTTTCAATTTCCTAGACTCTAACTCATCTGATGCTAAATTCTAGGTTCTCATTGGTGGATCACTCTTCCATTGATTTCCTTTCCCTCTCGATCTTGTCATACTTTAAAAGTCATCAATGATACATATATTATTTCAGGTATCCCAAAAGGCTTTATAGTAGAACATATTGTGAAGTTTTTTTGACACTTGAGGATTCTTTTTAGAACTGCAACGTGGTCTATGCTATCGAGTTATATATCAAGCAACTTGTCCTTAATAACTACACTATGAGGTAGGTTCAACCAGTTTGAACTTGTTGGGACATAGCATATGAAGTTGTGTGATGAGTCCATATCACAGGTCTATTATGGTGAAAAAAGTGAAGACATGTAATGATAGTTATTATGTTAACATTACTACAAACATTTTCGAAATTATCCATGCTATCAAGATGTCAAAATTCCAGGCATTAGGTGTCAATACTCGTAGCTAATAGATAATAATAATAATATAAAAAAAATCACATCTTTATTCTTGAAATATGATTGTTACACATTGGTAACCTAGTTCATGAGTTACTATCACCCAAAGATTGCAAAACAAACTTAAAATATAAATTAAAACAACATGAGAATCCAACTAAGGGTTTCTCGACAAAATCATGCCATAACCTGGCATTTTGAAACCCAAATTTGAATCCATCATAAGTAATACAATGCAAACTCAGATGGATTTTCAATGCATGTTTGCATGCTACACTTATTCTCCGTCTAGATATCATTTTTTAAATGGAACCATTAGTCAAGCCCACAGTCCTTTTTATGTGAAAAATTTCAGCTCTATTTGAGCTCTTTTTTGCTCCACCACCTCCATAAACCAGTGTTACACAGGGTCTCGCCCCCCACCTAGGGGTCTAGATTCCTTGCCCCCTCGCGCTCCGGGGTCTTGGGGACTTCTAGGGGATGTTTCCCTCACGCCCCCTCACGTCCCCTCACCGCCCCTTTTAGTTTATGGTTTCGTGTTAAAAGTTGATGTGCCACTTAGCATATTTGAGAATCCAAGTGATTCTGATTCAGATGGTGACATGGTTGATCTTGATATATTCGTGCAGCAGTTGGATGCAGAGACTAGTGGGGCATTAACTTGAGCATTTATGCTCATTTATCATTATGATGATATCATTTGATATTCATATGTTATGTTTTATGTTTTATGTTTCAGACATAACTTATTTGCGTTTAAGTTTTATGTTTCAGACTTGAGTTGTAAACTTCAGTTTAAACTCTATTTTGAATCTTGATATAATATGTCATATGATATCTTAACTTTATTTTCATTGTACATTGTTAGTAGTTACATTAATGATTATATAGTTACAAACTTACAAACTTACATGCATGATTGTATGATGTATGCTTTAACTTTTAACTTTTAAATTTGTTTCAATTATATGATTCATCATTCATCGATTTGTAATTTTATCATTTATGATTTATCTTTCATGATGCAAGTGTATGATGACTGTATATACATTCCTTGTAAAAATATAGTTACATTTTAAATATTAAATTTTATAATTTTTATGACCCCAACGTCCCCCCATGTTTCCTGAAAATTGGTAGGGAGCTTTTGCATAGGCCGCTCCCGCGCTCCCTCGTCCCCTCGCTCCCACCTCCAGGGGACTTGGTGGAACATTGCCATAAACATATGAAAACATATATCATGATCTTGGAATTCCATTACATATGTATGTGCCAATGTTCCATAATCTTGCCCCATCATCAATTTAAGAAATTTCCATTGACTATCAAATTATGGAGGGGGGGAACTTTTTGCTGCAACATTTGGCTCAAAATCAGGGACCATCTTCGTATGAGGTGAATGAGAACTATAGATATTTGAAGAAGTAGATTAGTGCCTTTTCCTCTGGCCATGGAGTCATATACAGTCATCCATCACAAAAAATTGTCTTTGTTCATTCTCACCTTGAAAGTTGCAAAAATTCATGCCCTAATTGAAACGACACTAAATTTGAAAGATATAATAAAATGCAAGCTAGAAGTGCCCTATTAATACAAAGGGAAAACCTTCCTACCTACCCTAACTGAGATAAATTTTGATTGAATAGGAAACATGATATTGCCAATGGAGTTGATCCAACAACTTGTTAAATGCATGGGACTAAATCATGCATTTGATTTCCAGGGAAACATGCGCATGAAGAGAAAAAGTGCAGAATTAATGGAAAATCCATACATGCCACTTATAAAAACTACACCGAAAGGTCAAAAATACTTAAGGCCTTAACTTAATTTGAATCCAAAAATGACAAAACAGGATTAGTGAAAACACGAGAGTGGTGTGGGTGAACAACATAAATAAAAAGTGAAGATACCTTTCCCCAAGATGCCTTTGTCACCGTTGTATGAAAACATGTTTTCCTTTCCCTTTATACATGCAAGGGAATGCATTATAGGTATGGTGTTTTCCCAGAATAGGAGAAGCCTACTTAAATATATCATTCGTGGATTGAATGTTTGGGTGCCTTAATGTGCAATGACATGTTTCCAGCACTGAATTCAATGCAAGGCATATTTGAAACTCTAACTCTGTCTTCCGGTGTCTTATTAGAAATTATTTTAGTTTTCATTTTGTGTTTTCAAGTTAGATATTGTTTTCAAGTTTTTACATTTATAATTTTATTGCAATGTGGCGGACTGATCAGAGCAGTGCAGGAACAACCCCGAGACGGGATGATCGCGGAAAGAGGCCAGCGGAAGAACATGTAAAGTGCCAGCATTGCTCTATCTTCAGGTATTTTAGTTATTTACATAATTGAAATAATATTAATTTTGTTCAAATATGCAGACACCTAGCCATGGTACGCCCGATGATTCCCTCTTTGAGGAAGAGCTTTTTTCATCCCTATCTCCAGTGTTGTTGTTGCAAAAAAAGGCACGAGATGCAACGTCGGAATTTAATGCTTTGATAGATGCGCCTCAAACACCTGAAACAGAAGAGAGGATACAACATCTTATGAGGCACCTAAATAGATATCAGGTAATAATAAAAAGTCAAAAGGATATTTTTTTTGTTCTGCATGAGATGAATTGTGATAGTTTGATTTTTAATTTTTACATTGACTAGACTAACAAAAAGTTCTTTTGTATGTAGCGTCTTCTGGCATTTGCTGAACCCGGTGTTGGTGGTAGTGGGACACAAGGGCAAGAGATTGCCCAACAACCCTCTCGTACACCTTCTACTCCTTTAGGTGCTAGCCAAGAAATACACCCTGCCCAAGCTGACACCCAGCCAACTGCTGAACGTGTTGGCAATGATGAGGCTGATATGGCCAGCTACATTATTGCGTTTCCTGGAGCTACACGTGTCAGCTCCACAGGGACCATTAATGGCACGTTGTTGGTGAACGAGGAGGGTGTCCCTATAAAGCATGTACAACTCCCAGGTAAATTTTAATATTTTAACTATTTCATGTACTTTATCTAAAACATATTTATCATGATTTTTATTTTTAAATTAATGATAATATCTTCTTTTTCTTTTGGTTTTATTCTGTAGGAAACAATGAGTTCTACAGGATTCTAGAGAGCCATGCGTTGGTAATTTTTGGCCCAACCATACGTACAGGGTGGAATTCCCAGAATTCCAACCTGAAAAAAGAACTTCTAGATTATCTAGAAGCCCTTTTTGGGGTCGGCACATTTGACAGAACAGCGGTGGCTCGGGTAGCCGGCAAATATTTGAAATATACCAAGGACACCTATAGGACGCAATTGCAATTTAACCCTAGATATGAGCATCCTCTCGCAGTTTCAGAGAGTGAGTGGAAAGCACTCATCCATGATGGAAAAGAGAAAAGGGCAAAGAAAGAAGGAAAAATGCCAATTGGACCCGCAAGGTAAATTACAACTTTAATTCAATAGCTTTAATTTTCTTTATGTCTAAAATAAAAGTGTGCTACGTCATATCTGACTTCAATCTTTTGATGCTAGGTTGCCCGACACCTCAAAGGCAACCAAAGCTAGGATAGAGAAAAAGGGCCATCACAAGCTCGGCCAGGGTGGCTACTTGAAATTAGCTGCAAGAATTGTAATTAAGTAGCTAAACATCTTATAATTAATTGTATCGCCTTCCAACGTTTTTGTAATCCTCTCAGATATGATTAAAAATACACAATCATATATAATGTAGGGTGATGACTTTGGAACAATAACTACAGAGGAAGATAAAAATATTGCTTTCCGTTTTGGCTATCAAGCTGTAGTTGAACGTCGCAGAAGCTTGGGGCAGTCCCAAGATCTACAATGCCTGATAAGGTAAAACATTAACCTTTCAATATTTTTGTTTTCGTCCATAAATTTAATGTCTAACAACTTTGTTTAAATCAAGGGAGCAACACTACCGACGAGGTAAATAACCCAGTTTTAGAGCCAGATGTAGATGATCCTCTCGTGCAACCTGATCATTGTAGTGGGGACCAGGCCGACAATGCTGCTATCATTGAGGGCCGTGACGGTAATTAATTTCCACTTATAATTTTTTCTAATTATACCTTGATGGTTGTCCTTATAACGTTTTTTGTTTAAATGACAGAGAATGTTTCGCTTGAGGATCTTACCACCAGAGAGGAAGACAGGGCAACAGTCCCAACGGCGACAACTGGTGCACCAGGTAAATAATCTCATTGCAATTTTTTTTATTAAGATTACCGAACTAGTTCAATGATATTTAAAAACTGATAATTAAAATTTAATTATTATCTGTTTTTGGAGGCGATGCCCCGTCACTGGATGAGACCAGACATCGTGACAATGCAACTAGGTCAGCTGCGACAACTGGTGCACCAGGTAAATAATCTCATTGCAATTTTTTTTTATTAATATTACCGAACTAGTTCAATGATATTTAAAAACTGACAATTAAAATTTAATATTATCTGTTTTTGTAGGCGATGCCCCGTCACTGGATGAGCCCAGACATCGTGAATACACAACTAGGTCAGCAGTGCGGGTTGAAAGGCACGAAACAGGAGCAGAGCACGATGATATTGATGATGTAATTAGGAGCTTTAAAAATAGGAAGAAGAAAAAAGAAAATTTGACAATGTAAAATATTGTATTATTATAAGACAAACGTTACCATACTTGGAACATTTTTTTGCGTTATATAAAAAACTCATTTATCATACCATTTTTATGTCAAGCATTAATTGCAATGTTTCCTTGCGTACTTTTTGTTGAATTGTTTTTTTACTAGTTATTGAATATTTTTTTTTATGCTCATGAAAGTAAAAAATGAAATATAGATTGGGTATTGGGGAATTGAGAGTGATGTGAGGGGGGGGGGAGGGGCCATAAGAGCCTCCACCTTCACGTGGTTGGCCCTGTTTAGTAGAGAATAATTTATTGGAGCGATTTAATCTTGGAGCAAACCTCCCTTGATCCAGTGTAGCAACAAAAAAGTCACTCTTGACTTAGTTGCTACTCTTTGAGATCGTGGGAGGCTTGTTCCAAGTTCATGCGACTCCAATAAATTGTTCTTGAAACAAAGAGGAGCTTCTTCAGGTATGTTTTGACATTTTCAACATATGTTCTAACATTATCATAAGAATGCATCTTAGAGTAAAAAATACTACATCAATTACTTGTATTTATTGTATAAATAATGATGGATTTTGATTGACTTGGCAGTGCAGGTACAAATCCTCTTGCATCATGAGCAATACAACTTGTCAACCAGGGTCATGTCCAGGATATTTTTGCTTGTGCGCTTGACCAGGTTCGTAATGTCACATTTTGTAAGTTCCTTTACAGTTCATAATTCAATATTAAGCTTGTGCACAATTATTATCTAGGTTTTTTGTATGTGTTTTTTCATCTATTTGATTGTAAGCAACTATGCATGTTTCCTATTGTTCACTATGATTTCTCCCATTACCACTCCCAGGATGAATCCGACTTTATTGTTACATAGGTTACTTTATTGTTACTATGATTTCTCCATTTACGATTTCATAGGTTACATCATGTAAAGTTGTCAATCTCAGGCTGGTGATGAGCTTTAGTTCTCCAGATTTGGGGCTTTTCTGATATTTTCTCCCTCATGTCATTCCTGCATCACCTCGTTGTTTGAGCATGCCAATTGTCTACCACTTGTACCAATCGGCACATGTCAATCTCTGAGTGGTGCCACATTTCACCTATTTTCAGTGAGAGTCTAGGGTTTCTCTAACATAGCTTCAGAAATCCGATTGAGTGCCTGCTTGAATATTGTCACATAATACTTATGGTTTGGATTGATGAGCATGTTCTGAATGGTTGGTTGATTCATAAGAACCACCCATAAATCTCCCTTCCTCTAACACACATAAAATAAAAATTTCTTTGACAGGAGACAGAGTTTCAATACTTTGAAAAAAAACTTCTATTCCCTTCAATAACTCAAAAAAAAACTATTACACTTCTTCCTCACTGAGAGGGATTACAAAATAATGACTGCTACAAAACGCAGTGCATAAAACCAACTCACTGTTTGTTCAAAACAAACATACTCTGTCTCTAAAACACTCTGCTGTGTTTTTCCCTTTCGCACTGTTGTGCATACACACTTAAAAAGTTACACTCAGTCTTTCACTTTTTACACACTGCTGTGTAATAAAAAATTTACGTACTGTCTATAAAAAAACTACCAAGCTTTTTCGACCTTTTTATTTTTATATGCCGTAACATATAAAACATATTATAATAAACCCTCTTTAAAAAAAAATAAAATTAAAACTAAATTCTATGGCCCACCTTTCATTTCGCATATGATATATATATATAACATATGTATATATTAAAATATCAAAACATTAAAGAACCCTTTCCGTCGGACTTCAAAAGTCTGAATAGATTGAATTTCAAACCAAATTCGCGTTCCAAAATGGGATGCTGACGTCTGCCTAATTTTAACTCGAATTCTCAATCCAATGTGCCCTATAAAAAATTCTGGTCCGGTTTTCAGGTTTTCAGATTCCCTTCAATTTCATGCGATCCAATATTAATGCTCCACGTGTCCTCCTTTTGAATTTACAAAACTGTCGGGTAAATTTCTGTTTGTTTAATTTCTGGTTGGTGAATTGCATTAATGCTGGTTGTTGTGTTTAAATACAATCCTGTATAGAAATATGGCTACGACCGTCTACAAAAAAAACTTGCAGGAATTTTAAATGCTGAATTAAATTTCTCGATGGCATGCAAGCAACCTCCAAAAAAAAATGTCGTTGTTGCATCCGTCCTTCTGCTGCAGCAGTTGAAGTTAAAATTCAACAACACAAGGTTTAATAAGTGAGGGTGTAAAGGTAAATTTTTGTCGATAGTACTGGATTAAGATCATCTATTCATTTTTGTAGGGTCTTATGGTGTTTGGTTTTTTAGTTTTGGGTTGGGCTTATTGAGTCTAAGATAGTTTTTGAGTGAAAAAATTGCTATCGGGTATTAAAAAATTTTGGTTCTTTTGTCAAAATTTATGAGCTTGTTAGGAAATACAAAACTGACAATGGTTGTATCTTAAATTTGTGGAAAATAATTTGAAATGAAACCTTTTTTTTTAGGTTGTTGCAGCAGGTGAAAACCCCGTTCAAATTACTAGGGGCATTGACAAGACAATAAAGGCCCTTGTTTCGAACTCAAAATTTTGTCAAAGGAGGTAAACGCTTGCCTTTTGAGTAGGCTGGTTTTCCTTTTTGCCGATGGTTTGGTGTATCTAATTGAATTAGTTGCCTAAGGTATTTTTGGTTGCAAACTCCTTTTCATTTTTCATACAGTATTGGCCTTGTGGAATACATTTGATTGTGTGGTCTTGGTAGATCTACAACATTTGTAGTTGTTTAGTCTTATGGCCGAGGTGCACTTTTATTATGGAAATAGTTGATGCAATATTGTCATTTAATCCTTACTGCAGGGTAGCATGTTGAGAAGTTTTTTGTGAAACATTTGGTATTCAAAATGACACTTGATCCTATACAGCATCATGCACTTGACTTCAAAATTTATATTCAAAGTGTGCTAGACAATTCTTGCAAAATTTAAAATATTTAGGTTGTTTTAAACCATTATCTTTTTCATGTATTGGATGCTGAAAATGTGAAAAAGACTTTGGTATGAAACCAACTGGTGAATAATTTCCAGCACAACAACCACTTCCAAGACATGATTTAGAAGTAGAACAAATGTGCTTATGAAGCATAGAAAGATATCCTTGATGCATTGTCAATGTTTGGTTAGGGTTATTTTTGGAGAAAATAACTCCTTATTCCTAGAATAGTGATCTTCAATACAAGTAAATGCCAGAGAAGAGAGATCATCGTGTGACGCAACAAAACTGAAATTGGACCCCCAAGGAGAGCTGGTGTGTCTACAATCGCCGTGTCAGCATTTTCCCTTGGTGTACCCCGTTCTTTTCCTCCAGCCTGAGTCTTAATTGACTTCTTCTTTCTTCGGGTTTATTTATCAAATTCGTAGAATTTGATAAATAAATACCATCCACAATGGTTGGACTTTAATTTATATTCCCGAATTTATATTATCTCCAATCCTTATAACCAATGTTTAACTTTCAACACTTTGTATTTATACTCCACGTTTCTTTTTAAATAAATAACTTGTAGTGAACTTTCGGCTCTATATTTCACCACCCAGCCTTACAACAATCACCCTCCAGACTTATGCTAATTATCCGCCATTCGTTTAATTAAACAATTTCATTATACTCCGGCCCCACCTATATATATCAATAACCAATCAAACACTCGTATCGTACCTGGCTATCCTCCGCACACCTTAGTTAACCTCCGGGCAAGTTCAACGTGCGACCACCGTCCGATGGCCCTTCTCCAAATCAACGACTCTGGGAAATTTCGCTCGGCTTCCAACGTCGGGCTTTAACGTGCGATGGCGTGGGTTAAACGGTTGTTTTCCGGGGTCACTTCGCCACGTGTCGCATTCCCTATAGAATCGCTCGCGAATAGGAAATACCGCCTACTCCGCAAAAGCGGTGCGATATGGGCAACCCACTTTTGTGATTCCGCTCGTGGTTTTGGTAGAGGGCTTGACCACGGGTGCATGTCTGGTTCCGCTATCCTTTTGTTTGTTAACTCATGTCCAATCCTCAGGTCAGGTACCGAAAAAACAACAATTTTGTCTCTTTATTAAGTGGGATTTTAATATGTGTATTATCAAAGAAAACCAACACAAATTTTATAAGATGGGATCAAACAAAATTGTTCTTAAGTCGAGCCCGCCGGACTTCAAACGGCGATAAACCATAATTCAAACCAAATTCGCTTTCCAAAATAGCCTGCTGACGTCGGCCAATTTTGTGACGCGAATTTCTTATCAAATTCGCCCTAATATTTTACGGGTCCGGATTTCCACTGCGCGAGCGGCCCAAACAAAGATCCGCTCCAATCAATTTTTGCCACGTGTCCTCAATAAAAACTTGCCCTGTTCCCGGCTGCGGGTGCATTCGATGGCGTTTAAGGTGATGGGACATGGATATGGCGATTTCATATCATTCGCATTAACATTTAACGCTGTTCAATTAAGTTTTCACATCAAATCTAGATTAATTAATTTTTAACACTGTTCAAGATCGGACCTCCACTCCTCTGAGCGATTTCGCACGCTCCAATTTGATCCGGCCTTCGGCTCTCATTATTAATGATCAGAGATTCATTATGACGGCCGTCCTTTGATTGCATTGCAGATGGGTCGACATAAAAAATGGCGTTTAGCCATGGTTTTTCAGACAAGCCGGTTGCTGGATTACACTGTCTGGTAACTGCGACGATAAGGAGAAGTGGCCAGCGGAACTTCTGCCTAGACTTTGCCGCATATTTCCATTTCTCTCGATTCTGTTTCTGTCTGTCTTCCTCTGTTAATTGGAATTCTGCTTCTTCGTCTCTTGTGCCCACTGCGCCTGAGATTGCACCCATGCCTCGCGTGCGTCATAGGATGCGTTGCCGCAGGGGGAGCACTAGAGGTCAATCCCGGCGCGCTCCCTCTAGCACCTCAACAGAGATGACCTCCGGCCAGTCCAGTGATTATTACTTAGGTAGATATCCAAATACTAGGAGTGGGCGGGGTCGGCTTGTAGCATCTGGCCACCGTATGGATTCCCCTGCTCCTGGCTTCCCCACCGCTAGTTCACCTTCTCCCATGACGCGCACTGCGCAATTTTCCTTTGATTGCACTCTCAACCGCCCGCGAATCACAGCTGTAGTCACTGTGGTCTTCCGCGAGGAGGCCCAAACGGAGGAAGAATGCACCCGTCCGGCGGGTCCGAGCTCGGAAAAAGCCGGCCAGCATTCGGGCCTTCAGGAGGGGAGCCGTGGCATGCATGTGGAGGTAGCACCTAGCGATCCTGGACCTTCCGAAGGATGGTGTCGAATCGTGGAGGAACCAGCGGAGGATTAGTTTGGTTAATTTGTTTTTCTTGCTTAGCAGGCCCAGTTAATTGGGCTACTTTTAGTTTATTTTACTGTGTTGGACCTTTAAGTAATATTTTTGAATTCTGTAAATTAAACGTTCAAGACTGGTTTCCCCGTATGAGGGCAGTCTTCTTAATTTTTTGATTTTTTGATGACAAATTTTCCATGAGTATGGCCAGGCAATGTTTTTGACTTCGGTGTAATTTTATTTGCAATGTTAATAGATTAACTTTACTTAGAATTCTCACATGATTAGCGTTTCTCTTGATCTGTTCAAGGATTTTGGGTACTTTAATTTGTATTTGGAACAATGGACGTCGGTACTCTATCTGTTGCTTTACTGTTCTACATACTACTATTTCACTTTCTTATAGATGCCTCGGGAATATTTGAATGCTTTCTCAGATTGTCGATAATCTCCATGTGGACCGTTACTGGATTTTATATCATGTCCCTGTATGTGACATGGGGTATTTTTCTATCATTGTCTGGGGTGGGACTTCCACTTTTCTGGATGGATATTTGGGTTCCAATCTTCAGATGTGAAAATGCAATCATGGACTGTTTTACTTCATATAATATATTCAAAACAACGTTTTTTCTCTTGTGAAAAAAAAATGATTAATGTTTATCACTCTGCCTTCAAAACTAGCGATGCTGGTCTATGTTGCTGGTTTATTGATATGGTCTGATGGTCTTTTTATATTTTGGACATATCACACTCCTCACATGATTAGCGTTTTTCTCTGTTCAAGGATTTTGGGTATTTTAATTTGTATTTGGAACAATGGACATCGGTACTCTATCTGTTGCTTTACTATTCTACATACTGCTATTTCACTTTCTTATAGATGCCTCGGGCATATTTGGATGCTTTCTCAGATTGTCGATAATCTCCATGTGAACCGTTACTGGGTTTTATATCAAGTCGCTGTATGTGACATGGGGTATTTTTCTATCATTGTCTGGGGTGGGACTTCCACTTTTATGGATGGATATTTGGGTTCCAATCTTAAGATGTGAAAATGTAATGACTTCATGGACTGTTTTACTTCATACAATATATTGAAAACATCGTTTTTTCTCTTGTGAAAAAAAAAATGATTAATGCTTATCACTCTGCCTTCAAAACTAGCGATGCTGGTCTATGTTGTTGGTTTATTGATATGGTCTGATGGTCTTTTTATATTTTGGACATATAACACTCCTCACATGATTAGCGTTTTTCTCTGTTGCAGGATTTTGGGTACTTTAATTTGTATTTGGAACAATGGACGTCGGTAATCTATCTATTGCTTTACTATTCTACATAATGCTATTTCACTTTCTTATAGATGCCTCGGGCATATTTGGATGCTTTCTCAGATTGTCGATAATCTCCATGTGGACCGTTACTGGGTTTTATATCAAGTCCCTGTATGTGACATGGGGTATTTTTCTATCACTGTCTGGGGTGGGACTTCCACTTTTCTGGATGTATATTTGGGTTCCAATCTTCAGATGTGAAAATGTAATGATTTCATGGACTCTTTTACTTCATATAATATATTCAAAACATCGTTTTTTCTCTTGTGAAAAAAAAAATGATTAATGTTTATCACTCTGCCTTCAAAACTAGCGATGCTGGTCTATGTTGCTGGTTTATTGATATGGTCTGATGGTCTTTTTTATATTTTGGACATATAACACTCCTCACATGATTAGCGTTTTTCTCTGTTGCAGGATTTTGGGTACTTTAATTTGTATTTGGAACAATGGACGTCGGTACTCTATCTGTTGCTTTACTATTCTACATACTGCTATTTCTCTTTCATGGACTGTTTTACTTCATATAATATCTTCACTTTCATGGACTGTTTTACTTCACTGTTGTAGGGTCTTGGATTCAAGGATTTTGGGTACTTTAATTTGTATTTGGAACAATGGACGTCGGTACTCTATCTGTTGCTTTACTATTCTACATACCGCTATTTCACTTTCTTATAGATGCCTCGGGCATATTTGGATGCTTTCTCAGATTGTCGATAATCTCCATGTGGACCGTTACTGGGTTTTATATCAAGTCCCTGTATGTGACATGGGGTATTTTTCTATCATTGTCTGGGGTGGGACTTCCACTTTTCTGGATGGATATTTGGGTTCCAATCTTCAGATGTGAAATGTAATGACTTCATGGACTGTTTTACTTCATATAATATATTCAAAACAACGTTTTTTCTCTTGTGAAAAAAAAATGATTAATGTTTATCACTCTGCCTTCAAAACTAGCGATGCTGGTCTATGTTGCAGGTTTATTGATATGGTCTGATGGTCTTTTTATATTTTGGACATATCACACTCCTCACATGATTAGCGTTTTTCTCTGTTCAAGGATTTTGGGTACTTTAATTTGTATTTGGAACAATGGACGTCGGTACTCTATCTGTTTTTTTACTATTCTACATACTCTATTTCACTTTCTTATAGATGCCTCGGGCATATTTGGATGCTTTCTCAGATTTGTCGATAATCTCCATGTGGACCGTTACCGGGTTTTATATCAAGTCCCTGTATGTGACATGGGGTATTTTTCTATCACTGTCTGGGGTGGGACTTCCACTTTTCTGGATGGATATTTGGGTTCCAATCTTCAGATGTGAAAATGTAATGATTTCATGGACTGTTTACTTCATATAATATATTCAAAACAACGTTTTTTCTCTTGTGAAAAAAAAATGATTAATGTTTATCACTCTGCCTTCAAAACTAGCGATGCCGGTCTATGTTGCTGGTTTATTGATATGGTCTGATGGTCTTTTTATATTTTGGACATATCACACTCCTCACATGATTAGCGTTTTTCTCAAGGTGGTTTTGGGTAATTTATTCTGTGTCAGAATCTCATTTTATCATCCGTTGCTTTACTATTCTACATTACCGCTATTTCTTTTTTTCATGGATCGTTTTAATTGAGTATAATATCTTCTAAATCTAGCTTTTGACTCAGTTTCAACAGTTTTACTTCATCATGGTGGTCTTGGGTACTTTAATTGTGATTTGGAACAATGGATGTCTAGCATTCTTATCCGTTGTTTACTATTCTTTACATATCAAGTATTCTCTCCACTTTCATGGACTTTTTACTTCATCATGGTAGGGTTTTGGGTACTTTAATTTGTATTTGGAACAATGGACGCTCTGCATTCTTATTCAAGGTTTTTACTATTCTACATACCTACTATTCCACTTTCATGGATCATGCATTCATATAATATCTTTACTTCTATGACCTGTTTTACTTCATATAATATCTTCACTTTCATGGACTGTTTTACTTCATATAATATCTTCACTTTCATGGACTGTTTTACTTCACTGTTGTAGGGTTTTGGGTACTTTAATTTGTATTTGGAACAATGGATGTCGGTACTCTATCTGTTGCTTTACTATTCTACATACTTCTATTTCACTTTCATGGACTGTTTTACTTCACTGTTGTAGGGTTTTGGGTACTTTAATTTGTATTTGGAACAATGGACGTCGGTACTCTATCTGTTGCTTTACTATTCTACATACCGCTATTTCACTTTCATGGACTGTTTTACTTCATATAATATCTTCACTTTCATGGACTGTTTTACTTCATATAATATCTTCACTTTCATGGACTGTTTTACTTCATATAATATCTTCACTTTCATGGACTGTTTTACTTCACTGTTGTAGCGTTTTGGGTACTTTAATTTGTATTTGGAACAATGGACGTCGGTACTCTATCTGTTGCATTACTATTCTACATACTGCTATTTCACTTTCATGGACTGTTTTACTTCATATAATATCTTCAAAACAACGTTTCTCGACTTTTAAAATTTTAATTTTTTTTAAAAAAATTGAACCCTCCGTCGGTCTACCGACGCCTTGTAGACGTCGGAACTGCGACAACCCAGAAACGTCGGAGGAGAGACAGCATGAAAACGTCGGAAGAGCGACATTCCAAACGTCAGACCACATATCGTCGGAATTACGACATCTTCCAGACGTCGGAAGAGTGACGTCCGAAACGTCGGACCACGTTTAGTCGGAATTGCGACAGTTTACAAGCGTCGGAAGAGCGACGCCAAAACGTCGGACCACGTTTAGTCAGAACTGCGACGGTTTATGAGCGTCGGAAGAACGACGTCAAAAATGTCGAACCACATTTCACTGGAAGTGCAACAGTTTACAAACGTCGGAGGCACGACGGTTTGTGAGACGTCGGAAGAGTGACGCCGGTTCGGAACGTCGGAAGAAGTGTCGATAGTGCGACACTTTTTGCTTGCGTTGGAACGACGACGGTAGGACAAACCACGGTTTGTCCGCCCCCGAACTGTCGCTCTTGCGACGAATATGTGTCGGAATAGCGACGAATTGGCCGTTGGAATTTCCGCCAAATTCTCTAGTGATTTATTGGGAGCATGTAAAAGGCTCAAGTTCGAGTTGCGATAATTGGGAAATTCAACAGAGTACCAGAATTGTCAAGAGAGGACTCCTCATAAAAGATTAAGCATTTCAAGACATATATTATGATGTTGAAGAAGAGAATCTGGATAGTCTGGGGCACTTTCCTACAAGAGAAAATGAAAATTGAGGAGCTCACAGGGGTATGTGTTGAGTCAACGACCAAGTTTTCTAATGTTGCGGAACGACTCAAGTCCCTCACAAGACAATAAAAGGAATATACTTGGGAGTCACAGAGCAACCCTCTTTAGGGATACATTGACATAGCTAGTAGCTCAATCAACACACCTTCGTGCATTGGAGAAAAATGGGCATATTTTTTCATATGGATCTTATGGGAGCCCTCCATATGGTTTTTAAAGGTGAGGGAGGACCGAGGAATTACCCAAAACATTAGGGACATCCCAATTAAAATCAAATTAGTGCAGCATCAACATGGTGGGATTTTTCCTCATATTATTATGTACACCCAAGAGATTATGAGTTGGTACCTGCTTGATGAGATGAATCTTGGGATGAGATTCTTATCCAGTGACATAATACAATTAGAGCCATGGCGCATGAGCTATGAAGTTGGGTTCTGATGGCATTAGGATATAGAAGGATCTATTGATGGCAAGTGGAATTAATATTTGGATTGGGATCCAGGGGTGGTTCACATGCCAGTGGATCAATTAATGGGTAGTGGACTCGAAGGTTGATCTGAGATCCAAACATTGGGAGATCTATCCTTGATTTGGTGATACCGTGGCATATTGCGATGATTCAATGGTTCATATGGGACCCCGATATTGGTACTCAACTGCTTTGTACATCCATACTGGTAGAAAATTGTGAATTTCTTCAGGACAAGCAATCTCAGGGCATGAGGATTTGTAATATTCCCCTTTTCTTATGCGTTCAAGATGGACCTCTAGCGTTGGTGGCATCCAAGTTACAAGAATGGTATTTCCCATGATATTTATAATGGTGTTTTCCTATGGTATTTACTCATGGTATTTACCCTCCCTTTTAGAGAAAAGTAATAAAATAAATACTTCTAGAGAGTCCATCAAGCCTATAAAAGGGGAGAGGAGAAAGGAATTTTGATAATCCTGGATCTGTTTATCTTATTATGTATTTGATAAGAACTTGGTGTGGCCAGTTCCATCTTGATCTCGAGACGAAAACCCCACAGTGAAATTTGTTTGGTGGATTTTTCTAGTGCTCATAAGTGTACTTTAGTATTTTTTCTTAGTATGAGTGACCATTCATGGCATTGGCAGGGGCTTCATTATTATTTTTTTGGCATGTATCATTTCTCTAATTATTAATAGAAATAAGTGGCTTCGGTTCTCATATTATTTATGTTCTGTGTCACATTCTAATATGTGGTGAAATTGTGATACTTTCCTAATGAGAATTTAAAACAGAATATTATAGTATTGTAGACCTCTTCAGATTTTTCTGTTTGGGATATTACATCGACATGCAAATTTTATTTTTATTTTAATGTAGATGTGAATAAAGGAACTTTGGATCATAATTGGACATAAACTTGAAATCTAAGTTCTCTTGCTAATGAAATTTTTGATACATTATTGTGAATTAAACTATTTTTCTTAAATTAAATTTAAATTATTCGTGAAATGAAATACATTTTCAAATTTTGCAAAGGATGTAATTTTTGAGAATAAATAGTGATGGACAATAATGAATAACTCATTTGAACAACACCAATGCTCTCATAATGTATGTAGCAACCTGCATGCACTTGCATTAAATATGCATGCCACATTTGAGATGAAGGATCAAGGTTTTGATGAAAATATGCATGCCACCTCTGAGGCAGAGGACGAGGTGGAGAGTGGATTCTTTTTGTATTTTTTAGTGGGAAAGAGTGTGCCCATCTTACAATTGCTTGCTAGAAAAGATGAGCAATGTTGGTCTTGAGGGATTTGCTCCTTATCCTAGATCTTAGCCTTAACACATCATTTGCACAATTACAAAAACTAGTCATGAAATTGAAAAATAACATGAACAACATTCACTAGGGAAAACAAAACCCTAGGCTAAATATTAGGAGTCAAAACCCTTAAGAGTAGAAAAAACAAAACCCTATGATACATATTATCGATTCAGAACTCTATAAAAAAAAATTCAAGAAGGAATTCCATTAAAATGCATAAAGAATATAAAAAATGTAAACATGTAGAGAAAATAAATAGCAAATGTTTTCCACCACCTATCATGGAAACTTTTCTCCAAACTCTATAAGGTAATCAAACAATAAGAACCTAGCTATGCCATAAAATACTAAATAAGTGTTACCTGAAATCAAATGATAGAAACATTCCATATTGATTACTCTACCATTTGCATATAACTCATGAGAAATGTAGAGAAATTTCAAAAAAATACAATTTTTGAAAGGTAAACATTTTGAAATGCAACACACCATAATGCAATGTAACACATTCATAGGACTCGAAACTAAAACATTTCATAATATTTATTTTTTATTTTTTTATTTCATGTTCACTAATCTTGATAGACACACGTAAATTTAATATTAGAATTTTGACAATCTATTTTTAATTTCGTATTTTTAATTTTGAAACTTAAAAGTGTGATCTTTCATTTCCCAAACCTTTAATTTATTAGATTGTGATTTAGACCAAGAATATTCAAACTATATGAAATCTCTACCGTCCAAACAATTTTTAATTTATAAAGAAATAAAATTCTTTAAAACATATCAACTTTAAAATAGTAACAATATAGACATCTTACACCTTTATTATTTAGATAAAGGCAAAAGGCTCATTTTTGAAATTTCAATAGTGCATTTAACTTTTTAAAATGTATTAAAAATCCAAAAAATCGAATTCCCATTAATGAGATGAGATTATATCTTCAACCATAAGTATATTAATTTGAGGAAAAACAATTTGGTCAAATAAGAACTACACCTATCTATTTTTAACTTATTTCATAAACAATATATTTTTAAAAATATTTAAAACTTGAAATATTTTAAATTACAAAATAATAATGGTAATATTTTAATAATTTAAAATTATTGCGGCCAGATTAAATATGTTAGTGATGTTTTAAAACGGGTTAGTTATATATAAGTTATTGGGAAATAACTTTTATTTTAGTACTAAGTAGATATGGTTTGTTGAGTGGTTGGTTTGTTCTAGATATTTTCTCAACAATCAATTTTTTAGTTTAAAAATAGTTAGATCTCATAAACATAATATATAATTGATGTAATTATGTGGTAGACAAATAATTGTATGTGTAGTATATTTCTGATTTTTTTTTTATATCAAAGCTACCAGCTCTAGGTTGACTCCTTAAGGGGAGCCCAAGAAAATGTAAGAGGAGTCAATTTGATCAAACCCTCAAGACGTAGAATGGACCTCTAGGAGTGAATTTAATTTTTAATTTTTGATGTGCTCCAATGAATTTTAAAGAGCATTAATCATCCGAAGGTCATCGATTTAGGAAGGCAGAATATTTTTCTATGTGGAGTTTAATCCCTTAAGCTAGTGCCAAACTTCGGTTACGTAGACTTCGAAAAGGTTGATCAACACCTGTCATCAGGTATCCTCATGTCAATTTCACAAGGCTAGCGTGATTCTGTCTCTTCACTTACAGTTGTCACCTATACAACCTTTAGCTGTTGCGTCTCATAAATTTTATGGAGTGATTTGGAGTTCCTATTACACATTTATGGATTGCGTCTCATAAATTTATGGATTTCCTATTACACATTTATGGATTGCGTCTCACCTATTACACATTTATGGATTGCGTCTCATAAATTTTATGGAGTTTCTCCAACATTTTTGAGCAATAGTTCCTCATCAAGGAATCCATGATATATGGCCATTCAAGTGATGTGTATTTGTGATCAAGGCAAATGATTGGAGAAGCCATATGAAGATCTGTGTATTCTCATCAGATGTCATACACTATTTTGGGGCTGCGTGGATGACATTACGGTTGGAAAGCGAAGAGATCAACTTAGTGACATTATGAAATATGGTACAAATAATAATGAAAAATTCAATGGCTCAAACTTGTATATTTAAGTTGAAGGTTCAAATGAATTTGATGTATAAAAAATTATTGAGTCTAGTAAAAGAAGGTTCAAATAAATTTCATCCATAGAAAATTATGGAATTTAGTAAAGAAATTAAAAAAATATATATATATATTTATTTTAGAGGTATGATAAATAAATAAAAATATATATGGTAAATAAATAATTTTTTTTTATAGTTAGTAGAGGCTATGGAAAATAAATAAAAATACAAATAAATTAGAAGTATGGTAAATAAATAAAACTTTTTTTTTTAATATTTACTCAATAACTCTCTTTATATTTACGAAAGCTCAAAAAAGAAGTTTTATTTAGGTGAAGTCTATGGATCAACTACCATGGGACAAATTATTATTAATACAATGGGCTAAATACCATAGGCCAAATATAAAAGAGATTTAGAGCAGTAAATACATAAAAATATATATCAAATAAGATTAGAAATCAACATCTAAGTATATACGAAGTCTACAGGTCAAATACCTTGATAAATAAAAGAGGTAAGATAAATAAATATAAATATAAATAAACCACTAGTATCGTTAAAAAAAAAAAAAAAAAAAAAAAAAAAAAAACTCTTTTTATATTTACTCTATCATCTTATTTATATTTACCAGAACTCAATAAAGAGGTTTTATTTAGATGAAGCCTAAATACCATGGACCAAATTATTATTAATACGATGCAAAAAAAATATTATTAACCATAATATTAATATTAAAGATGATTATTATTATTAAATCTAATATTCATATTAATATATTATAATATTAATATTATCAAATTTCATAACTTTAGATTGATACAATATTAAATTTTGTATATTATAATATATCTTAATACATCATGATATATATTAACTCTAGATATATATGGGAGGGAAGAAAAAAGACATAGAGTGATATAGGTGGAGAGATAAGGGGAGTGAAAAGGGAGAGATGGGGATAAACTGAAGGAGACAGGAGAGGAGAAATGAAGAGAGAGAGGGAGAGGAGTGAGTGAGATAGAGAAGAGTAAGAGAGGGAGAGGGAGACCCTAAGATGGAGGGGGGAGAGAGAGAAAGAGAGAGGGGGGAGATAATAAGAGAGTTGGATGGAAGAGAGAGAGAGAGAGAGAGATGGGGGAAGAGAGAGCGAGGTAAGAGAAAAAGAGAGAGAGAAGGAGGACGAGAGAGAGGAATTCAAAGAGAGGAGGAGAGAGGGAGGGATAGAGAGATGGAGTTGAAGGGGGAGAGAGGGAGGGAAGAAGAAAGACATAGAGACTAAGAAGTGAAGAGAGAGAGGGAGTGAAGGGAGAGATGGAGAGAGAGTCTGTGTATGTTTAGGGGTGAGATAAAGAGACACAGAAGGATAGATGGAGAGAAGAGGGGAGAGAAGGAGATAGGGAAGGATATAGTAACATAGTTGGAGATAGAGAGAGAGAGAGAGAGATGGGGGGAGAGAGAGTGTGGTAGGAGAGAAGGGGAGAGAGAGGAAGGAAAATAGATAGGACTTGAGAGAGAGGAGGAGAGTGTTACGAGAAGAGAGAGGGAGGTAGGATAGAAAGGGAGAGAGAGGAAGGACGAGAGAGAGGAGGAGAGATGGAAGGAAAGAGGGATGGATAGAGAGATGGAGTTGGAGGGGGAGAGAGGGTTGGAAGAAGAAATACATAGAGAGTGAGAACTGGAGAGAGAGAAGGAGTGACAAGGGAGAGATGGAGAGAGAGTATTTAAGTTTGGGGATGAGATAAAGAGACAAAGAAGGAGAGATGGAGATAAGGGGGGAGAGAAGGAGAGAGTGAGGGATATAGTAACAAAGTTGGGGGGTGCAGAGAGAGAGAGAGAGAGAGCCAGGAGAGAAAGGGAGAGAGAGGATGTGAGAAAGTGGAGAGAGGGAGGGAAAGAGAGATGGAGTTATAGGGGAAGAGAGAGGGAGGTAAGAAGAAAGACATAGATAGAGAAAGGTGGAGAGAGAGAGGGAGTGATAAGGAAGATGGAGAGAGAGAGAGATAGGTCAACAAGAGGAAAGAGAGATAGGAGCGAGGAAGAGGGAGAGAAGGGGCAGATAGAGATGTAGATGGAAGGTGAAGAGAGGGAAGAAGAGAGAGATGGAGAGAGGGAGGGAGGGACAAAGAGATTGACAGATATGGAGTGACAGAGCATGTGTTTTTTTTTTGGGGTGGGGGGTGCGGGGGTGATATAGAGAGACAAAGAAGAAGAGATGGAGGGAGATATAGATAAATATGTAGGGGGAGAGAGGGAAGAAGATTTATTGCACTAGATGCATTGATTTCAGTGTAAATGGTGATTTCTAATACTATTTGATTGCTTGCACTAGATGCAATGATTTCAATAGAGATGGTGATTTCTAGTCATATTTGATTTCTTGCACTAGATGCATTGATTTTAGTGTATGTATTGATTTCTAATGATATTTGATTTTGTTTCAGTAGATGCATTGATTTCAATGTAGTTTATTTCTAATCATATTTGATTGCTTACACTAAATGCATTGGTTTCAGCATACATGGTGATTTGTAATCCTATTTGATTGTTTGCACTAGATTCACTGATTTTAGTGTAAATGTTGATTTTTGTTGATTTCTAATCCTATTTGATTGCTTGCATTATATGCATTGATTTCAGTGTAGAATTTGTTTTCTAATCTTAGTTGATTGCTTGCATTAGATGCATTGATTTCAATGTAGTTGCTGATTTTTGATTTGATGTAATTGCATGTCTGATGGTACATTAATTTTAAAGTGATTGGATTAAAACTGTGCATTGATTTTCAGTGTAAGCATAAAAAATTCTTGACAATGTACATTGATTTTTGTGTTATAGTAATTCAACCTATTAATATAGGAGAGAAAGAGAGACAAGGTGTGATGTTTACTACTACTACTACTCGAGCTAAAGATTTAAATGATTTACGATTTCAACTATCCTTTTCATATAATATAGATGAAAATATGATGAATCTAACAAGCGTGTCAATAAGATTAGTAGAAGAAAATAGTTTGAGATTGATAAGAATGAAGACTATTTGTAATTGACTATATTCTTATTATTCACATTTGCTATCATTCAACACTATTATTGTCACTTTGGGTTCAAAATTTTTATTTCATCATTTTTCATCATTAAAATTATTAAAATGAAAATATGATGAATCTAAAAGCGTGAAAATATAAGAATAGTAGAAGAAAATAGTTTGAGATTGATCAGAATGAAGACTATTTGTAATTGACTATATTCTTATTATTCACATTTGCTATCTTTCAACACTATTATTGTCATTTTGGGTTCAAAATTTTTATTTCATCATTTTTCATCATTAAAATTACTAATATGAAAATATGACGAATCTAAAAGCGTGACAATATAAGATTAGTAGAAGAAAATAGTTTGAGATTGATTAGAATGAAGACTATTTGTAATTTACTATATTCTTATTATTCACATTTTCTATCATTCGATACTATTATTGTCACTTTGGGTTCAAAATTTTTATTTCATCATTTTTCATCATTAAATTTTCATCATTAAAGTTATTAACAAAATTTATCATCTCAACAAACTCAGGTAACTAAGAAAATTTAAAATTAAGATGATGAGGTTAATCTCAGACATATTTAGGATATTTAAAATGATTATATTGCTTTACACAACTCGAATTCCTATCTTAAAAAGCTTTATGAATCTCCAAATGCTAGGGATTTCGAAACTCTGCTCACAACGAAAGAAGTTTTCTCATTAGAAGACATTGATTTTGGGGTTAAATGCCTGGAAAATGGGAAAGCTAAAGACATTAAAGGTTACCAGGCAAAAATCTTAAAAATTGGAGGTCTTGTCCTCATCCTCCACATCCACAAGCTTTTCAACCAAGCGGTCGAGCAAGAGTTCTCTAAACATTGGACTCAGAGCCTCATTATCCCTATTTTTAAAAGTGGGGATACAAATAACCCCTCTAATTATTGGACAATTATGATCCTCCCTCTCTTAGCCATGTTATATGGTATTATTTTGGAAAAGAAGTTGAACATTTGGCTTGAAAGTGAAGGTAAATGGGCTAAAGGCCAAGTAGGTTTTAGAAGGCAGCACTCAACAACGAACCACCTCGTTATGCTTAGGATCATTGTGGAGGAATGTCACAATGATAAATCCAATCTCTTCTGTTGCTTTGTGGACTTTAGAAAGGCTTTCGATATGGTTCCTAGAAACAACCCATGGAATAGATTAGAAGAGCTAACTGTTCCTTTCGAGCTAAGAGTGGCCGCTATAAGGTTATATGAGAATGTAATTGCCAAGTTAAAGAGCAATGAGGGGTGGTCGAAAGATATTAAGTGTAATATCTGAGTTAAACAAGGTTTCCCCTCTTCCCTACCCTATTTGGCATTTACATCGACAAGCTAGAAGGTTGTTTAGAGGAAGCAGGATGTGCTGGCACAATCTTAGTTGGGATAGTCATCATCCTTCTTCTCTATGTTGACGATATTGTTCTTCTCGCAAGGTTCCCATCTGATCTTGATAAGCAACTTAGACTTCTTAAGGATTTCTGCTCTACCATGGGTATGTCTATTAACACTGACAAAACAAAAGTTATGATTGTCAAATCCAAGAAGGACACTTACGCTAATTTTATGTATGACAATAGTAACTTGGAGGAAGTGTCTTCTTACAAGTACCTAGGAATTGATATTCATCACAAGCTCAACTAAAACTATAACATTCATAAAAGGATTAATGGGGGGTGGAAAGCTTATTTTGGCCTTGAAAATGATTGTAAAATGACAAACCTCGTAATGTGGGATAGAAAGAAGTTCCTCTTTGAAACTTTAGTCACTCCTGCTATCTTATATGTATGTGAGGTTTGGGGTTGCAGCATCTCTAGAGAATCCTGGAGAAATATTGAGCAAATCTCGAAGCGTTTTATAACGTATAACCTTAAAATTAAAAGCAATACACCCTAGCCTATTCTCCTTATAGAAGTGGGTCTTTCCCCTATCGAGAGCCTAGCTATGACTAGGCTTCTATTGTACAAGCACAAGCTCAATAGCATAGGAGACCATAGACTTCCTAGATAGCTTTAAATTCCAACTATAACCAACTAAGGCTTAAACGAGGTTGGTATAAAGACACCAGGGCCTGGTTAAACCATTGGGAGATCAACGAGAATGTTGCATTGCAAAAAATTAATAACATTAAAAAAACTGTTACTTCTAAGTTCAAAGAAAAAATGTGGTGTGAGAAATATTTAGCAGCTAAAAGAAAATTAAGATATTATAAGGAGGTCATCAACCCCACCCTAGAAAATCAAAAGTATCTCTCTGTTTTAACTAGCTCAAAGAAGAAAATTAATATAGCCAAGATTAAAACGAACTCTCATGAGCTCTATAGTGAAATAGGTTGTTGGACAGTTCCTAAAACATCATGGATGGAAATGATCTGCCATCTCTGTGAGAATATGAACATCGAGGATGAAAATCACTTCCTCTTAGAGTGCCCCATGTACAACCACATTGGAGCTCACTTTCATAATCTTTGTTGCAATACTGACCTTCCTAACCTTTTAAGATGTCAAAATTATAGTGAGCTCGGGAGGCTTCTCTCCAAGCTTTTTGAGCATAGGAATAAAATCTTAAATCAAACTAAATAACTCTTTTCTTTAGGTCCGATAGACCAAAGATTGGTCTCAGTGGACGTTAACCATCATCATCATCATCATCATCACCATTAATATTAGATATATTTACATATTATTGATAAAATTAATCATATCTTAGATAGATTTTCCTTGGCAACACACTACTGAAAACAAACTAGAGCATAAAGGATCAAATCTCTGGAGGTGCAAACCTTTTCTTAAATTTTGCACTCAAAAAAGTGGTTTGCACATTTAGATATTTAATCCCTCTCCGCCCTTGATAAATCCAGAATTAAAATGAATCTAGACTGGTTTTTATAATAATTTAAAATTATAATAATTTTTTTTATAAACAAAATCTCATTAAAAATAGATTTACCATTAATAACACAAATCTAAATTTACACTAATTATAGATAAAATATAAAATTTATTATTAACAATATAAAACTAAATTTTAATAAAATATTTTATAATACATCCATATTTTATATATATATAGTTGCTGGTTTATTAAATTTTTAATGCCTTAAAAATTTAATATATACATTTTATTGGTTTTTCATCTCGGTGAAAGGAGAGCTTAAATTCCTAATCGTGTTACTAATTCCTAATTCAAAATTTTTTCTTCATGGATCCTTTTGCGATTCTCGATGCCTTCTGGCAGTCCAAAGCAGTCCAAAATAATTCTTTAGCAATGCCTCTACACTAGGTTATTTCACTTTTCCACCGGCACTGGTTAATTACGCAACACCGATTCTGGATTTGAAGAAACACTTCTATTATTTGGTTATATTGGCCCATATTTTTTTTATTGACAGTTTTATTTGGTTATATTGGCCCATATTTTTTTATAATATGAAGAAAGTAAACTTGTGAAACTTGTGCTATTGGGCCGATTTCCGACCAGGCCACCATTACCATTAAGGGAAAATGTATGTAAATTTTTGATGCAGTAATATAAAACGAGCCTTCCAAAAAAAATAAAAAATTATTAACGTAATATTAAAATTAATAACATAATAATGAATTATTATTAACAACTTAATAATAACATAATAACTACTTAATAATATATTAGTAATTATATATTAATACAATGATTTATAAATTAGCATGACGATATTGTAATATGTTTTAATATTTTGTTAGGTTTATATTGTTACGATTTATAATATTGGATTAATTTGGTTTAATATTAAGGTTTTAGAATAGTAAGATATTAATTTTAGGATTTATAGTATTAATGTTAGGATTTAATATATTAAAATTAAGGATTATAATATTAGGTTTTAATATTGTAATGTTGGAATGGTATTAAAATCTATTCAATATGATAAATCTTAAGACTAATATGATAAACCATAAGATTAAAAACATTATATTATTATATCAAACTCTGAGTTTAATATATCAAATTGTGAGACTATAAACTCTAAGATTAATATTATAAATTTTGAGATTAATATTACAAACCCTAAGATTAATATGATAAAACATGAGATTAAAAATCACAATATTATTACATCAAATCATAAATTTAATATATTAAACCATAAGATTATAAACCCTAAGACTAATATTATAAATCTTAAGATTAATGCTACATTAAATTACAATTTATTAAACGATGCATTGCAACATTACAAATTTGGGGTTTAATATTAGGTTTTATAATATGAGGGTTTAATATTGGGTTTATAATTTATAATAACAAGGTTTAATATTAGAGTTTATAAAATTAATCTTACGGTTTATTATATTGGGTTTTATAATGTTAGGGTTTTATATTAGGATTTAATACTCTCAAATTGGAATAGTACAAAAATGTATCCAATGTCACATTGCGACAAACATTTTCTCATTACAATAATCAATTTGAAAATCACTATCGCAATATTGAGTTTATAATATTAAGGTTTAATATTGGGTTTATAATTTATAATATTAATATTTACAATATTAGGGTTTATTATTTGGTTTATAATATTAATCATCGAGATTATAATATTAATCCTAGGGTTTAACATTAATCCCAAGGTTTATAATATTAATTATTCTATCAATCATTGTTGCAATGTTCATAATCCATTGGGTTTATTATCCCTTGGATTTATAATACTAATATTAGGGTTTATAATCTTAAGGTTTATAACATTAAGGTTTATGATATTAATCCTACAGTTTAATATTTTTCCCTTGGGTTTATAATCTCTTACATTTATAATATCAATAATCCCTTCGGTTTATTAATCCCTTGAGTTTATAACCCTAGGGTTTATAATTGAAGGGTTTAATATATTAATATTATAGTTTATTTTATTGGGTTTTATAGTATTAGAGTTTCATATTAGGATTTAATACTGTGACATTGGAATGGTACAATAATGTATCTAATGTCGCATTACGACAAACATTTTCTCAATACGACAATCAATCTCGCAACCATTGTCGCAATGTTACATTACATTGCAATTTATTCAACATCACATTGTTACATTACAAAATTGGGGTTTAACATTAGGTTTGTAATATTAGGGCTTTTAATATTGGGTTTATAATATTAAATTTTAATATTGGGTTTATAACTTATAATATTAGTATTTAAAATATTAGAGTTTATTATCAAGTTTATAATAGTAATCTTCCGGATTATAATATTTATGCTAGGGTTTAATATTAATCCTACGATTTATTAATTGAAAATCTTTCGGATTACAATATTAATCCTAAGATTTATAATATTAATAATTTTGACAATGATTATTGCAATGTTCATAATCCCTTGAGATTATAATATTAATATTAGGGTTTATAATCATAAGGTTTATAATATTAATCCTATGGTTTGATATTATTCCCGTCAGTTTATAATATCAATAATCCTTCGTGTTTATTAATCCCTTGAGTTTATAATGCTAGGTTTTAATATATTCAACTTAAGGTCTATGATCTTAGGGTTTATAATAATAATCTTAAGGTTTACTATATTTGGTTTTATAATGTTATGGTTTTGTATTGGGGTTTAATATTGTGACATTACAATGGTACAAAAGTTTGGCATCACATTATGACAAAGATTGTCTCAATGAGACAATCGATCTAACAATCATTGTCACAAGATTACATTACATTGCAATTTATTCAACGTCACATTGGGAACTTAGAAAATTGGGTTAAACATTGGGGTTTATAATATTTGAGTTTTAATAATGGGTTTATAATATTAATTTGAGGGTTTATTATATTGGGTTTTATAATGTGAGGGTTTTATATTAGGATTTAATACTATGATATTGGAATGGTACAAAAATGTATCCAACATCACATTGCAACAAACATTCTCTCATTACGAAAATCATTTTGACACTCATTGTTGCAATCTTACATTATACTACAATTTATTTAATGTCACATTGTTACATTGCAAAGCTTGGGTTTAGTACTAGATTTTAAATAGTAGGGTATTTAAATATTCAATTTACAATATTAAGGTTTAATATTGGGTTTATAATTTATAATAGTATGGTTTATAATATTAATCAACCTCACAATGATTTTTGCAATTTTAAAAAATCCTTGGGTTTATAATGTTAATCCTAGGATTTATAATATTAATGATATCATGGGTTTATAGTATTAATATTAGGGTTCATAATCTTAACGTTTAAAATCATAGGGTTTATAATATTAATCCTAGGGTTTAATATTTTTTATTTTTGCTTGGTTATGTGGTCCTAACATGGAATCACGCCAAACCCTTGGTCTAAGAAACCTTGACCGAGGGGCATCTAAGCATTCAAAATCACTTAGGGATCGCACCCGGCCTTGGCCATACCAACCCTTATCATGGTTGGAATTTTTTTTTGCCTTTGGGGGGATTCGAACTGGTGATCTTTCAGCACGAGTGTCTTAACAACCCACTCTTCACCATCGAACCAAACCCTCATTGGAAATCCTAGGGTTTAATATTATTCTCTTGGGTTTATCATATTAAACTTGGGTTTACAATCCCTTGGTTTAATATTAGGGATTTTTAATATTTGATTTACAATATTAAAGTTTAATATTGGGTTTATAATTTATAATAGTATGGTTTATAATATTAATCAACCTGACAATGATTATTACAATGTTTACCTAACACAAATTTAATCATGCCTCTTCCCATTTGTTCATGCTCACTTTAGCATTTCCCTTCACTTTTAAGAATGTGTTAATTTATTAAAAATGAAAATGAAAATAAAAGAATAATAAATTTTCTTCTTCCATATTTTTTTGGTATATCAGTGACACAATGGTTTGGGTCGATACCCATATGCTACCACTATAACCCCAGGTGCAACCGCCCTTCCCTCAAAAATGAAGTATGAGCAAAGTGAGGATTGAACCTTTTACCTAAGCAATGGCAAGAGTGCCTTAGTAGCACATTCGGTAACCAACATGCCACAACCCTAGGGGCAAAAGAATCATAAATATTATTTTGAAAAAATATTAATATTCAAAATTAAATTGGAAAATGATTTAATAAAACTCTATAAATTAAAATGAATTTAAAATAATAATAATAGCAGTAATTTAAATTTTACATTTAAAAAAAATATATAATCAAGATATTTCTTCATATAAAGATAATACTTTTTTTTTTAAAGTCTATAATCAAGATATTTATTTATATATTAACAATATATAATCAAAATTAAGAAAAAATATAAAACGCCAAAATTTAAGATACTTTTGTATTGGTGACAGAAAATATTGAAATAAAAATAGAATTTCCCCACTTTTTCATTTTTTCTGGGTTTCCAGTATGAATGAATTTATATCAACTAAAAGAAAATTCAATTTTCTTACTCTTGTATTTTTTTTCTAGATATACAACATTAAATTTCCATCAATTGCAAAATATTTCCATTGATATCAGGAATATTTTCCCTAGTCAAAGTCAAATGGCCCATTTTTCTTCTCTTTTTCCAACTTTTATTTCGGCTTCATACTTTTTTTTTTTCCCAAAATCAAATCAATCAATGTATCCATTTCCTTGGCTGTCTGCACGATTAAATTTCTATCAATATTTGGAAGATTTTTTGGTCTCCATTCTCCTTTTTCGGAGTCAAGATCAATAGGCCCATTTTTCTCTAAATTTTCTCATTGCATTACAATTTTCACAAACAGGTCTTTATATGACGACTGTTGTTGTGATTATAAATATATGGTGAATAACAAAAAAAAATCACAACCTTGGGCTTTGAAAGAAAGAAGTTGGAGAGAGAAATGGATCATAAATGTATTGTTGTGCTCATCATGTTTGTGTTATTTGTTCATCAGACTCATGCAAAATATCATCAACAGATGGGTGGATTCACTTTTGTACGTCTTCCTTTGAATGGATGCAATATGATGGGGGAACCCTCTTCCTCCATGGACGTGGAGGTGCTTTTGAGCTTCAAAAGAAGCATCATACGATCCATATGGATCGTTGTTCGACTAGACGACCAGTAACTCACATAACGTGTGCCAATGGTATAGAATTTTGTGCACACCAAACATGAAAGGAGTGGTTGAAATTTCACTCCGTTCTTGTGAATTTAATGGTACACTATCCCCGTTTATTGACAACCTCTCTCTATTGAGGGGTTTATATCTTTGGGATAGAAACCCATACCAAACTTCAGGAAGAATACCATACCAATGAGTAACCACATCATCGATTATAGTTATGGTCAGATTTGCATCGTTATGAATATTTGGAGCTATGAAGTAAACCCTTGGAAACATCTTCTCATTAAAAACCATACAACCAACAAACTGAAACTGATTGAAATTTTCCTCCTGTAAATTTTTTGGTGTCCAGAAAAAATATGGCAGAAGTGTTTTCTTTTGGTCCATACCATCAATTATCAAACCAAAATATTTATTTGGATTATCATAACACTTCTTTCGATGTTTATACAATTTTTGTCTTTCACTTGTTTGTTGATTGTGATGCTCTTGATGTTCTTTGACGCTGGAATGCACACATAAAATAAAATAAACATATGATTAAATATATTTTCATAATTGATAACTATCTAATTTTTAAAAATAATGTTATGAACGCATACCTATTTCTTCCCCTTGACATTTATATCTTTTTACTTTAAGATAAGCACATGTACTGCAAACCACCATCCTCGTCTTCTTAGGAATATGAACATTGTTAAATTTGTTCTTCCATACCTGTGTAAAATATGAATATGTAATAAAATTACCAACTCCTTCAGCACCTTCTTCATATTCTTTGTATAAGTTGTAGATTTCTTGTCTCGAGAAATTATCTGGAATATGTATTGTGTATTTATTTGGCATACACTCTTGATTCTTTGAAAATAAGTCTTTCATCCATGACATAACATTATTTGCTAATGGCCCAACCTCTTGTTTATAACGTACTTCTGAATAATGTGTGGGATCATTTTCCAGTCTTTCTTGGATTCTTGACAAATGAAAATTACTAATTGAATGCAACATTTTGAAAGCCTTTCTACAGATCAATACATTCCAAATATGATAATCATAAACTGCTAGTGTAGATTGCATGCAACCCACTAAATGTGAATTTTGCATGCTTTTATTCATTGACAAATATCTTTTCATTTTACCCAAAGAAAAGTTGAAATCCATATGTTTCAAGCAATCCTTTTGACAACATTCATGTGAAATCAGATGAACGACAAAACTTCTACTTGTGAGATATGTTGTCCTAACCCTTGTATAACTGGGATTTTTTAGATTGATATGAAAAGGTCTACTCCTACTCCTAGTTACAATTTTTTTCTTGCAACATCTTCACCGTTCCATTATCCTTTGTAAAATCAGTTTCATCACCATTAGGAGGAATATTATCCCCACTATCATCATTATGAACATGGTTAAGAAATTCATCAACATCATTGCTTGGAAAATATTCAGTTGCATCCTCACTTGAAGAAAAAAATTCACAAGAATCATTTGCACTTTTGAAACCCTGACTCAGATGAAAATCTTCACCATCTTCATCCGTTCTTTCGAAATCTTCCCTTGGAGGATTCAATTCTTCATCACCATGAGTTCCTTTGAAAAGCTCACTTAGATAAAATGCATTATTCAGATCCTTGCCTCTAAAATTATCATTTGCAAGAAACTCTTCACTCTCCCCTTCCTCAGTGGTGCTCTCATAATCCTTAGGATTAGGCATAAGTGGAAGCTTTGAATCTCTATTCACTATAAATTATAAATCTCGCCCCTCCCCTTCGTCACTAGTGCTCTCATAATCCTTAGGAGTAGGAATAAGTGGATGCTTTGAATCTCTATTTATTGGAAATTATTCATCCCCCCCTTCATTAGTGGTGCTCTCATAATCCTTAGGATTAAGATGAAGTTGAATTTGAATATGGAAATTATTCATCCCCCCTTCATCAGTGGTGCTCGCACAATCCTTAGGATTAGGATGAAGTGGAAATTTTAGCTATGGAAATTCATCCCCCCTTTTATCAGTGGTAATCGTATAATCCTTAGGATTAGGACAAAGTGGATATTTTGACTCTGGAAATTCTTCATTCCCCTCTTCATCAGTGGGGCTCACATAATCCTTAGGAATAGGATGAAGTGGATGTTTTTACTCTAGAAATTCTTCATTCCCCCCTTCATCAGTGGTGCTCGCATAATCCTTAGGATTAGGACAAAGTGAATATTTTGACTCTGGAAATTCTTCATTCCCCTCTTCATCAGTGGTGCTCACATAATCCTTAGGATTAGGATGAAGTGGATTATTTAACTTTGGAAATTCTTCATTTCCCCCTTCATTAGTGGTGCTCACATAATCCTTAGGATTAGGACGAAGTGGATATTTTGACTCTAGAAATTCTTCATCCCCCCCTTCATCAATGGTGCCCTCATAATCCTTAGGATTAGGACGAAGTGCAAATTTTGACTCTAGAAATTCTTCATCATGCCCTTCATCACTGGTGCTCTCATAATACTTAGGATTAACAATAAGTGGAATAATTGACTCTCGATTTACATAAATTTATTTTTTCTACCCTTCATCAATTTTGTTCTCATCATCCTTAGCATCACGGCCAAGTCAAAAATTTGACTCTCTGTTCATGGTGAATGAACTCTTGTTATATTCATCAATATGAATAGAGTTGTTGCGTGACGAAGATGTTCATGCTATAGAAAGAAAATCTTCACTATCAGAAGAACCCATGAATTTCTACAAGAATATGTTCAATGATACCAATGCACTCTCTCCCAATGACAATATATAGCTTAAAGACTGAAAATTTCCCTCTAAAATTCCCCCCCAAAAAATTATCGCTAAAATTTTTCCCTCCAAAGTTTCCCCCCAAAAATTTTCACTAAAAAATTACCCTCCAAAATTTTCGTTTCAAATATTTCCCTCCAAAATATTCGTCTAAAATGTATTTCAAAACATTTTACTAAATTGTTGGTCTTGAAATATTTCACCCTACTTTCTATTAAAAATTTCCACAAAATATTTCTTTCATGCATTCCTTCCAAACTAAAAAGAAATCCTTATTTAAATGATTTAACATTGACTACGTATCGAAATTATTATTATTATTATTATTTTCCGGACATTGCATAAAAGTAAATATAAACCTATAATATTAACTACATATTAATTTTCTTAGTTTTAATTTCAATCCTACATTTGCGAAACGCTAAAGCAATCACACAATCTTCACTATATAATAACAATCATTGTTTCTATTCTTCACATCACATCAAGTCTTCCAGGTTTTGTTGGAGCAATTTTGTGGAGGCGTTGCGTTGTCATTGATAACGCATTGAATGAGAGTTTTTCACATTTGAGAGGTTAGTTTTCCTTCTATTTTGACCATTTAAAGATGAATTTGGGGAGAATATATTTTTTATGGTTTTCATGTTCCAAAACTATTTTTGTATGGTCTTCATGTTCGAAAAGCCTATTTTTTTTTAATATTTTTATAGCGAAGAAAATGGAAAAAAAACTAAAAATTGTAGGGTTTTTAGGACAAAAATTTAGAATTTTTTTTTTTTTTTTTTTTTGGGTTGTTAGTTTCCTCCACGAAATAAAAAACCAAAAAACAAGCATGCACATGAAAAAACAAACACCTATATTTATATTTTATTTTATTTTTCTTAAAAGTGCAAACAAAAAAAATAAAAAAAATTGATATTTTTTTCTTTTAATTTTAATTTTATTTAAACAAAAAATAATATTTTTTTAAATTCCTCCACGAAACAAAAAAACCAAAAAAAAAGCATGCACATTAAAAAAAACACCGATATTTATATTTATTTTATTTTTTCTTAAAAGTACAAACAAAAAAATAAAAAAAATTGATTTTTTTTTTTTCTTTTAATTTTGTTTTTATTTAAAGAAAAAATAGATTTTTTTAAAATCCCTTTCTATCTATATATATATATTGATTAGTTTTTATTTAAAAAAAATCATTTTTATTGTAGTTTTTTATTTAAATTTTTTTTTTTTGCCCCACTGGGGCCGAAGGCTCGCTGAGTAGCATTGTGGAGCATTGCCTGGCTGGCCTTTAGCCCCTTGCTTGGCGGAGGTCAATTCTTGGAATCGAACTCCGCCAATCCGTGGGCCAGAGGCCGACCGAGCAACACTGCCACATCCTCAGCTGGGCGGTAGTGTGGAGCGTTGCCTAGCTGGGCGGAGGTCGATGTGGAGTGCTGTGTGGTTGGCCTTCGACCCTCGGCTAGGTGTAGGTCAATTCTGGGAATCGACATCTACCGAGTCAGGGGACAGAGGTTGGTCGGCCATCACTCCACAGCACTGCTCGGCCAGCCTTTGCCCCCCAGCAGGTACAAATTGTTTATTTTTTTTTAAATTAAAAAAAATAATAATAATAAAAAAAAATTTAAATTAAATTTTATTTAAAAAAATAATAATAATAATTAAAAGTTTTATTTATTTATTTTTATTTTTATTTTTTATAAATTAAAAAAAATTAATATTAAAAAATAAAAATATTTAAAATTAAATAGTTTTTTTTTTAATATAATTTAAAACTATTTAAAAAAAAAAAAAAAAAATTAAATTTGCTTTAAAAAAGTATAAAAAAATGTTATATATATGTATATGCTTTAAATTTGTTTGTTTTAAAATGAAAAAAATATATATGCTTTAATAATTTTAAAAATATATAGTTATATTTGGAAAAGTTATATAGTTTATTTTTTTTAAAAATTTATTTTATAGAAATTAATTTTAAATTAATTTTAAATTGATATTAGCAAACTTTAAAAAAAAATCGACTAATTAAGATATTTGTTTTTTCATTAACAATGAACACACACACACACACACACACACACACACACATATTATCAGGAAGATGGAATCTGTTGGGGTCCTGTGACTTGGCAAATTGGCATACCTAATGACAAGGCAACATTAGAACCACTTTGGAATCCTAGGATATAGCCCTCTTGGATTCAGAGAGGGATCTCTCTATATGTGTTTTCAAAGGATATATCTTTGAGGCTTATGATATGATATTAGGCTAGTTATGAAGTGCAAGGGATTTTTTTGTTTTTGGTTGGGAATCATTAAATGAGAAGGTCATGTGAAGTGAAGGAGGAAATAAGTGGAAGGATGTTTCAGCATGGGAAGATAGGTCAAAAAACAGTGCTAAACCATTGGGCTATGGAGTCATAAAAGGGTTTACTTGCACACCAACTATTCAAGGGTTTTCATAGGGCAAGTCATCTATATCAGAAGATCTTTTAACTTGATTTCGTGGTATGGAACATTAAGAAATGTGGTGAAAGGATCAAACATGTAAGAAAACAAAGGGTAGCCTAAGATCAAGTAAGGACTTTTTACCTATACTGCTTTCGACATACTCTCAAGAGAAAACATTTAAGATAAACATAAAAAGTATCCTAAGATCAAGTAGGACTTTTAACCTATCTTGCTTTCGCCATACTCTTAAGGGAAATATTCAAAACAACTGTTTAAGACTAAACAAAGGACAGGGCTAACCGTAAACTTCCTTGATTAGGACTCTACTTAGCATGCAGTGAAAAGATCATTCAAGAACAACATCTCAAGTTCTACTCAGCAAGACATGGGCTTACAAACATTATTAACTAGTTATACTCTATTGATTCATCCTCAAACACACATTTAGAAGAAAACATAAAGATAAAGCTTATCAGTTAGACTTAGGGTACTTTAGAAGTAAATCCTAATCTATATTTTGCTGCTCTTTATCAGAGAGTATGAAAAAATTGGAAACATAAGGAAGGTAACAATAACAGTGAGAAAAACATCACCAATGATTTAGATTAGGATCCAGTGAATCTTCTTGTCTATTTGATGTCCAAAACCAGTTACACACTTTGAGTCCAGTAACTTTTACAGTCCAATGCTTCTCTTCCCACCTTACTATATTACAACTACTCAATAACTCTTACTCAATAACAGTTCAACAATTAACAACTTTCCAACCATTACAATGAGTTTTCTATGAATACATATAGGTGCAAAGAGGAAGGGTGCTGCAGGAATGGTAATAAATACTAATTAAGACAGAGTGGTAGAGGTATTCGAATGCCCATTCTGCTTAATAACCATTGCATTAATTGATTGTACCACTTTGGTAGTTTTTCTGTCTATGAGGCATATCTGGTAGGCATGGTAATAACTCTGAAGTGTGTTCTTTGAAGATAACTGTGGCTGAAGTACTCTGCTTGACTTCTGAAACAAGTAACTGTCATATTTCGGTTCTAAGGCCTCCCATGACTGTGTAATAACTATTCTGACAGTTTTAATGAGGGTTTTTCAGCAGGATGGCTGTCAAGGTGTCTTTGAGAGGTAGAGCAGACTACATGTGTCTTTCTGGTCCTTTGGTGGAGTAATAGCTTCTATAGATGTGGAATTCGAGACTTTTCTTCTGCTAATATGTCTTGTTTTAGTAGTTTAAACACTAATATTTAGATTTTGATTGTGTTTTGTCTTTATCCTTAATTTGTTGGTTAAGCCTTTGATCTTCAGATTTATGCTTTAACCTCTAACTTTCACTGATCTTCTTTGTTTTCCTTTGTGTACAGGTGGCTCCTTTGCCGCGCTGGAGGGTTTTGATGTATAACCAATGCTTCACGAAACAATTGGCCAAAACGTGGAATCAACCCTTGATATCCCCTTTTGCACTAAATTTTGGCCACAGAGGATCATCATCGTCAGCCTGTGCAACTAAATTGTTGTGGGACGACTCTTTATCTTAGGACTGCCATTAAACCTGCAACAAACATTAAAACTGTTACAAAAACCTGCGCGATGTGGATTAACTGCTTCAGAGGGCTTTAGCGGAGGTGGAAGAGCAGTGCAGAGGAGGTGGAATGCAGGCATTGTTTTAAAATTTGCATTGGAGCGAAGAACTGAAAAGTGGTATTGGACAGTGGAACGGTGAAATTTTGAAGAAGCACGGACCGCTGGATCTAGTTTAGATCAGTGGCGGAGATTACTACGGAGAAGAAATCAGTGGGGTAAAGAAGAGGAGCATTGGCCGTTGGATCAATATGATCAACGGTCCAGGATGCAACGCAATATCGCATAATGAAACAAATGGCGCGAGGGGAGGGGAGAAAGGCGATGAGGCGATGAAGCACTGACCGTCCGATCAGGAGGATCAATGGTCACGATCTTTTCGGTGGGATGCACATTGCGGAGAGAAGATATCAGAGGGGAATTACGATGCGTCGATAGCCGTCGGATCTCATGGAATGGACTGTTGCGATATCATCGGCAGATCGGCCATCGACGGAGTAAAGGGTTTGGGGACAAAGGAAATGGGAAATGCCGAAGTGGGAATAAGCATGGATTGTCGGATGGAAGTAGATCGACAGTGGATATTTACTCAGGGGATCGCATCGGTGGAGCGATGCGATGGAGCATGGAGTGCAATGGTTGTCGGATCGTGGGGAAATGGACGGTCTAGATCTCATTGGAGGATCGGCCATTGGCGTGGAAAAGAAAATGGAAGCAGGAACTTGGAATCGCCGATGTGCGATGGTGATGGGGGCTTAAGACTTGGTCGCAGGACCGGGTCATATGGTAGAAACAGGGCAGGGGCTTAAGTGAAAGGAACTTAAAGCCTTATGCATAAAAAAGGGTGGAAAGGGTTAAAAAAATGGTTTTTAAAGGTTTTTTGAGGTTCTGGTAGGGTGAAAAGGGTGTTTTTAAACCAATTAAAGGAGATTTTCAAGGTTTAACAGGGGATTTTGAGGAAGTAAAGGGTAGAAAAAGGAAAGTGGGGGATTTTTAGGGGAATAAGATGAATGTTTACGATAAGTGGAAATGAGTGAAAAATGGGTGGAATGAAGGGAAAGGAGGGCTTGAAACAGTCCTTGATATACCAGCAGGCTCTCTTTGAAAAACCCTTGGTGGAAACAACAATGAAGATGACTTGTAAGATAAAAGACACCAAGAAGGCTTCAAGAACTAGCAGTCTTCCATGAAGATTTCTTCTCGAAGGCTCAAGAACATATTTAGCCATCATTTGCTGTGACAAAAATTTACTGATGGCTAACAGTGGCTCCACTTGGGGACGACAGCTCCTTGGAGGTGTCAAGAACCTCAGAAATTTTGTCTCTGGAATGTAGATCAATGTACTGCACTTTGACAATCTTCTTTTTTCTTTTATCATGCTGCTTGAAAAATGATCAATCATTACATTATAACAAATCAATTTTCCCCAAACAACTACCTACACAGCCTATTTTCCTAACATTTTTTCTTCATAAGGTGCACCTGGACTTGCAAACCTTTAGACATCAACATTTTATTTTGAAAAGAGGAAAAAATAATTTAAATCTACCCTTATTTCTCCATGAGTCCAGATTAAACAGTTGAACTCATAACTTCTCTACCTAATCTACTATCTGCCAGGATTAAGCTGTCTAACAGATCTGCATTCTCTACATTTTAAAACAGAAATTGAAAGCATAGTCAGACCAGGATTAAGCTGTCTGATTTGTTGAGATGGCTATGAAATCAAAAAAAGACTGTCCATAGACCTTTATTTTCAGACAAGTAAAACAAAACTTGGAAGGCTTAAGATCTGAAAATAATTAGAGTCCTTCCTTCTTTCTTTCAACTTTGATTTTGATCTCTTTGAGTTGTCTTCTTCTTCTTTACCTGGTTCAAGTTTTCAGCATGTTAGAACCAGTCTTCTTTGTATCTTGGGCTTAGGTTTTGATCTTATTAGAGCCATTCTTATTCCTTTCTTGGTTCAGGTTTTGAGCTTATTTGAACCATTCTTTTCTGTCCTAATCTAACCTACTGATAAGCCAAGATTAAACTGTTTGGAAAATATGATTCACTAACATATTAGTAGTAAATTGAAATCTATCTAGTCATGATTAGGCTGCATGACTAAATAGCAATGCTCTTTCAAGTAGAGGCATTTAGGCTTGCACACTTTCAGATTTGTTATTTCCTCTTTTTTTTTTGGTATGGGGATGTACCTTTCTTTTTTTTCTAATCTGTCCTCTTTTCTTTTTTCTATTGTTTTTGTATTTTTCTTTTTTTCAAACTAAAACAAAGCAATGATATCTACAATGAAGAATGAAAGCTTTAAAATGAGATTTTAGCAGAAATAATTCTTGAGCATCCTGCCATTGACAGGACCCCCAAACAGGTCTGTACCATCCATCTTTTATAGAAAAAATGCGTTATGACCAATGGCAGATTGAATGATGTAAGGGCCTTGCCATAAATTGTCAAACTTGCCATGTTTGCCCTTATCTTCTCTCCTGGAATCCCATTTGAGTACTTTGTCACCAATCTTGAAATCACTGGCCTTTTTCCTTTTATCAAACAACTTTTTGATATTCTCTTGTACTTTTTTTGCTCTGTTATAAACTTCTTCCTTGGTTTGCTGAATATGTATGGTTTGATTTATCCTTCTCATCATGCTATCTTCCTTTGATTATATCTCTTGGACTAAATTCATCACTGGCACTCCTAAACTGGTAGGAAAGACTGCATCGGCTCCATAAACCAGCTGATAGGGAGACATTCCAATTGATTTATTTGTTGTCAATCTATTTGCCCATAATGCATGTACCAACTTGTTGTGCCATGACCTCTGATTTTCTTCCAACAACTTCTTTATTGTGTTTACCAGGATCTTATTAGAAGATTATGCCAACCTATTACCTTGAGGGTAATAAGAAATGGAATGACCAAGCAAAATCTGATATTTGTGACAGAAATCAACCATCTTTTTAGAACCAAATGCAGCAACATTGTCAGTGATGATTTTCCTAGGACAGCCAAATCTAGACAGGATATGGTCTTTAAGGAATTTTATGATAACTGAGTCTATGGAATTCCTAGAAGGGATGGCTTTTATCCATTTAGTGAAATAGTCAGTGGCTATGAGTATCCATCTATGTTGGGCAGATGAGTCAGGGTGGATTTCTCCAATGAAGTCTAGGCCCCACTATTGAAAAGAAGCTTCAACAGTGATTGGTTGCAAGGGTAAGGGAAGTAGTTTTATCTTTCCTTCAAATATTTGGCATTTGTGGTAGGCAACTATAATTTTATGGACATATTGGAAGAGGGTGGTATAGTAATAGCTAGCTCTAAGGATTTTATTAGCAGTGGTTTTCCAATTTAGGTGGCCTCCACATTCTCCTTCATGAAACTCATGCTTGATCCTATCTGCATCAACCTCAGGCAAACATTTAAGCAATAAACCACTAGCATTCTTCCAATACAAACATTTATCTAAAATGCAGTAATTAACAACCTTTAACTTTAAGAATCTTGCCTTTGTTTTAGACATACCAGGAGGGGCATTGAGATTAGTAAGCACATATAGAATATCAGCATACCAAGATGAATTGAGGAAATGATTCTCAATAAGTGGGGCTGGTAATTCTTCCTGCCCATCTAATGCATCTAGCATGTTTATATCAAGTGCTTGCAAGTTAGATTCAGCCATTAATTGTGCTAGGCCTTGACACTTGATGGGTTTAGTGGGTTTAATTTCCAAATCATATTCTAGTATCACCGCTATCCAATTTCCTCTTTTGCCATCGAGGTCTTGTGAAAAAATGTCTTTTACCATTACATGAGGCACAAATGCAATAATGTGAGAGTGTAAGATATAAACTTTGAAATCCTTCAAGGCTTTGACCAAGGCGTAGGCCTGTTTTTCCATGATATTATATTTCAGAGGTGCATCTCTTAATGCCTTGCTGAAAAATGCAATTGACTGCTCTTGTCTTTCTTGATTTTTTTGTAATAGGACAACGGCCATAGTATGTTCTGATGCAAATGAAAATATGAGGAAGTCCTTAGTGAAATCAGGACTGATAATAACCGGTGCTTGGGTAAGTACATGTTTGACCAGTTCAAAGGACTTCTTTGCTTCTAAGGTCCATTTAATTCCTATCTCTTTCTTTAGCATGTTTGTCATGTTCCTAAGGAGTTCTGCTAGGTTGGGTATGAACCTTCTTAAGAAATTAATCTTTCCAATGAAAGATTGATGTTCATTGGTGTTTCTGGGGTGACTGATCTGCAATATACCTTCAACCCTTTTTGGGTCTATTTTAATTCTTTTTTCAGATATGATGTGACCAAGAAGCTTACCTTCTTCGAGACCAAACAATGTATTCTTGGGATTTAAATATAGCCCAAATTTTCTACATTTCTCAAAGACCTTTCTTAGGTGTACTAGGTATTCTTCATCTATTTTGGAATAGACTGTAATGTCATCTAAATAAATCACAATGAAGTGGCCTATTTCTTTTGAGAAAGCAATGTTCATGGCTCTTTGAAAGGTGACACCCGTATTAATTAATCCAAAAGGAATTTTCACATACATGAAAGTGCCCCAAGGAGTAGTGAAGGTTGTTTTAAGTTGATCATCAGGGAGTACCAATATCTGATTATATCCTGATAAGCCATCTAGCAAAGAAATCCTCTTGGAACCAACTACCCTTTGTAAGATGTGCTCCATTTTAGGCAGGGAATAGTTTTCCTTTAATGAGGCTCTGTTGAAGTTCGTAAAGTCAATACAAAGCCTTATTTCTCATGTTTTCTTTCTTACAGCTACAAGATTAGATACCCACTCTGAGTATCTCACAGGGAAAATAATTCCAACATCATACATTTTCCTAATTTCTTTCTCAACTAGAGGTAGTTGCACAGGGTTTATTCTGTGTAATTTTTGCCTAAATGGTTTCTAGTTTTCTTTAAGTGGTATCTTGTGCTGAATTTTCTTTGTGTCATATGCCTTTAAATCCTCATAACTCCAAGAAAATACATCAGAAAAATATTTAAACAACTCAATATATTTCAGTTTCATGTGAGCTGGCAATGTTTTAGATAATTTGATCATTTTAGGCTTGTCTTTACTACCTATATTGCATTCCTCAATATCAGATTCAGTGGGTTCTATTGCTGGTTTCTTGGCAATGTCATTGAAATCAAACAATTCTTATAGAGGTGCTAGTCCTTTGGGTAAGCCTTTGTCTTTAGACTGTAGTACCTCTATGTCTTCTTTTCCTGAGTTTATGTACTCTTCTGTTTGATCTTCGAATTCTCTGGTTAGTAGGTTTATCTCTGTAATGGGAGGAGGCCCTTTTTCAATAGGTTGTTCCTCATTAAGACAGTCTTTATCATACTTTGAGTCTGAATTTGGCAACTCAAACTCATTTCTGGATTGCAGGAAGTCCTCTATCTATTTATCTCCCTCAAAGACCTGTCAATAATTTTCATTTTCTGGGACAACTGGCCTATATTTCACTTGGAATATGAACTGTTTGTTGTCATAGGGTCTTTCACATGAACTGGTAGCACAACCTAAACCATTGGCAAGAATGTTTTGGCTTCTAGGGACAAAAACAAGTTCATATTCCTCAAAAGTTTTTAAAAGGTCCATGGCATCATTTCTATAGGCTCTTAGCCTTGGATGTTTGGCAATGTACTCTCCATTTATTTGCCTAATGATCAGTTCAGAATCTCCATGAACAACTATCCTCTTGGCTCCTAATTTCTTCAGTAACTATAGTCCTAAGAGGAGTGCTTCATCCTCTGCTATGTTATTTGTGCATTGTAATTTTAGCTTGTATGCATGGCTTTCATCGTAATTGTTCTCTGTGTTGTGAAGCCACACTCCTGCTCCTGCACCAGTTCTATTACAAGACCCATCAAAACTCATACTCCAAAGAGGGATAATTTCGGGTTTGTTGTTGTTTTCATTACTGTCCCCTTTGTCCTGTGTGTTGTGACTGTCATCATGCAGTGTTATGGGTTCTACAACATGTTTATGTTGGTCTTGTTCCTTAACGTTTTCATGGAGTTAAGGCCTTTCTTCTTGAATCTCATGATTTGCACTAAGCTAATGGACAGTGGGTTGTTCATACTCTCTCTTTTGTTTGCTGTAATTTTGAGATTTGGCAAACTGTTTGAGAGACTCTCCCTCCCTATTATCTCCTTCCATGTTTTCTGTCATGTTGGGTGATTGCTCACTATCCAACTCTAGTTCACCAAAGCTTTCATAGTTGCAAAGAATGAATGAGTCTAGGTCTGTATGGACAGAATAAAGAGGGAAATTTTCTGATTTTCCTTTACTCACCATAAATTTCATGTGTGATTCCCTATAAAGTCTTCTAAGTTGACTGAAGACAGGGATGGTGGCATATGTCATGTCCATTTGCATGGTACCTTGAAGCTTAGCACCCAATGATATTGAAAGAAGCATGCCATATTTGGGGGGCACATCAGCCACTACCACATCCATCACTATGCATTTGGCTAGAATTTCGGTCAATTTTACACAAAGATCTTTGATCAGGCCCAAGCATTTTACTCTACTGGAGTCAAAAGAATACAAATATTTATACGGTCTGGTTATCTCAAGGCCTAATCTCTCCATGATTAATTTAGGCATGAGATGATGTGAAGCCCCTGAATCATGCATAGCATTCTGTAAAATCTTATCATGGATATTCAAGCTGACATAGAAAGGAGGGACCACTCCTTCTTGGAACTTTCCTTCAATTTTAGGACGAAATAAAAGGGTCGGTTGATCATCATTTAAGTTGACAGAGTCATTATTTTCTTTTATGTTCAAAGCTTTTAACAACTGAAATTTATATACATCTTGAGTGACTAACTTAGTGAGGGGGATAGAGATCTTGATTTTGGCAATCTCACTTTATAAATTGAAAGGGAACTGATTCTTTGAAAGGGTCAGATCTGTCTTGTTAGTCACTAACTTATTGGAAAAATCAGCTTGCTGGTTTTTACTATGTACATCAGTTAAAACTATTTTTACAGGGGCACTAGCTGAAGTGTTAGTGCTGCTGGGGTCAACACTCTATTTATTAGTGGTTTGAGAGCCTTTCCCCTTGTTTTTACCAAAACTTTCAGTTGTTGTTTTGTTGTTTTCAACAGCCTTTCTAATCACCTTGTTTTTAGCAGTAGTTTTAGAGGTCTTTATTTGGGGATTTTCTTGGTTCTTTTTGCTCCTGAGGTCATATTGTTTATGGACCTCCATGATGGCATTCTCAAAGGCTTGCCTATAGTCTTCAGATTCTAAGCCTTCACTATCATAATATGTATATGTGCCCTGGTCATCTTCTGTGAAAAAGGCAGGGTCTTCATTACCTCCTCCCATCATGTTTATAACAGTTCCCTCTAGCTCTTCTATCATTCCCTCATCCTTATCAACATAATTTTCTTGAAATGGAGGTCTGATTTGTTGATCAGAATCTCTTTGTCTAATCTGAGGTGGGTTTCTCCTATATTTTTGGTTCTGATTTTGAGGCTGGTTCCTATTCTGAGCATTTGTTTGGACAACCAACCTCTCCATCATTCTTATTAACCTGTCCATGTTCTTGGCTAGATGGTCTAATTTCGAGTCAGATGTGGAAGGTGCAGTGTCTTCCCTATATGTTACTTTCTTTTCAGTCCTCATCCTAGCTCTCTTCTCAATCAGATTTGCTTCCACACTAAGAGCTCCCTTCTGCATGTATTCTAAAGTCAAGGGATCCCTTTCTCTTAGCTTAAAGGCCATTTTGGGATCAAATCCTTCAGGGAATTTGGCCAAATCTGAGCCTTACGGAGGTTTCAAATCTCGGGGTAGTGCGTTATAAACACTATTGAATCTAGTGCAATAACTTTGAACACTCTCCCCAGCGTTTCTCTTGAGGTTGTTGTAATCTGAAAGTATTTGAAGAGGGTTCTTCCTCATTTCCCATTTGTTTATGAATGTTTGATGTAAAGAAGGGAGGTCATTCATACTATTAGGAGTTAAACCTTTAAACCATTTCTTGGCTTCTCCTCCTAAACTTTGGGCAAAGATTCTCATCTTAATGGTCTCATATTCTATTTCCATATAATCAAAGGCATCATTCATCTTGTCTACATGCTCTTGAGCAGTAGTGGATTCATTTCCTATGAAATGAGGAATTCTGGACTGATATTCATTGGGTAAAGGAACCAAAGGTTGTGGTAACACTAGTAGAGCATACCATGCTGCCATGATAGGATTTTGTGGGAGGAATGGAGTGGTTTGAACAATGGGTATATGGATGACAGAAGTGCTTGGAGCAGTTAGAGAATATTGAGCAGATTTGGGGTGAGAGAAACCAAAGTTATGAATGAAATGAAGATCAGGAGGTGTGGATGGAGGGGTTTCTCTATTGCTAATACATTGGCCACTATGTTGTGGTGAACTTGGAGGCTCAAAGTCTGTCTGATCTATACCACTAAGTGACTTGGTTCTTGGTAAACTTCTTGAAACAGGTAAGTCGACTTGGGTATCTGATAGAGCTGTAAGGACTTCAGGCATGGAGTTACATTAGGGGAATTTTGAGGTCTAAAATGAGCCTCCTAAGGAAATTATAAAATAATAGTGGAAAAAATCAAATAAGATTTGATGACATCATCAAATTTTAGAGGGAAAAATGAAAAAACTACTTTTTCAACTCATATTTTCAACTTATCTCCCAAAGTTTTTACTCAAATTTCAAGCGGGAGTACTCGTTGGATGCAAAATTTAATTCCTAATCCAAGGATTACCCATGTTGCATACTTTTGATGGGTCCTACTACACGAAAAATGAGAAATACATGAAAAACGTGATTGCAATCATGTTTTTTTATGTATTTCTCATTTTTCGTGTAGCAGGGTCCATCGAAAGTATGCAACATGGGTAATCTTTGGATGAGGAATTAAATTTTGCATCCAACGAGTACTCCCACTCGAAATTTGAGTAAAAACTTTGGGAGATAAGTTGAAAAAGTAGTTTTATTATTTTATTATTTTTTAATATTTTTACCATTTTACTTAAAAAATGGTGAATCATCCCCCATGGTTGACATCATCATCTTGAATCCTATTGGTTCTTATAAAGTTTATGTTTGTTGTGCATTTTTCTTAGGAGGTCCATTTTAGACCTCAAAATTCCCCTAATGGCTCTATGAATGGGTCTGACAATAGTTGGATCCCTAGATATAGGAGACTTCCTAAGAATTATTTCTAGATTATCAACTATTTCAGGAGGATTTGGGTCAGGATAAGCTCTGGTATGAATTCTTCTTGAAGCCAATATGTTAATATTTAGACCCAAAGAGAAGAAATTTAGCCAGATATGACAATCCTTAGAGGCAAACTAGTCTTTAACAAAGAAAGCTTAATCCTCAAAGTTTCCTAACCATGGGTGAGCACGATGTTTTAATGATAGTGTGGGCTACCCCGGTGGAGTCTTTGTGAAACAAGGGGTAATCAGTAGGCCTAATAATCACCAGTGGAGTCTTTTGGTCTTTTAGGAGTTTTGGAGTTGCCAGGTGGATGATTTTAAAAGTTTTAAGATGAGTTGCTATCCACCATCAGTAATCAACTACCAATTTAAGGATGTTGTGGGTCTTCTGAGCTCTTAAGGATGTATAAGATGTAAATCACTCAGAAGTCACCAAAAAAGTCGCCATTATGTTGGGGTCCTGTGATTTGGCAAATTGGCATACCTAATGATAAGGAAACATCAGAACCACTTTGGAATCCTAGGATCTAGCCCTCTTGGATTCAGAGAGGGATCTCTATATATGTGTTTTCAAAGGATATATCTTTGAGGCTTATGATATGATATTAGGCTAGTTATGAAGTGCAAAGGATTTGTTTGTTTTTGGTTGGGAATCATTAAATGAGAAGGTCATGTGAAGTGAAGGAGGAAATAAGTGGAAGGATGTTTCAGCATGGGAATATAGGTCAAAAAACAATGCTAAACCATTAGGCTATGGAGTCATAAAAGGGTTTACTTGCACACCAACTATTCAAGGGTTTTCATAGGGAAAATCATCTATATCAGAAGATCTTTCAAGTTGATTTTGTGGTATGGAACATTAAGAAATGTGGTGAAAGGATCAAACATGTAAGAAAACAAAAGGCAACCTAAGATCAGGTAAGGACTTTTAACCTATCCTGATTTTGACATACTCTCAAGAGAAAACATTTAAGATAAACATAAAAAGTATCCTAAGATCAAGTAGGACTTTTAACCTATCTTGCTTTCGGCATACTCTTAAGGGAAATCTTCAAAACAGTTGTTTAAGACTAAACAAGGATCAAGGCTAACCATAAACTTACTTGATTAGGACTCTACCTAGCATGCAGTGAAAATATCATTCAAGAACAACATCTCAAGTTCTACTTAGAAAGACATGGGCTCACCAACATTCTTAACTGGTTATACTCTATTGATTCATCCTCAAACGCACATTTAGAAGAAAACATAAAGATAAAGCTTATCAGTCAGACTTAGGGTACTTTAGAAGTAAATCCTAATCTATATTTTACTGCTCTTTATTAGAGAATATGAACAAAGTGGAAACATTAGGAAGGTAACAATAAAAGTGAGAAAAACATCACCAATGATTTAGATCAGGATCTAGTGAATCTGATTGTCTATTTGATGTCCAAAACCAGTTACATACTTTGAGTCCAATAGCTTTTACAGTCCAATGCTTCTCTTCCCACCTTACTATATTACAACTACTCAATAACTCTTACTCAATAACAGTTCAACAATTAACAACTTTCCAACCATTACAATGAGTTTTCTGTGAATACATATAGGTACAAAGAGGAAGGGTGCTGCAGGAATGGTAATAAATACTAATTAAGACAGAGTGGGAGAGGTATTCGAATGCCCATTCTGCTTAATAACCATTGCATTAACTGATTGTACCACTTTGGTAGTTTTTCTGTCTTTGAGGCATATCTAGTAGGCATGGTAATAGCTCTGAAGTGTGTTCTTTGAAGATAATTGTGGTTGAAGTACTCTGCTTGACTTCTGAAACAAGCAACTATCATATTTTGGTTCTAAGGCCTCCCATGACTGTGTAATAACTGTTCTGATAGTTTTAATGAGGGTTTGTCAATAGTATGGCTGTCAAGGTGTCTTTGAGAGGTAGAGCAGACTACAGGTGTCTTTCTGGTCCTTTGGTGGAGTAATAACTTCTGTAAATGTGGCATTCGAGACTTTTCTTCTGCTGATTTGTCTTGTTTTAGCACTTTAAACATTGATATTTAGCTTTTGATTTTGTTTTGTCTTTATCCTTAATTTGTTGGTTAAGCCTTTGATCTTCGGATTTATGCTTTAACCTATAACTTTCACTGATCTTCCTTGTTTTCCTTTGTGTACAGGTGGCTCCTTTGCCGTGTTGGAGGGTTTTGCTGTATAACCAATGCTTCATGAAACAATTGGCTAAAATGTGGAATAAACCCTTGATATCCCCTTTTGCACTGAATTTTGGCCACAGAGGATCGTCATCCTCGGCCTCTACAACTAAATTGTTGTGGGACGACTCTTTATCTTAGGACCACCATTAAACCTACAACAAACATTAAAACTATCATAAAAACATGCGCGATGTGGATTAACTGCTTCAGAAGGCTTTAACAGAGGCGGAAGAGCAGTGTAGAGGAGGTGGAATGCAGGCGGAGTTTTAAAACTCACATTGGAGCGAAGAACTGAAAAGCGGTATTAGAAAACCGGCAGCAGTTTTCACGTGAGGTGAAGGCGGTAAGCGGTTTGGCGCAGGGTGGACGCGATACGGTCTGGAGGGTGCGACATGTCCCTTTAAAACCACCCATTTCGCGTTAAAAATGGATTTTCGAGCGTTATGAAGAAACGGGTGCGAGAGCGCTTGTGAGCCATTGGATCTGGGAGGGAGGGGCCAGATCAATGGTGGAGATTGAAGGAAAACGTGATGAAAAAGCCCAGCGCAGTCGGGTGGGACCAGCGGGATGATTAGGTATTGTTTAGCAGGAGCCATTAGATCTGAAGGAATGGATGGTCCAGATCAACGCGAAGATTTAGAATGGTAGATGAAGGGTTGGGAAAAAAAAAGACCCAATGGAGCGAGAGATGTCCGATCTGTGAGATGGATGATAGAGATTAACTCGGAGGATTGGGGATTAAAGATGGTGAAAGGGGTGTCACCGATAACACGATTTAGCGCCAGCTGTTGGATCAGGAGGATCAATGGTCGGGATTGATAGCGGGGAAACACAATGTGAACATATGGATAGGGAGATGGAAAAGTTGCGATGAAGGGAGGGCCGTTAGATCTGGGAGAGATCAACGGCTAGGATTAAACGATGAAGGAGAATGAAGGGGGCGGGTCTGTCATGGAGGGGATCAATGAAGGCCCTCGGATTGGGGAAATGGATGGCTGAGATTAAATCAGGACTTTTCCAAAATGAACGACTGGGGCAGAGGACAGCGAAACGACGAAACTTCGAAGAAGCACAGACTGTTGGATCTAGTTTAGATCAACAATGGAGATTACTACGGAGAAAAAATGAGTGGGGTAAAGCAAAGGAGTGCTGGCCGTTGGATCAATATGATCAACGGTCCAGGATGCAGCACAATATCGCATAATGAAACGAATGGCACGAGGGGAGGGGAGAAAGGTAATGAGGCGATGAAGTGCTGACCGTCCGATCAGGAGGATTGACGGTCAGGATCTTTTTAGCGGGATGCACATTGTGGAGAGAAGATATCAGAGGGTAATTGTGATGCACTGATAGCCGTTGGATCTCGTGGAATGGACGGCTGTGATCTCATCAGCAGATCGGCCATTGGTGGAGTAAAGGGTCTGGGGACAAAGGAAACGGGAAATGCTGAAGTGCTAAGAAGCGCGGACCGTCGGATGGAAGCAGATTGACGGTGGAGATTTACTCGGGGGATCACATCGGTGGAGTGATGCGATGGAGCGCGGAGTGCGATGGCCATCGGATCGTGGGGAAATTGACGGTCTAGATCTCATTGGAGGATCGACCATTGACGAGAAAAAGAAAATGGAAGCGGGAACTTTGAATCGTCGATATGCGATGGCGATGGGGGCTTAAGACTTGGTTGCAGGACCGGGTCATATGGTGGAAATAGGGCCAGGGGCTTAAGCGAAAGGTGCTTAATGCCTTATGCATAAAAAGGGGTGGAGAGCGTTAAAACAATGGTTTTTAAAGGTTTTTTGAGGTTCCGGTAGGGTGAAAAGGGTGTTTTTAAACCAATTAAAGTGGATTTTCAAGGTTTAAAAGGGGATTTTGAGGAAGTAAAGGGTAAAAAGAGGAAAGTGGGGGATTTTTAGGGTAATAAGATGAACTTTTACGATATTTGGAAATGAGTGAAAAATGGGTGGAATGAAGGGAAAGGAATGCTTGAAACGGTCCTTGATATACCAGTAGGCTCTCTTTGAAAAACCTTTGGTGGAAACAACAGTGAAGATGATTTGTAAGAAAAAAGACACCAAGAAGGCTTCAAGAACTAGCAATCTTCCATGCAGATTGCTTCTTGAAGGCTTAAGAACATATCTAGCCATCATTTTCTGTGTCAAAAATTTACTGATGGCTAAGAGAATCAAAGAAGATTTTTGCGAATGTTCCTGGACCAAGGGCAACAATTGTCAAATCTAAAGTTGCAGCTCGACGCACAATGGATGTTTTTGGACGCACTATGGATACTGCTGGATGCACTAAGGATATTGATGGACATGCTATGAATATTGTTGAACACAAAAATTAAAAAATGTAATAAAAGTCAAGAAAGTGGCCCATCAAGTACATTCAAGATTTTTTTTGAATGGAAGAACACAGAGGAAATAAATAAAACATATTTTTCATGGTATCTTGAAGACAATGAAATCTAGCATGATATACATATCTATCTATTTTGTGGTATTATTCACTTAGGTGAATCATATGAGGTGATGGGCAGAGTACGAGATATATGTTTGGTGTCGAATACAAACACTATTTATGTTCTTGCAAGAATGGCTAATAAACATGAAAAGGTTAGATATCATCTATCAAAGGTAAAGTATGGCACTGGTGAATCATCTAGAAATTTGTGTGCAGAAATCATAAGCAACATTACAAATAACATTGTAAGTATGGTTATTTATATTTGTGTTATGCATTATTGTAAGGATCATTCAATTTTTTTATAAATTATTGATCATTGACATATTTGATTTTGTTTCATAGGATTTTATTGAGTATCTTTCAAACATGTTTGAGGGTATTTATTATATGGAAGCCAAATATTATCACTGTGATAAAAAATTTCCACACATAAATAGAAGAAGAAAGGAGAATGAAGCAAAGATCAATAGCTCGAGAGACAACAATAGTACAAAGAGGGTATCAACCAAGACTCACTGAGGTGGGTCAATGTAGTAAACCTAAACATGTTTATTTTGAAGGTGTGGAAGCTGAAGCTGAAAAATTATGTTATAATTAGTCAGGATGAGATTAGAACTATTGTGAAAAAGGAGAAAACAAATCAAACACCAAAAATAAAAATGGCCAAATATGTCTCTCTTCTACTTGATGATGAAGATCTTGTTTATCAAAAAAATGATATGTTAACCAGTAAGAAGAAGAAATCAAATGTTGGTCAACCTATAAAATTCATGAGCAGCAGTGATGAACAAATTGAAAGCTCTAAAGGAAGCAGAGAAATCATAATAGCAGGTGTTGAGTTAGAGGATGACATTATTAAAACAAATGAAAATTGCATTCGATCTGCGTTGAGGAAAAATAAATTAATTTGTGGTGGTCAAACATTTGAGCTTAATGTCAACCAATTATATTGTCCAGATGAAGGACAATGTCAATATCAAATTAGAAAGGCACATCACCTACATGTACATAATATGAAAACATTGTTATGGTTCAATCCATATGTGCATGTGGTGGATTATGTGGTTCTTGTCAATCCATGTTAGGTTCCCCACAAACAAGAATTTGATAAGACATAATGTTTTGATTATAAATATTATGTAACTATAGGGAACCATTTGGTAGAGGCTAAAAGATAATTGATTGAGGAATATACCAAAAATTATCTTTTTCAAACAATGAAGTGCATCATTTACGTTGGTTTAATGAAAACATAATCAAATTTATTGGCATGGGATCATAATATAGATAATGAGTACATAATGAAAATTAATTTCATCAAAAGGGTTAGATTTATTCATAGAAAAATGTGGTGGGGATAAGGCAAAAGTCAGTCTAACCTTTCAGAAGGAATTTTTAATGCAAAAATGTTATCAAATTGATAAAAAAATAAAATAAAAATATGGAAAAATTCATTCAAATATATTCAGAAGCATGGATAAAATTTTTCAGTTGGCATTTAGAACTAGGGAGATATGGGAATTGATTGATGAGAATTTTGAGCGGTGGGAGAATATTTCCATAAAAAATCAGAAGGTTAAAAAGTGTAAACCCATAATATTTACCAACAGTAAAACAAGTCCTGAAATTGTTGTGAAGGTAAATCCCCTCTACGGACAGAGGCGATCCCACTAGCCCCAGAGTGGGTCTAGCAACAATCGAAACACACAAGGCTATTGATTCCTTGTTACAAAATATAAAATCGTGATAGATAGCTTACCGTGATTCCTTCACTGCTATTGTTGAAGAAGAAGTGGCGCTTCCATTCTTGGCTGGACAAGTCACGATCCGTGAACTTGCTGCTTCTAGATACCTGTACATATGAAAAGAAGAGAGACAACATGCAACGTAATATTTCACACTTTATAACTATCGAACAGCCAGAGAAGAATGAATGAAATTGCATTATATAATGGACAAACGCAATCATGGAACCAATAACAGAGTCATGTATATTAAGATACGAGAGAAATATAAAACCGGTGCTCTAACGTCGTGATCTTCCTTCGACAGGATTCCTGCAGGACGTCTCTCACAAGCTCATCAGGGATTTGAAAAAAATATCTCTCTCATAGGGTTCTCCTTAGCTCTGCTCTTGATTGTCACTCAACTATAATTTCCTTCCTGCAAGTTCAACTAGCTTGCAAATGGAGAGGGCAGGCTTTTATAGAGACACCATGCTGGGGGCATGCCTGGTTTTCCTTGTCATTTTCAAGCATACTTTACTTTGTGTTTTGAGCTTGTGTAAAAATGAAACCCATCTTCAAGCATAGTTTACATTTCTGTTTTAAGCTTGCATAAAACATAAAACTCATTTTCAAGCACAGTTTGCGTTTGTGCTTTTAAGCTTGTGTAAAAATAAAATATGTTGGTTTGGTGCATTTTGTGAACTTTTAATTTTTCCATTGGGTCGTTACTTATGGAGATTATTTGGCTGATACATTAGATAACATTGTATTAGACATTTGTATAACATATAAAACATTATCATATGTAAGAAAGATCCATGTAGAAAATAGATATATATATATATATATATATATATATATATATATATATATGTCGAGTGTTTGCAACGTGTGCATCATATAAAACCAAAAATATATATGTTTGTTTCAGTTACATCCAGAGATGACATGTCTCTCAAAAATATGCAAATAGAAAGCCTAGGTGACTAATCGGCATGGTGCTCATGGTGGCACGTCATTGCCCGCACCAACTGCCTCAGTAAGTAGTGGAGAAGTCTTGGCACCCCTATGGTGTGCCTCTGATAAGCTAGGGGAACATAAGATAAATGAGCATAATTCGAAACTCCGCAAGCAATCCCCTCTAGGTTCTGTATGAGCTCATCCACCTCGCCCCCCTCACCTTGAGGGTTATAAGCAAGACGGGTCCTCCTCGACATTGGTGACATTTCGGTGGGCCTCTCCGGGCCAACATCTGTATGCATATAGGATTAGATGTTAGAACATGCAAGTATACCAAAAAAATCATAAAATTAAAAAGAGTCTTCCCATGTTCTTCGTCCCAGTCCTCTCCCTCCAGGAGTGGGAGGTCCGAGTCTCCGGTAAAATTTTTGCTGGCATAGGGCCAGTCCTCCACGACGATGAGCTGTCATCGGAGCCATCCAAAGAACTCAGGCCTCCAAGAAATCCACTGGCCACCCCTTGCCCTCGGCATCAGTGCCGCCCATCGAGCCATCCGTGGCTCTCTCAGTGGTGGATCCGGGACTATGGCCTCCTGGCGTTGGAAAATAGGTAGTCGTTCCAGGAAGAACGACACTAGAATCGATCCATACCCAAAATTTTTTAGTTTGGTTTGCTTGCATTTTGTGAGTTGCCACTCGATATTCATTATTACAGCCTCCGTCCAGTTGAAAAGGGTTGAGTTCATGCACTCTGAAGCAAGCAACAGTTGCGTCTTTTTGGCCTCGTGTGGTGCCTGCAATCCCTCGTCCCGCACATTGGAGGACTATTCCCGTGACCTGCGAATAGTAAAATGTCCAGAAAACACCTTGATGGCATCCTTCTACATAAGGGTAAGAATTCTCCTCAAAAACATTTCGTCTGGAAAACCCTAAAAACATATGTTTTCACCTTGGTGCGAGTATCTAGTTCATCACTCGCATTGACCTGGAAAAGTTACACTAGGCCCATGCCACTTGGCGCTCTGTCCCTGTGTCTCACCTGTGCCAAGCCTATTTGGGAATGTTTTTAAAAAATAAATAGCGGAAGTTTGATTCTAACAACTTCAAAATGAATCATCAGAAATAAGTTGGGTTGTTTAGCTCCAGATCTCGTTGTTTAGGAAGTGGTTTTCCACCTCTCATGGAACCTTCCTAAGAGATAGGACTTTATCCCATGATTATAGGGATCCCAACTTCCCTTCCTTTTTCTATAAAAGCCTGCCCTCTCCATTTGCAAGCTAGCTGAACTTGCGGGAATGAAATTATAGTTGAGTGACAATCAAGAGCAGAGCTAAGGAGAACCCTGTGAGAGAGAGAGTTTTGTCAAATCCCTGACGAGCTTTGTGAGACACGTCCCGCTGGAATCTTGTCGAAGGAAGATCACGATGTCAGAGCACCGGTTGTATATTTCTCTCGTATCTTAATATACATGACTCTGTTATTGGTTCCATGATTGCATTTGTCCATTATATAATGCAATTTCATTCATTCCTCTCTGACTGATCAATAGTTATAAAGCATGAAATATTACGTTGCATGTTGTCTCTCTTCTTTGCATATGTACAGATATCTAGATGTAGCAATCTCATGGATCATGACCTGTCCAGCCAGGAACGGAACTGCCACTTCTTCTTCGACAATAACAACGAAGGAATCACGGTAAGCGATCTATCACAATTCTATCTTTTGTAACTAGGAATCAATAGCTTTGCATGTTTCAATTGTTGCTAGACCCACTCTAGGGCTACTGGGATCGCCTCTGTCCGCAAAGGGGATTTACCTCCACAAAAATTTGGCGACTCCACAGGGGATCAGTGGGATTTGGTCCTTCCTCCATTGTGTTGTTTTTTGGATTTTGTTTGATTAGTCTGCTTTTCTAGTTCACCTTCCTTGGTGTTAAACCCCTGTTCAGCCCCTAGAAGACCAGATCTAGCCTCCGTTTGTTAATTTTCATAATTTTCTAAGGTAAACTTGATTGGCATGGTTATACCTCTGACAGTCGCGCCAACCCTAGTAGGTTTTATGGTTTGCCTGTTTTTGGACTCTTTGAGCTTGAGTTTTGGTCCTAGTTCGTTTTTTCTGATTGTTTGAGTTCTTTCAAGTCATTTTTGACTATGTTTAGCCCTTGTCCTCTAGTTGTTTGCCCTTGTCTGTCAGTTTTTCATTTTAGCCCTAGGGCTTCTAGGTGCTTCAGTCTGCTCAGCCTCTCGTGGGAGTTTTGGGTCTTTGTTTTCCGGGTCAACTTGGTTTCTTCTTCTTTACATTCATCTTGCTGAATCCAATTGAGTCATTCCATTTATTGAGTGATTTCCCTCTCTTTCGTTCAGTTTCGCTTTGTGTTGCTTCAAGCCTAGATCACATGGCTTGTTTGGGTCTCTTTCGAGATTCTTCTTCACTTTGAGGGATTTCGTCATCGGTTTGAGTCTTGATTGTGCTTGTTTGAGTTGAGTGAACTTGTTTTGTTTCAGCTCTCTCTTTATCATTCTCAAATTGATGTTTTCATTAGTTTTTCATATATTTAGTCCATTTTCTCTAATACATTGAAAAATACAAAAAAAAAAATCTTTTGTGTTTTGATTGGCATAGTGAAAATTGAAAACTCTTTCGCATTACTAGTGTTGTATGATTCTAGAGAAAAGTTTTCCAATTTCATTAGCTTGCATTGGAATCGGTGGTGGATGTTTTTGTGTGTTCATTTCGCTATCATTTGAAAGCTCTCAACTCTCCCATAGATAACTCTTCATTGAACAAAATGATATTTTGTGGCATGCAGTTTGCATCGAGAGGTTTTATGAGATCCAACATTCGATAAGGCCTTGAAATTGAAAAGTAAATTGAAGATAAACTTTAAAATTTACTGAATTAACCTAAGGCAACATTGAAACTTAACGGAACATCTAGTAGTCTAAGGTAGAGACGTGTTCTGGTGTCTTTAAGCCTAGCAGCTGTCGCTTGCCATCTGGTTTCAGATAGTGCTAATACGGACTTGTGCTCCCTGTACCGTCGCATATATAAAGGGAGACCCTATTAGGTTGCAAATCCTTTATCAATAGGAAGCCGAGTCTACCGCATTTTACCCGTGATACACCAGACACAGCATTCAGGGAGATTACTTGCACATACGTTAAGTCCTTTGTTGATTTCTCTTTCATTCTTCCTAAGGTGTATATGGCAGTTCATGGATATCTGGTACACTCATTTACCTAGATTACCAGAGCAATTACTTTGATCGTTACTGACTCTTTTAACTGAAAAGATCATCGAGATCTTGTCCTTTCAAGTTTGTGTCCAACCTGAAAGCGATAGAGTCACCTTTTTCTTGTTTCTTGACTCTTAAAATATGAAACAGCAGAGTCTGGTTTCAGTGTCTTAAAAATTAATCACCCACGAAATATTCCTAGTTAGAATTTTTGTCCTTAGTATTTTATTTCAAGGTCGTTTCCGATGGCAACTTTTCCAGGGTTTTCCAATCAAGGAGTCCCCTCTGAAGGGTGTCCTAGTCCTTTTCCTGCTTTAGGAAATATTGGTGCTCCTTATATGGCCACGTTATCCCTCCCTGGGTTAACTGTTGGGTTTCCTGTCTGGTTGTTTTCAACCTCTGTGGTCTCGAGTGTTCCAGCTACCGTACCATCCACTCCTCTACCTGAGCAATTCCATGTTGATTCGAAGGTGGACCTCTCCCCTTCTTCGCCTATTCCTTCATCCTCATCTTCTAATTTGCCTGGTGAAATATTGGATTCTAGTACCCAGATGGCTAAGAAGAAGAATAAGAAGAATAAGAAGAAGAAGTTAGAGAAGCGAGAGGCTAATTCTGCAACTATTGCTTCTAAAACACCTGCTCTCAATGAACCTTCCAACCCTCCGTGGAAAGTTAAGTTCCCTTGCATGTTGTGATAGGGAAACCATATTCTTCGAGATTTCCCTTGCATTCCCAAGGTGCTAGAAGTATGGCCCAATGGTTGTCCACCATTGCCTTTGGCTTCTAGGAGTCAGGTTAGGGGCACCTCTTCAGCTAGTGCGGGTAAAGCTCCTAAGAAGCAGGGTGAGCTCACCAATCCCTGTAGGTTGTGTGAAGGGAACCATGCCATTCACCTTTGTCCGTATATGGATGAAGCCAAGAGAGCTTTGGACAACTCGACTGTTTCTACACCATGCCTTTCGAATGGTTACAAACAGATTTCTTTGAGTCCTTCACCAGCTGATTCAACGATCAGTCAAGAGTCATCCTTGCTTGATCTTGCTCCCCCAAAAATTCACTATCATGAATCCATCCTTGACCAACCATTGGTCATGGGATCGGTTGAGCTGGCCCCGTTTGCAGTGCACTGGGTCTTTTCCGTTGAGATTGGATCTCATATCTCACATGTTCTTATTGTTTCTTCAGATTCCTCAGACTTGGAGAAAGATTCTCCTGTCCCTATACCTTAAGAAGTTGCTCCTCCGCCTCCTGGGATGGAGGTCCCAGAGGATACACCTCCCGCCTCCGTGATGGAGGTCGTGGACGATGATCCTTCTTCTACCGTAACACCAGGGGAATACCATCTCGGTTCGATGGTAGCCCCTCCAAGTGGTTTGGTCACCTCCTTTGATTGGGGTCATTTCGCAGGCTATCGCCTTCCTTCTTACACACCCTTTGAGGTTACCATACAGACCTTTGGTCTGGTTGTGCCCATCACTATAATAGATGAAGGCATGTCTGTTAGTATTTTGTATTCCACTACTTGGCAAGTCTTCGGTTCACAGCCGCTTGTGCCTGTTACCCAGAATCTATTGGCGTTTAACAGAGGAACTAGTCAACCGTTAGGGATTCTTCCGAAGTTGTCTGTTACTTTGGGAGGGAAAAATATCCATATGGAAGTGATGGTTGTTCCTGGCCCCTTGGACTTTAATTCACTCTTGGGCCATGATTATACTTATGCCATGGGAGCGCTTATCTCCTCCCTCTTTTGTGTGATGTGTTTTCCGCACCAAGGTCGGATCGTGACCATCGATCAGCTTGCGTTCTTTGGTCCTAATATGTCAGCTAGTCCACCATCATCCCTGCTGGATCTTTATCTGCTGTTTGTGTCATCCTCGCCGCATGTAAATTATGTGGCTACCAGTCCTGTGCTCGTATTCAGTGATAGTGCCGTTGTACATCATGTGCTGGGGGCATTGGGTCCAGACTTCCAAGATGTTTTCCTTCCATCGGACGGGCAACCCTTGGAGGCTATAAATTCTTATTCATTATGATGAGGTCTCTCGGAGCATGGTTCATATGCTTGTGTCAAGCTCCTTAAACCATGAAACAAGGTCTCTTGGAGAATGGTTCATCTGCTTGTGTAAAGCTCCTTAAACCATGAAACAAGGTCTGTCGGAGCATGGTTCTTTTCTTGTGTCAAGCTCCCTAAAAAATGAAACAATCTCTTTCTAAGAAGAGTTCTTTTTCTTGTGTCAAGCTCGTCAAAAAATGAAATGAGGAGTCCGAGGATGGTTCATTTACTATGTAAACCTCATTAAAAAATGAATTTGGATTTTAGGATGGTTCGTTTTTTATGTCAACCTCGTTAAAAAATGAATTAGGTTATGAGGACAGTTCTTTTAGTGTGTCAACCTCATTAAAATAATGAAACATGGTCCTGTTCAATTCAAGTCTTTGATATGATCTCAATATCATAATTCAAACCTTCACTGCATCTGCTTTGCATATGCATTGAAGCTTGGGGGGCATGTACCTTGAATTGAGACACCATGCTGGGGGCATGCCCGGTTTTCCTTGTCATTTTCAAGCATACTTTACTTTGTGTTTCAAGCTTGTGTAAAAATGAAACCCATCTTCAAGCATAGTTTACATTTGTGTTTTACGCTTGCATAAAACACAAAACTCATTTTCAAGCATAGTTTGCGTTTGTGCTTTTAAGCTTGTATAAAAATAAAATAGGTTGGTTTGATGCATTTTGCGAACTTTTAAATTTTCCATCAGGTCATTACCTATGCAGATTATTTGGCTAATACATTAGATAACATTGTATTCAAAATTTGCATAACATATAAAACATCATCATATGTAAGCAAGATCCATGTAGAAAATATATGTATATATATATGTCGAGTGTTTGCAAAATGTGCATCATATAAAACCAAAAATATATATGTTTGTTTCAATTACATCTAGAGACGACATGTCTCTCAAAAATATGCAAATAGAAAGCCTAGGTGACTAATCAGCATGGTGCTCATGGTAGCACGTCACTACCCGCACCAACCTCCTCAGTAAGCGGTGGAGATGGCTTGGCACCCCTATGGTGTGCCTTTGATAAGCTAGGGGAACATCAGCTAAACGAGCATAATCAAAAACTTTGCAAGCGATCCCCTCTAGGTTATGTATGAGCTCATCCCCCTCACCCCCCTAACCTTGAGGGTCATAAGCAAGAGGGGTCCTCCTCGCTATTGTTGACATTCCGGCGGGCCTCTCCGGGCCAACATCTACATACATATAGGATTAGCTGTTAGAACATGCATGTATACCAAAAAATCATAAAAATCATAAAATTAAAAAGAGTCTTACCAAGTTCTTCGTCCCAGTCCTCTCCCTATGGGAGTGGGAGGTCCAGGTCTCCGGTAAAATCTGTGCTGGCATAGGGCTAGTCCTCCATGATGATGAGTTGTTGTCAGAGCCATCCAAAGAACTTAGGCCTCCAAGACATCCACTGGCTGTCCCCTGCCCTCGGCTTCAGTGCCACCCATCAAGCCATCTGTGGCTCTCTCAGTGGAATAATGACACCAGAATCGATCAATACCCAAACTGTTCAGTTTGGTCTGCTTGAATTTTGTGAGTTGCCGCTTGATATTATTTGTTACAGCCTCCACCCAGTTGAAAATTGTTGGGTTCTTGCACTTTGAAGCAAGTAGCAATTGCGTCTTTATGGCCTTGTGTGGTGCCTGCGATCCCGCAACCTATGTAATGGTGTGTAGCACTACTCTCAGTGCTTGATTGGGGACAGTCTGAATGTCTTCTTTGCCGCTCCCTATTCCCTTTCGTGCCCCTAGGCACACCATGTTTATTACCATGGCCATGTTTTCTCAAGAAGGCCGTGTACCAGTCAAAATAGGGACTACACCTCTTTGTGATAGTCCGGTGATGAAATACACTTCTGACACTTCAAGTTCAAGTTCCTGGTCTCGAAGTTTGAACTTCTCCTGATCTTCGTCCCAGATACTGATAAGATATTGCAGTAATTCGGGCTGGGCCCGGAGACACGGTGTCATAAAGAATTTCTTGAGCTCGCAATTCTTGAGAGTGCTCATACATTGTTCATTCTCCATCACCTACTCATCCTATTCACTGTGCTCTCTTTCCTTCCATTTGATTGCCATTTTTTCTTTGTACCTGCATCAATTTGGTCATAAATACATTGTAAGATCCCTTGGGTACTAAAAATAATAATTCATTGGCTATATTTTTGTTAAATTTAGACGGGAGGTTGGGTTGCATGGTTCGCGTGGATATTTGGATAAAAGTCGCACCACCTGGCACATCCCCTGTGTAAAAAGGGGTTGGCTGGTGCGGGTCTGTGGCTGAAACCCACACCAACCGTGGAGGCCCTAAATTTGCAATTACTCCCCTAAGGGATGCCAAATGACAATTAAAAGCTATGAAATATGACTTAAAAGATGGCTAATGGAAGCAGCTCTTACCTGAAGAAAACAGAATCCAGATTGGTCCACTGGATTGTTCACAATCGTCGCCCTAAGATCGAAAAGGAAATGGGTCACTATCTCTCTGCAAAGAGGTAAAAATGAGAAAAGTAAATAAGTTTTTACTATTGGTAATATTTATAACTTTTCAAATCAAAATTAGGTTTTAAGACTTGTTTTTCGAATAATTTATTATATTTTTGTTGGAAAATGGGTTTTACACTTGCTTTTTGTGTAGCGACAGGTTTTCACATGGTTAGGACAAAGATATGAGTTGTATTTTATAATTTTTTGGACTCAGTAAAAACACAAAAAACTCACTACTGAGTCATCTTTCAGCTCTTTTTTGAAGTCTCTCTAAAAATGAAAAGATTGCCGAGATGCTTGTTGTTTTGAACTCGTTAAATGGCTACAAAATGATATCTACCCAGTATACGTTTACCCCTTTTTCGGGCTGGGATAGATTATTTACGAAAAAGGAATACCTTAGCTGATCGCAACTAAGAGGTTCTCTCGGATATTGTTTTCTACTTTTTCAGATCTGAGGGACTATTCATGAAAAGGGACTTGCTGGAGTTTTCTTTCCTGCTGTCTTTTCAAACTCTCTAAAAATGAAAAGATGCCGAGTTCTTCCTTTGTCAGACTCGTTAAAAACTGATGACATCGGATTTCGTCATAATGACGTCACTTGAGTTCCTCCTTCCTAGGGCTCGTTAAATGTACTAGGTTGGATTTGTCCGAAGGAAAAACTTACAACACAAGCATATGCTATCACCTTCAAGCTTGTTAAAAAAAAATAATTGGGGTACTCGCCGGAAATGGTGGGGGAAAATGGAACCAGTCTCACAGTAGGTAGTATGTCGGTCTTGGACATGGCACTTGTTCGCATTCGTGTCGGGTTGGGGACATCTCATCTTGTTATTTTCTTGCCTCCATGGGTTTGGGTAATATTTTTTAACCACTCATCTCCTCTTTGCCACGTCACCATGACCTCAGATCCTTTGATGTCAAATACTGCCAAATCCAGTGTTGTGCTGCCGATATTTCAAGAGAAGTTTACCTCTGCAGTTTACAACCTCCCTGTGATTCTCTGTTGGTCCTCATTCACAAAAAAATTATGTTCCTCTGTCTCGTGTTGATGATGTGGGAAACATTATGGCCCTCCTTTGACGAGGTCAATTCCTGTCGACTTCGGCTCCTTATCTAGGAATTTGATCTAGAGACTCCCTTCAGGTACCTTGGAGCCTGCATGACCTTAATGGCAGGTTCTTCACATTCGATGTAAGGGTTTCATTATTGGCCTTCGATCGGATGATTCTGCAGGTGTTCGATGCCAGATCACTATTCGCATTCCGTGGATTGTACCTCTTGTACCTTGAGAGCTATTTTCATTATTGGTGGTTTCTCTTGCATTTGTTAATAGTCTTCATCATTGGCTGGTAATCAGACGATGTTCTTGCATGTTCGACTTTAGCTCATTTATTCGCATACTCGAACTTGTACTTTTTTCAGGTCGAGATAGAGCGCAAGACCCTATATCTCGTCTGATGAAATCCAGGCTGCGGGTTCTTTGTGGATTATTATGACTTATTACACAACTCTTTTGATTGGATGGCTGAGACCATACCTGAGTCTACTTGTTGATCCTTATTTTACCAGATGGCTACGTCCATACCTTAGATCTCGCTTTGTACACTTTATTATGGATGGTTGTGCCCATACCACATATTATGTATCAAAGATATCAGTTGTATTTGTACTCGCAGGTCTTCTGATGGCAGTGTTTTCAGTTGAACGCATTATCATAAAGCATCTCACCCCTCCCTCTCTCTTGGACCTCATGCTTTAGGGGGCATCTGTTACATAGAATTTTGTCACTATCCCTGCAATCCCTTGTCCTCCACATTGGAGGACTATTCCCATGACCTGTGAACAGTAAAATGTCCTGAAAACACCTTGATGGCATCCTTCTGCATAAGGGTAAGAATTCTCCTTCTGGAAAACCCTAAAAACAGATGTTTTCGCCTTGGCGCGAGTATCTAGTTCATCAATCGCGCCGACTTGGAAAAGTTACACTAGGCCCGCGCCACTTGGCGCTCTGTCCCTGTGTCTCACCCATGCCAAGCCTATTTGGGAATGTTTTTTAAAAATAAATGGCGGAAGTTTGATTCTAACAACTTCAAAATGAATCATGAGAAAGAAGTTGGGTTGTTTAGCTCCAGATCTCCTTGTTTAGGAAGTGGTTTTCCACCTCTCATGGAACCTTCCTATGAGATAGGACTCTATCCCATGATTATAGGGATCCCAACTTCCCTTCCTCCTTCTATAAAAGCCTACCCTCTCCATTTGCAAGCTAGCTGAACTTACGGGAAGGAAATTATAGCTGAGTGAAAATTAAGAGCAGAGCTAAGGAGAACCCTGTGAGAGAGAGAGTTTTGTCAAATCCCTGACGAGCTTTGTGAGACACGTTCTACTAGAATCCTGTTGAAGGAATATCACGACGTCAGAGCACCGATTGTATCTTTCTCTCGTATCTTAATATACATGACTCTGTTATTGGTTCCATGATTGTGTTTGTCCATTATATAATGAAATTTCATTCGTTCCTCTCTTACTGATCGATAGTTATAAAGTGTGAAATATTACGTTGCATGTTGTCTCTCTTCTTTTCATATGTACAGGTATCTGGATGTACCTAGCTCACGGATCATGACCTGTCCAGCCAGGAATGGAAGCGCCACTTCTTCTTCAACAACAACAGCGAAGGAATCATGGTAAGCAATCTATTGCGATTCTATCTTTTGTAACTAGGAATCAATAGCTTTGCTTGTTTCGATTGTTGCTAGACCCACTCTAGGGCTAGTGGGATCGCCTCTTTTTGCAGAGGGGATTTATCTCCACAACAAAATGAAGAAACTTCCAAAGCATATGACTATCACACCTTGGGGAACAATGCAAGGAGTGACGGATGAGAAACTAGTCAAATTAGTACTATCCCATGTGAAGTCAGGTGAATTATCAATGGATGAAATGTACGCAAAATTTCAAAAGTAAGTTTGTTGAATTATTTATACTTTTCCTTTGATTATAATTTTCTTTTAAATAAAACATAATGTTGTTGGTAGAATTTGTTACACATATCACTATATTAACAATTTTAACTCTATTGATTCAGTCAGAAGATTATATGAAAATACAAAAACATATGATTGAAATGTTGAATGAAGGCATTTGGGATAATGTTATGCGCCACTACCCAAAATCAAATTCTATAGCAACACTTAAAGATTTTTATATTTCATTCAATAAGGTATGTTGATTTATACATTCATTTTATTCATATGTAAACTTTCTTTATTTTATTACTTATACATATATATTTTTTATGTCATTAAAGATGTTGAAGAAGCATGGAAATGGAGTACTAGATACTTTCAAAAGCTTTATTGAAAAAATTAAGTTGGAAAATATGAGAAAGCAGTGTCTTATGAATGTTGAACTTGATCCTACTCTTAATCATTTCGTTTGGAATGGGCTTGAGAGTATCCGATATCAAATAATACCATGTGAATGTGAAGACATTGCGAAACTCATACCTAAAATGGAATATTCCCTAGTTATTGTAGATATTCCTCATGGTTTCAATTTTTGAAACATTGAATATGATAGTGAACCATATACTTATCAAGCCTTTATTAAGGTGGTCCGCTAGAGGGTCTTTTCCTTGTAGTGTTACAGGCTTTCCAGAAGTCATAACATCACCATTTTGGAGATTTGTGATATTTCATTCAGACAAACAATTTGTAATGTTATTAAAAATCTTCAAGGGAAAAAGAAACTCAAGGATGCAACTTACATGGTAAAACATTGAAATTGTATGTTCGATTAATGTTAAATTTTTTTGTTTACGTACAATTTAATTTAACTTTTACTATGTTATGTTACAGGCAAAAGTCAAATATTGTTTCTTCCAAAGATCAACCTATTCTAAATTATTCTTATTTCATCCATGTTGAATCTTGGAGAAAAGAGGATAGTTATAAGCCTATTCTTTTGAATTGAGTACTGGTTCATGATGTTGTTGTAAGAAAATTAACATATGAGGATAAAGATGCAAAAGGAGATATAGTTAAAATTTATCAAAAACCACAAGCATTTATTAACTATCTTATTGATCTATGTTCAAATGAAGGATATTGGGTTTTGTATTTATTCTCAGGTTCATGTAAGCTTTCTTATATAGAATTGAATTTAAATTTTTCTTTTTTCCTTTTTTTTTATGTGTTTATACTGATTTGCTTAATTTTTTTTTTTTTGTTCTTGATGATTAGGTAGAACACTAGCATGTTGCCTAATAAAAGGAAGAAATTGCATTGGCATTGAGAAAGACCAAGTGCAATCCAAATTAAATCAAAAAAGAATTAATGCTCTTCAATTTCTTCGAGATGCAGTGCAAGAATTTGGTTTGAAGAAAAGGGACTTTAATGAATCATGTGTGGCAAAAAAGGAAAAGGAAACTCAACCACCGTTATATGGAATGATTGTGAAATGACAGTTTAGAAGTTTTGCAGACATGAAAGATCCATTAGAAGATGATAAAGACCGAAATGAAGTAGAAAATGTTGTGGAATAAGACATTAATGATGTTCTAGAATATGTTGAACATGGATTAGTTGATATTATGGATTATCTTTAACTTATGCTTGCAAATAAAGCTCAATTTTGAGAGCTATTAATCAATTTTACTTGTAATGTTTAGACTTTGATATTTTATGACAAAAGTCTTTATTTTTTGCAAAAATCTTGTGATTACTATTAATTTTTGACGTAAAAGTCATAAAAAATGCTATTTTTTAAAGTATTTTTGTTAATATTTTCTCGAAAAAAATCATTTATTTAAAATGTTTTTTTAAACAAAAGGTTTCAAAATGTGTATTTTTTCATTGTATTTATATTGAAAATGTGTATTTTTTTTGTATGTGGTTAAAAATATTGTTTTTTTAGCGACAATTATTTGATGTGCATTAAATATTAATTAAAAATACATAAACATATAGAAAATACTAACTTTAAAATATTGACCCTTTTTTTATTATTTTAACTATGTGAAAAAATGAAGAATTCATTACCAAAAAAAAAAAAAAATTAAAAATTTAATTAAAAAAAACAAGTACATAAATACTCTTAAAAATAAACATCTCAGGGAAGAAGAAGACATTAGAAAATGTATAGTTTCAAAATCAACCCTCTAAAAAAAGTGGGTGATTATGCACGACCACTTTTCAAAATGGACATGAAAATCATGACATTAAAAATAAATAAAAAATTAAAGTGCCAAATATATGCTCCAAAAAAAAGGGTGATCCTGCATCACCACTTTTCAAAATCGGGTGCTTTTTTTGCTACCTCAAAAAATTGGTACCAGGTAATTTTCCTGTTTGATCAGTAACTTTGTTTTTAAATAACAAGTGATAAAACAACAAGTTAAATAAAACATAATCTTATCATCTACTAACATTATAACAACATGATTGCATGTAAAATGTAACAACTAAATGCAAATGTACTTGAATCATTGCTACATATTCATGAAATTAAATATGTAAAACCATCTATGATTGTTTAAAATCACATGATCATGAAAAGTGTACCTCAATATCACCTTTAATAGAAATCTACACCTAATTATAACGTTCACATGTTGAAATGCATAATGTACCACATGTGTTTTGTAATTTTTAATTTCAATCTAGATTCATTTTAAATAACAAGTGATAAAACAGAAAGTTAAACAAAACATAATCTCATCATCTACTAACATTATAATAACATGATCACATGGAAAATGTAACAACTAAATGCAAATTTACTGGAATCATTGCTACATATATTCATGAACTTAAATATGTAAAACCAAGTTTTAAGCATCAAATTGTGAATCAAATTGTACCATGCAAAATGTACATAAACTCCAATATTAGCATATACTAAATCATAATTTAAAGAATTATATATTTAAAACATGTCCAAAATTTATATCATTCAATAAAAGTAAATATAACATTTACTAGATATAAAAAAATTGTCAAATAAAAAGATGGGCATCAATTTATAGAAAATTAAATACAACATGTACTATAAAAAGACTATCAAATTAAATGTTGTGCATCAATTTAGAGAAATTTCCTAAAATGTATTTTCCAGCGGCCATCTTGTGCTCTTATCTGGAGAAAGGAGGACCTACACAACGTGTGTAATTGCATATATATATATAAAAGAAATTGTTGTATGTATTAAAATTAAAATTTAATGTTTTAAAATTAAATGAGAATGTAGCACTTCATAAAAAAACAAAATGAAAAAAAAAAATTCATGCAATACCTCATGTAGTGCCCCATCCATTGTCTTGTGTTGGCTCTACATCGATGCATCCTCCTAGATAAATCGTATAATATACATGTAAAAGTATATATATATATATATATATATATATATATATATATATATATATATATATATATATATATATATATATATTAAAATTTTAAAAGTTTGCAAATGAAAATGCATAAACTCATGCAATTTATTAAAAAAAAAATTAGACAACTTCTTCAAATTGTATGGATGTTCCTATCCCCATCGTCGACTCCATCGCTAAAGTGCTTGGAGAACAAAAATCATCTCCACAAACCTAAAATTAAAAAATTTTAAAAATATAAAATAACTCAAGATCTATCTCATTTTTTAATGAAACTTGCACTTCAATTTATAACTTGAATCATAAGTGAAAAATTGAATACTTGTGACAGTGGACTATTTGGCACATCTCCTTACAGGGAAGAAGAGGGTGGCTCCATTTCAAAAACATGAGATGGAAGCAAAATCTATTAACATTTCATTATATACATGTGTACACATAATTTTTTCTTTTAAAAATAAGTACTCATGATATTAGGTCGATATAATAATAGAATAATAATTATACATCAACATCATGAACTCTTAAAAAACACTAACATTTCCCAAAATATCATCTCGATAGCCAAAACTTGAACCTTCGACCGTGATATTACCAAAACTTTCATTCAACATGTGTGTAAACTACAAATTGTCAACATATTGTACATTTATGTTAGAACAACACATATAGACAAACATGTATATGTTGTCAATATGATGTAGTATGTTGTCCATTATGGCAACCTAATTGATGAAGTTGTCCTTGATGGCAACTCTCTGGTAAAGGATGGAGTATATGTCTTCCTAGAAAAGCTCAACAGTCCATTAGAAGAATTGTTTAATGTCTAGCAGAAGATTGGGTAATTTTGATATTGCAGGATCTATACACGGGTTTGTACAAGCCAAGTTGCGTATACACGCTGATAAGTACGATCCAAGTAACGTATGCCTTTTGTGCTCTAAAAAGATGATACCAGGGGGCATTACCATGGTATTAGCCCACAGTATTGAGCGTTGTGTCGTCTATTTGATCCTGTCCAAGAATACCATCAGCAGTTGTGTGGTTTTGACTCATGGTATTGGTGAAGGCTACATCTATATAAGGAGAAGAAGATTATAGTTCAATGGTGTGCATACGTCTGGGTATTGAATGAATACTTCACTCTGAAGGATATCTGCATGGAATGGGTTACAGTTTATTGATAGATCTGAATTAATAATGCACCTATGAATATAATGATGGATTAGAATCTCTAGACCTGAAATGACTATATTTTCTAGATTTGTTTATGGAATGTTTAGATCTATGATCTGGCGAATATTTTGTTGAAAAAAAGGGTAAGATCTAAGCTAATTATTTATTCTGAAGAGTTGCACAACCCTGAAATAGTTGCAGATCTATACAGAGGTTTTTCTATGTGAAAGCACGTATATACGCAAGTTCGTTTAAGCAAAAGTGCGTATGTAATCTAGGGTTTTGCTGAAGTAATGTTTGCAGGTATATACGCAAGTTTGTCTCTCTAAAAGCACGTATATATGCAGGTTCATTTCAGAAAAATTGCGTATGGAATCTAGGGTTTTGCTGAAGTATGCAGAAGGAAATTTCTGATCTATTTTGTTGTATTACTATTGTCTATCAATGATGTCTTCATACAGATCTGGGTTATTTGAATACTGATTATGTCGCTAGTTGATTATGATTAAAGATCAGTGGTTGGTTGGTTGATTGATGATTCAATGAATGAATTGATGGGGTTATAAGTTTCAGTTTGATGTATGTTCTTTGAGCTTAAATGTGTGGAGTGGGTCCAGTCTGAAAATCTAATGAAAAGAGGCCTACAAGGTGTGTTGTGTGGAAGTTGTTGAATGAAAATGAATGAAATGTGGTCTACAGTGGTGCTGAGGGTTGGAGCCATCAGTGAGGGGGTCGTATCTCCCTTCCAGTGGTTGCTGGTAAATGAGATCAAGGGGTAGTAGCTCCCTTCTAGGAGTGGTTAGTAAATGAGATCAGGGGGTAGTAGCTCCCTTCCAAGAGTGGATGGTAAACGAGATCAGGGGGTTGGAGCTCCTTTTTAGTAGTAGCTAGAGAACGAGAGAAGGTTGCAACCTTCTCCAGGTGGGTGCCTGCGTACTGGTATGAGTCTACGCCAATACAAGATTGTAAGCAGTTTTCTTTATAATAAATATTGAAGATAGAGACGACAGCAGTGGTGGTTTTTTCTCGACTTGGGTTTCCACCTTATATCCTGGTGTTCATGTGTGTTGATTATGTGTGATGATTTATTTGGTTCTTACTGCACATGCTTACTTCTGACTAAACATCTGATGAATGAATGATGCACTGATCTAAGTAAATAATTATCTGCATAATAAGACCTCTGCACATACGCAAGTTTGCTTGAATATATCCGTGTGTATATGCGAGTTGGGTTCATTAGAGTCGCTTATGGGATTTAGTAAAGAAAAAGTAAAAGTTTTCAGTCAGCTCTAAATACTGATTCCCCCCCCCCCCCCCCTCTCAGTATTTTTCCCAACAGTATATATATGTAAATTACAAATTACATTGAAATATCCACCCTAACCATTAACACATTTCGATCCCATGCCCCCTTCCTCATGAAGAATTAAGTCCTGCCAACCATTGCAACAATTCTTTGCATACGTTCTAAGTTCCTCAATATTCATGTTGTCTATCTCCTCAATTGTATTACATAAAAAATTAGCACGTGCATTAGCTCGTGCTCTTCATTGATTTAGACCAAGATCAATTCCACCAAGTCCAGTATGAACGTTGCTTATGATGGCATCCCTTGCTTCTCGACTAATTTGAGAAGTAGAATCTATTTGGGTCCTATAATAATAGGGTTCATAATTTTGAATTGACATTGATTAGTCTTGTAAATATGTACATACCTTGCTTTCTGCAAGTTGTTTTCCCATATAATAAAAAAAAATGAAAAGAGGGTAGACGTCCTAAAATAAAAATCAAAGGACTTGAAAAGAAAAGATTAAAAAAAAAGATAGAAAAAACGGACCCCAAAAACAAAAAGAGATAAGAATAAGACATGAAAGTGAGCAAGTCAAAATGCCACTACTATTTACTTTACTGCAAAAATAATGATTATGTGCAGCTTGTTCAAAATGCCATAATCCATGATGAGTTAAATAGTTTAATCTTAACTTTTTCATGTTTTATATTTCATGTTTATAGATAGAGAATAAATATTTGTCAAACAGTTTAAACTTGACAAATCAGTATATAGTTAGAGAATAAATGAGGAGCTCAAAAGTTTAATCTGAGCCCTCAGATGAAATAAGGTTAGAATTAGATAGTTTCCTGCTTTAAAATAAAAATGGATTTAGGGTTGCAAGCTCAAATGCACCCATGCAAATAATGAAAAAATGCTAGAATAAATGATGGGTAGGTAAAAAGCAGTTACTCAAGGCATGGATAAATATCATCTGGTAAATTACTAATTTCCTTCCCCACCATACACTCCAGTATTAAAAACCTTCAGTTATAAAGGCTCAGATCATTTCTCTAACTTTTATTGGGACCGGACCCAAGGCTTAATAACTGATTGGTACTAAGCATTGGATTCCCTTCATTAAAACCCTTTTCCTCAACATCACCCCTTTTCCTAAGATAAAATCCCTTTTCCTAAGTTAAAACACCATTTTGATTAAGAAAAGTAAAAAATCCCTAGACTAATTTCATTTCATAGAAAAACATTCAAAAAACCCACAAAATGCTATTTATCCTAAGTGTTAAGTTTAAAAATTCTAAAATGGGGCCACCATTGCGCACAAATGATTATTTTAAACTTTACTTAATTTATTTATATGTATTACCGCTCATTCTATCCATTTCGTATTAACTTTAATTTAATGTATTAATTCCTTATAATACTCATCCTGTATTCATATTAATTCATTTATATTAATAGTCCCAACCCATAATTTTATGTTAACCTATGGTTCTAATTTTCCATGTTATATATTTCCTGATCCCCATAGGTTAAAAACACATATTTTAATTAAAACCTGCCCAAAGGTTATAACACACATGTAAATCACTTATTTGCTTTGTAAATCACCTATCCGCCTATCCCATTAAACACCCAACTATATGTTAAAGCCTTGTTTTAACATATAAACTTAAATCTCACCACTTAAAGTTCTCGGGCCCCACGCCCATCTACACTATTCGATCTCCACCGTTTGCATTACCTTCTCCTGATCCAATGAACCAAAACTCATATCACAAATCTAATAGTAAGATAGTTAATCAAATTGAGATATGTGATATCTGCGGTATTGCCCTCCCCTCACTCCTCCACGCAGCGTCAATCCATTTGATCGCATCCATTCCAAAGAAACCACTTACCACCCTTTAAGGTTGCGATAACCACCTGGCGGTATCATCCTCTCCGCGCCAAGCCATTCCCATTTGAAATGACCAGTATAAATTACAAACACTGTTACAACTGAATTTCCTATAAACAACAAAAATATGCGCATTTTCAACCTTTTTCTCTGCATTTTCGCTTATTTGACTGTTTTCTATTGAAGAAAGACACAGCCGCCCCATTTTCCTGCACAAACAATAGAATTAGCCCAAATTTGCTACTATGACTGCCCAAAACCTCCAATTCATGTTTAAAGACTGCAACCAAGCTTCTGAAAGCTCTTTGATGTCCCAAAAACCCCTTTTCAAGACAAATACCTACAAAAACAGGTATTTTTCAAGAAAAATACCTATCTTATGCCTGAAAAGAGCTATGTTTGTGAATTTAGCCTTTCTGTGAGCCTATTTGTCTGAAAATAATAACCTTATTGCCTCCAAAAGTCTTATTTGCTTCAAAACCCTGATCAATCTACAGTTTCTAAAAACTATAACTTGTTTTAAGAAAATTGAAGAAAATTAATCATTTGTAGACCTTTAGAAACCCTTTGAATGACTAAAACACTTTTAAAAATGCTCAAAATCCTTTTGTACAGGAATTAAAGTTGTTTTAGGTCATTTTTTATCCAAAAAAGAGTAGTAAACCCTTGTTGAACCTTTCCTGAGTCTGAAAAAGATAAAAAGATTGATTTTGAAGCAGAATTGAACCAGAAGAAACCATAATTTTGCCTATTTGTTGTTTAAAAGACCTTTGTCATATCAAAAGACCTAAGGGTATAAAACCTAAAAAAACAGAGTTTTTAACATCTAGAAGGCTAAATTATCATAAATTAAACTCAGAAATGGCCTCTAAAAGCACCTTGGCTATCAATCCCCTACAACCTCCTGTTGTAGATATTGAGCATACTCCTCTAGCTGATGTTGATTATAAAATCACTAATCTAGTTATTGAATTCAATCTTCTTGATGTCCACTGCTCGAGTCTAGATAAATCTTTGGATCAGGCAGATGAAGTTCAAATCTGGGAGTCTAATTTACCAAAATATGTAGTTCCCCATACCCATCAGTACCCTAAGGTCATCAGATTGTGTCAAGCCCATTATTCCCCTAAGCTAAGAGCTATTGTTAATGCTGAGAAAGTGTAATATTCCAAAAATTTGGCCTTCATCTAAATGGAATATTACAGTTGGCTCGATCACTAGGTAGGTGAATAAATGGGTGGGGACACCCATAAAACCCCCTTTTGAGGAATAATAACACTCCTAATGTGAAAGGAGGAGGAATAAGCAGCTGGATTAAGCACCTTTAGGTGTGAACATGGGTTGGATCATGTTGATTCAGTCAACTTTGACCAAATCAACAACGTTGTCATGGAGGAGTGACCTTTATGATGAGACAACACAGTTTTGGTGGAGGACAACTTGCATGAGCTTGGTGGCAAGTATGGATGGGACCCAATGTAAGGAGGTTAACTTTATATATATGTAGAGGATGGCAGCCTTTGTTATTCATGTTTTGGATTATTATTTTCTTATGGTCTGTTTATACTTTTCATCCCCTTGATGTTTAGCAGAGTTGTTGTGTTGTTTAGCACCGGGTGTTCCCGAGTGGGAATCCCACCTCTTTCCTTAAGAGGCCTCTTGGAATAGCATTAAATTCATTTCCACATTCTGGTTTTCAAGCCAAGCTACAACTTTCTTCATCAGCGGAGTTTCTGTAGGTTATTGTGTTGTGTTGCAGGGTGTTGCAGTGGAGGGTTTAGAAACCCACTTTTTGAACTAGTTTCTTAGTGGAGGAAGGATTCCTTCACTTGGAAGATCAGTTTGGAGAGCTCTTGGACATATTTCAGATCTTTGGCACCAGGCCAACTATTTCCTATAATTTCCAGTGTTGTTCTAGCTGGAAATTGCGTTATTTTGGAGGGCAGCATCAGTGAGAGATCTTGTGGCTCCTTTGGAGTGTTTTCTTGTGATTGAAGGGTTCAGCTTTTCATGGGAAAAGACCTTTGAGGGGATATACATCAGATCTGATATATTTCAGCCTTCTACACTCATGTTCTTTAGTTTGCAGTGAATATTCAGCCATTGGGCTTTAGATCCCATCTTGTATAGAGTGTATTTCTGAAAACCCTTTTTTCGGGTTCTTGTAGGAGTTTGTATTAAGCCTAGATTTTTATTGGGAATATCTTTTGAGGAATATAATAGCCCTACATATTCTGTAAATTATTTTGCTGTAGCAGTGTGTTTATAACTGCACTGTAGCAGTCTTCCGAGATTATGTGTTGCAGCAACATCTCACTTTTGAGAGTGTTTATGTATTGGAGGCTTGTGTGATCCTGTTCTATGCTTAGTGCCTCATTTTTTTGTACTTATTTGCTGCATATATGATGAATAATATGGCATTATATTGGTCTCATGATTTCATGTGTTAAATACTTGATGTTGCTTTCATTTTATGAGCTATATTGCTGCTATTTCCAATTTAGAATATTACAATGGTATCGGAGCATAATCTTGGCTCAACTTGTGGATCTTAGCCAATATGTCACCATAAGGAGAAGAATTTTCACAAGAAGAAGGAGATGTAGAGAAAAAAAAAAAAAAGACTCCATTATTTGGAGGAAGGGAGGAGGAGGAGCTCTCACAGCTTCTCTTTCAAACTATGCAGAATATCAAGGGAGATCTCAAGAAGATGAGAAGAGAGAGAGAGTCTCCAAAGGAGTTTAGATCTAAAGCCAACTCTAGATTTTTACATGATGGGTGTGATCATACAACCACACACTATGATTCAAAGCGTAGTCATATGCCCAGATCTACTATGAGAGAGATGAAAGAAGAATAAATGCCTAGTAGGAAAGTTCTTAGTGATTATCTGCAAGAATATGAATCTCAAACTAAGAATTTTAGAGCTCATATCACTTTCCAAGAGTTTTGCAAGATCAAGGTGGAGAGGAGCAAACAGCATGACATGGGTATATTTCTCCTATCTACTTTTGATGGATCACCAACATGTTCATCTAGAGCTTGGGTGGAGGATTTACACACCTATTTGCAGCAACACGAAGTTTCTGAAGATGAAGCCATCAAAGTTGCAGCGCTGCATTTTGAAGGTAAGGCCTATGCTTGGTGAATATTTGAGTCTTTTTCATTAAGAAATGCAAATAATTATTCTTATGCAAAGTTCACTAAGAGATTAGTGGAAAGGTTTGATGCAAAACATTATGAAACATCATTGGTGGAACTAAACAAACAAAACCTTTGCATATGTTGGAGGAATCTATACACCCAACTCCACTTCAGAAAATTTTTGAAGAGGTTCACATCTTGCATAATACTTTGCTAGAGGCAAGATCTTTGTCTCCTATTCTTGGACAAGAGGGCATGAAGATCCCTTTTTCAGAAGAGGATCCTCTTATTGAGAAGGTGGCTCCCATTCATATTGAAGAGGAAGAGAAGAATGGGGGAGACAACGATGCCACATATAGAGCATATCTAGCACCTCATGCAGAGGTAGATGGAGATGATAGATATATGGTGGATGATTTGGTCATCTATTCTTATGGCAGAGTCTTCTTGACTAAAGCTTTTGAGCTCAAGGAGAAGCTACTACATGCAGCACATGAGGACTTCCTTTCTATGCACTTTGAAGCATATCATTCTTTGATGGACGAGTTCACTTGGGAGGGCATCCAACATGATATATTTCATCATATGGAGAGATGCATAGACCAGATGGTGATAGAGAGGATGTCACAGCCACTTCCCTACTCATTTGGGGTGAGGGAGAATTTTCATTTGAGCCATTTCAGCTCAAGGACCAAAGTACATGGTAGAGACAGCACACATTTGCATTATGATTTACACTTCTTTACTTTATATGAGCAGCATGTTGTACTAAGGAGGGTCATTCCTTCTTATGCATTATATCATGATGTACTTGAGGCCAAATGTAGCATTGAGATTGGTTATTTTATTGGTGGTTTGTGGGGGAGGCCACATGATTCTTTGTGTGCACCATTGGCACCCCACTTTACTTTCATGATCCTATTGTGTAGGATGATTGTGGCAGCAAACAAGTGGTTGGAAAAGCACTTGTTAGGATTTTATTTGAGGCAGGCAGGGTATGCACTATGCAGGTTCCATGATTGGAACTATGATCCACTTTTCGGTTGTCATATGGCAACTTGTTTTCATTGGTTTTTGCTTCCATATATTGTTGATGTTTCTATGTTCATGGGAAGCTTTGTTTGGAGAGTGGGACAAGAGTTGGAGGTTCCCATTGGGGGTATGATTCTCCATACTTTACATGTTGCATGTTTTAGGAGAAACAATGGGCAAATCATGATGACCATACTACTTCTCTTTTCTTCATGTGGGAGGAACCATTTGGAGAACTTGAGTTTTTGGAGGAGGCACTTCATGGCTGATTTGTTTGGTGGGGTAACTTGGGCCATTCTTGGAGGCCATGAAATTTCAGCCCAAGGTTAGAAACAACCCCATACTTACCATAAATGGAGAGAGAAACAACTTGTATGGGAAGATCTAATCTCTCCATGCAGCCCCAACACATTGCATAAACCATGGGTTGAGGATTTCTTTGATGAGCTACCTAGAATGGCTCATTTCATTTGGATGATAGCATGGGTATGGGAGACTCTCATTGGGGGTGAGATTCCCTATGTTTATCATCACTCCTGCCTTGAGAAGGCCATGGGACAGCAAGAAGGTTTCCACTTACACCTTCCACTTTTTCATGATGTGAACCATTTGGGTTTGCATACTTGGGAGGAACCATTGGAGAGAATATTTATTGCAGATTATGTTGAGTTGTGGTGGAAGCTATTGATGAGGAGGCCACAAGAAGAGGAAGGGAGGAATTTTTCTCCACCTTTACATTTTCTTAAGGACAAGCAACATTTTGGAGGGGAGGACTGTAATATTCCAAAAATTTAGCCTTCATCTAAATGGAATATTATAGTTATTTGATCACTAGGTAGGTGAATAAATGGGTGGGGAGACCCATAAAACCCCTTTTTGAGGAATAATAACACTCCTAATGTGAAAGGAGGAGGAATAAGAAGCTATATTAAGCACCTTTGGGTGTGAACATGGGTTGGATCATGTTGATTCAGTCAACTTTGACCAAATCAACAGCATTGTCATGGAGGAGTGGCCTTTATGATGAGACAACGCAGTTTTGGTGGAGGACAACTTGCATGAGCTGGGTGGCAAGTATGGATGGGACCCAATGTGAGGAGGTTCACTTGCTATATATGGAGAGGATGGAAGCCTTTGTTATTCATCTTTTGGATTATTATTTGCTTATGGTCTATTTAGAATTTGCATCCTCTTGTTGTTTAGCAGAGTTGTTGTATTGTTTAGCACCAGGTGTTCTCGAGTGGGAATCCAACCTCTTTCCTTCAAAGGCCTCTTTGAAGAGCATTGCATTCATTTCCACATTCTGGTTTTCAGGCCAAGCTACAAATTTCTTCATCAGCGCATTTTCTACAGGTTATTGTGTTGTGTTACAGGGTGTTGCAGTGGAGGGTTTAAAAACCCACTTTCTGAGCTATTTTCTCATTGGAGGAAGGATTCCTTCACTTGGGAGATCAATTTGGAGAGCTCTTAGACATATTTTAGATCTTTTTCACCTGACCAAATATTTCCCATCATTTCCAGCGTTGTTCGAGCTGGAAATTGCATTATTTTGGAGGGCAGCTTCAGTGAGAGATCTTGTGGCTCCTTTGGATTGTTTTCTTGTGATTGAAGGGTTCAACCTTTCATTGAAGAAGACCTTTGAGGGGATCTACATCAGATCTGATATATTTCAGCCTTCTACACTCATGTTCTTCAGTTTGCAGTGAATCTTCAGCCATTGGGCTTTAGATCCCATCTTGTATAGAGTGTATTTCTGAAAACCCTTTTTTGGGTTCTTGTAGGAGTTTGTATTAAGCATAGATCTGTATTGGGAATATATTTTGAGGCATATAATAGCCCTACATCTTTTTTAAATCCTTTTTCTGTAGCAGTGTGTTTATAACTGCACTGTAGCAGTCTTCCAGCATTATTTGATGCAGCAACATCTCACTTTTGAGAGTGTTTATGTATTGGATGCTTGTGTGATCCTGTTCTATGCTTAGTGCCTCATTGTTTTGTACTTATTTGTTGCATATATGATTAATAATATGGCATTTTATTGGTCTCATGATTTCATGTGTTAACTACTTGCTGTTGCTTTCATTTTATGAGCTATATTGCAACTATTTCCAATTTGGAATATTACAGAAAAAAGTATTATTCACTATCATTGTAGAATCCATAAACCAAATGCTTCATTTGAAACCATGTCCTAATGTATTCCCATTTTCTATAGAACTCTTACCAAGATTTATCTGGATTTAGACTTCCCTAAAAGGTTTTAAATCTTTCAACTATTCATGCCTTCATATGTTGAAATCCCAAAGATTAATCCTCCTTATTCATCCTCCAAATTCCCAGAAGGATCAAGACATGTCATCTCAATGTTTTCTTTCATCCTTGGTTACTTTATTGATGAGTCTATACTTGGTTTTCTATCTACTTTTGTGTCTGGTCAGCCCCCTGCAATCATTTTTTACTATGCTGAGTATATAGCCAACAGTATCCATGATCAGCTAGTAAAAATTCCTACTAAAGGAGTATTTAGGTATACCTCCTTCCTCTTTCATATGTTCCTCTACTTCCAGTCAGATAAATTCCCAATAACCCTTCAAAAGTTGGATGTAGATGGAAATCCATTATCAGTGATTTTCTGGACTTCTTTAATCAGAAAAGAGTCAACCGAGTTCACTTTTGTAGATTTCACAGACTGTTTTATTCACCCATTGATAAACATGCTTACAAATAGTGTACAACCAAGGATAAGTGTTGAGATTAAGAAAGTTTTACAACTATCAAAGTAAAGCAGAACTGGAGATTAGTACCTGTATCAAAACCACACTAAGATTAGAGTCTATGGGTCAAACCTCTTGCCCTACAAACTGCCAAAGTATGTGCCAATGAGAGTGTTTTCATTAGAATATATAAGACAAATTCTAAACTTATATTCTATAAACTTTTGGCTGCTAAAAAGAAGACTCAATTCAATTTGAAAAAACAAGTAGGTCCTTTCATATGCAACAATAGAGACGCAGGTACAGAGGCAGCAAAACAGTTGATAGAGTATAAGTTTGATGAAATTTTTCTTTGGATTATGATCCATGTGGCATACTCAGTAAGATGAGGGTAAAATGTAAATTAACCCCTTATATTCATGATAAAAATCCTGGAATTGAAGAGTTTGCAAACCAAGTAGAATGGTTGGAAAATAAATTGATGGAATCTGTCAAACAAGGTGATACTTGTCACACATTGCAGAACCCTATTCAGGAGGACAGAACCATAAAGAGAAATAGAGAATAAATCTCATATACTGTTGAAACAACCACAGGAACCATATTTAAGCTCAGGTACAATAAGAAACCTAAAATCAATCCATTAAACAAAGAAAAGGAAACAATTGAAGTTTTAGGTGAAGAAAATCCAGAAAAAGACAATGTTACTACTACAGTGATTGAAAATGAGGAACAACTTGTTACTTCCAATGTACAGTTGAATCGGAAACAGAAAAGTATGGAAGCATCATCTTCACAACAGGCAGAGGATACAGACATTGATATAAGAGAGAAATATTAACAGATCAAGACCAAAAATGAGGAGATCAAGAATGAAATTTATTCACAATATTTGAAACAAACTCCAGGAATTCAAAATAGGCTACTCTCAGCCTTTGATTATACAAATAAGAAATTGATAATGTCATTACTTAAACCTACAGTAAAGACACCTAAAACAATAGCAGATTATAAGAAGGTTGACTTTGAAGTACCAGTAGAAAGCATTCATCCATTAGATTAGATTGAATTCTAGAGGCAAACTTCTAAAATGCTATATTCTACTATGACCACAAAAGCAATGAGTGCCCAAAAGCTCCAAAACACTGTGATAAATATGAGAGATCAGATTAGGATTGAAAAAGCTTCTTCATATGCTAAAGACACCAGAATCAAGTCTTTAGAAGAATTGGTGATTGAAGTAGGGTATGACCCTTCTAATGTGAAAGTTGCAGAAGAGTTGGTGAAGAAGAAAAATGTTGATATCGCTGCACTTAGAAAACAATTGAAACTGCCACCAAAAGAACATCCACAGGCTAAGGAAATTGTACAGGATGCAAATCAAAAGGATGAGATTATGAAACTCATATTATAGATGACATCACAAATCAAGGAAATGGAGATAGAAATGGATAAGTTTGTCCAAGAGAAAGAAGCTGAAAAGACCCAAAGTGTTCCTCCTACAGTCATTCCTAGGGTAACAACAGCAGTTCCTTCAACTCTAGCAGAAGAGTTAGCACCAAAGGTCCCATTGGCCACAACACTGCCAGTCACTTCTTCCACTACTTTAGCTACTGAATCTTCAACCACAACAGCTCAACAGTCAGATGAGGCTAGCAGACTCGTTAAAGCCATGGAAGAGATGTCAACACAGAGTTTTGAGATAAACAGATTGAAAGAACAAGTCAAAAAGCAGGAAGATGCCAATAAATTAGCACAGATAAATGCTAAAATAGAAGAACAAAAATCTAAAAGGTTAATTGAGTTGTTAAAGAAAAAAGAAACAGAGTTAACCTTGAAAGAACCTATGGCATACATCAAAAATAAACTATGTTCTAAGATCATTGAATCAGTCAATGATACTTGGCCTTCAATTTAGGTAATTTATGAGCAAAAGGACTTACTCAAAGTAGCCACAGAAGAAATATTGAAGACCAAAGAAGAATTAGGTGCTAAGCCTAAAGAAGCCTTGGAAATAATCAAGTTTATCAATACTAAGAACAAGCATGAATTGGATGAGATAGGAATTGCTGATAGAACAGAGACAATTCTTGAGGTAAGAAAAGTAATTTCAAAGAAAAACTTGATGAAACAGTTGGAAGAGACATGTCAAAATATGAACATATCCATAACTAAATTCATGGTTAATTTTGAGATCTTAAGACAAAAAGGTCTTCCAAATATTCTTGTTCTTAATGATAAACTGATGCAACAAGAAGACCACAACAAAAATATCAGAGATTATGCCAAAGAACAAGAGAGTAAATCGTATTAACAAGGAGTACCTACAGGCAAAGTGTTGCATAAAAGTGTTGAAGATTTGTTTTATTTGCAACATGGGATAAAACATCTCTTTGTAGTCAAGCCAACCTTTTTCAGATACACAGAAGCTGAGGAGAATTTCAGAAAACTAATAAAGATTAAATTACCAGATGAATACTTTTGGCATAAACTTACTGACTTACTGTAAAATTCAATTTGCAGTCAAAGAGGATGAAAAGCAGAGTGTTGTTTTTACACAGTGAAGCAGTCAAATCAGCAGGTTAAAGTGTATCAGCAAGTTAAAGAGTATTAGATGAAAGATAGAGTTTCAAAACAGTTTGAAGATATTTTTTCTAGCGTAGAGGACACTTTGCTAGCCAGCTGCACCCAAATCCAAACAAAATTACTATGTAATTTGAATTAATAGGACAATTTGCAATTTGTTAAGCAGTTGTCACTATATTGTTGTAAAATATATTTTATTTTGCATGATATGTTCCTTATATTATTCTAAGATATTTTGAAATAATTTTTGTATAATTACTTCATCTTTTGAAGTATTGAGTGTGGAATAAATTTCTAAAGATTTCTATAGTCAATTTCTCTAAATCTGAAGGGTTTTTTGTACTAAGTTCAAGTCAGCAGACTGGATCAAATCAATAAAGCATCATGCTTCAGGATTCATGTGTGGAGCTACTTAAGTGAAGTACTTTACTCTTGTATTTGTTAAATTTCTTATGTTATTTCATTCATTCATAGATGTGTTCAAAACTTTAATGTGAAATCAAGAAAAGGTATATTAGAATTTGTTAAAAGCACTCTGTTATTTACTGGTTTTCATTTAAATGCTTTTTATTGATTTCCAAAGTAGGGAACCCTTAATTGCTCCCTATTTCAAATGACCTCTATCTCCTCATCCTTATTTGGATTAAAGAACCCTTGATTTCTCTTTATCCTGATTAAACCACTTCACCAATCAGCCTTCAAATATCTTGAGTGACTCTACTGTCTTGCCCTAAAAATATTTGACTTTAAGACCTTGATCCTGATTTTTTTGCTTGACACACTGAGTCCATTTTCCCAATAGAAACTAGACCTATTACTATCCATCTCATTAAGTGATTTTTACCCACCAAACCAAACCAAATCTCAAAACCAATTTGCCCCTTATAACTAGCCTAAAATCAGATATAAAAACAAAGTTAAATCTTATAGAGAGTGCCCTCTCTGAACCCTAGGAAGGCTAGATCCTAGAGTTTAAAAGTAGGTTTATGGTTAGCTTTGATATTATTTGAACTATAAATCAAAATCTCACAACTTAGAGACTTATTAGAGTGATAACAGAATCCATCTCTAGCCACAAAGTTTCCACACGAGGAGGTCAGCTTACCAAAGGTGGCTATGGGCGAGGAAACTCAATATCACGATTAGCGCCCTTACGGTCACATAATTGACCTTTCCCAGGACCAAAAAATTCATAATCAAGGTCATTATAATTGGGTTTCATACCCAAAAATAATTATGCATAAAATAATTTTTCAAAATAAATAGGAACCTCATCATTCCATGGAAGTTTTCCATAGGCTGAAAGGTTCCTATCATACAAATGTCGGGCTATATTAGGGTTCTTGAAATATTGCACCTTCAGCATCTTTCTTTTTGGTGATTCTTTGAAATTAAACATAGATTTTTCCATTTGTTTTGTAACCGTGTTTTTAACATCATCCCATGTATCGGGACCCATTATTGCTTCCTCTCTTTATCTCATGATTTATACAAAGTTATCAGTGGTTCACCCAATATTTTTGTAAACATATACAAGTGTGCTTAGAGAGTGCATAACTACTTCTGAGCTTTCCCGAATCTCTGTAGGGAGTGCCAAACTCCCAAAATATTTCCTCAATTTTGAATAAAGACTTTTGCACTTTTGTAATGTGCATTGTTGGATGTTTGTTTCCTAGGGTAAATAATTGAGAATTTTAGATGGATAAGTATTAGTTGGTGTACAACCTTCGTCTTGAATTACTCAGTTTGGCCTATGTCTTTTTCAAGCAACATTTTTGCATCAATATATATATAATTATGTATAAATAAAAAAAACATGTGAACAAATGTACAAATTTGTTTTTTAACATAAAAAAATTATATAAATAATTTAACAAAATGATGATCATGATAACAAAATTGATATTGATGGCCACCTTGAGATGGTTGAGCACCATCATGCCCACTCGGAGATGTTTGAGAACCAGCATGACCACCCATTAATTAGCCAACTCCCATTGGTTGAGAACCAACATGACCACCCATTGATTGGCCACCACCCATTGATTCGACACCAGGGGAATGTTTACCACCACCCTCACGTGATTGGACACCACCCATTTATTGGCCACCACGAGAATGTGTACCACCACCACCACCCTCACGCGTTGAGAGCAAAGCTTCATAAAAAAATATAATTTCTAATCAATTCAAATATATATACATGTACATGCACACACATATGATTCTACTTATTTATCATTTAAAATTGAATATATATATATATATATATATATATATATATATATATATACCATAACAAAATTGCATGAACCATGGCACTCCATTGACTGAGTAGATATTATTTTCCTCCGAACTCCTAAAAAAATGTAATTTATTAAAAATTAATTTAACTCACTAAATTTATAAAATATAAATTCCATATGTATACACATGTATGTGCATAATATTATATTCAAATATAATTTAAAAATTTTCACATTTAATATATATATATATATATATATATATATATATATATCATGATGGACATACCCCGATCCATGATCCCCCTCTCTCATAGATGCATGTGACCCTATTGATGTTTGCCTCGAAAAATCACGTGGAAAATGATAATCCATGATATATATGGATATATACAAATACATAGATACATGATGTTTAAAATGTTATCTCATGCATTTACAATTCTTTTTAAAATTATTATTTCAAAACATTTCAAAATAATTCAAAAAAATTGATGTAATTTACACAAATGTTGGAGTACAACTTGAACACAAATGTAAAACACAAATCTTGAAGCACAAATTGATGTGTAAAACTTACTTTACTATTTAAACAAAAATTTGTTGAATTTGTGCCTATTTTTAAAATTAAATACAAAATTTTCTAAAAAATGAAGTTCACCAAGTTTTGCTTACATAGTGGGGGCACACTTGGTATATAATTGAAAAAAATGCATGGTCATTAAAAACAACACATTTATAACTAAAACACACACACATACCAAAGATATATTACAATTTCCATCAACAAATTTTGATGGAGAGTAGCTTCTTAACACTAATTAATATTTGACACAAAAATATTCAATTGGCATTGCCCCATACAATAGATCACTAGACATCCTATTAACATTTGCATAATTTCTTATACTAAATGATTGAAATTGTCTAACAATATTGTTTGCTTTTCCATGTAGTTGTTTTAGCCTCTCCTTCTTGACTCGGTATACACATTTCATCTAGTTGCACACAAGTTCAGAATTGGTGAAAACTACAATTACATTAAATCCATACTACCTAGATGTTCCCAAGCCTTTTATCAATGTAATATAATATGCTTCATTGTTTGTTTTTCTTCCAGGTATATTCATTTTCCTTTGGAGGACTTTTTTCATCACAATATTGCATAGCACATATGTAATCACTTCTTACCGTGGATTGGGATAACAAGAAACATCTATGCATAATGTCCATTTTTCAACCATGTTTAGTGGCATTTCTGATCCCTGGAAAAAAACAAATTCAATAAAATATTAAATTCATTTATTGCAAATGCCTTAGTTTATCGGACAAATGACATACATGGTTTCCAAAAACAAAAATACCATCCTTGCATTTATCTAAAGGGTTTATAATATTTTACCGCCAATGAAAAGGAGGGTAACAACACATCCGAGCCTAACTACATCATAGCTAGATCAATAATTAATGCATACATTGGCATCTAGTCATAGTAGTTCAGGATGTGTTATTATTAATTAAATGGTGAGCTATGTTCCACTTCTAGAATATATCACGCATAAAACAATTTATTTGTTGACTATGGCTTCATGGTAATAGGAATCATAATTCAAGATGTGTTATTATTAATTAAATGGTGAGCTATGTTCCACGTCTAGAATATACCATGCATAAAAAAAATATGTGTTGACTATGTATTCATGGTAGTAGGAAGCATAGTATCACATTGATATATATTCTATATATTACTTGTATATTTACATATTTAAGAAAAAATATGATCCATGTATCGTATATTAATTCGAAGTTATCAAATTTTTGTGGTGATCCTACTTCTAGTTACAAAGTTTTGATGGCAATGAATATGTGAATTAGGAGTTAGATTTCTTCTTATTGTGATCATAAAAAGTAGGAGTCATATTTATCTTCCTTTCACGCTTACACTTGTTATGGTCTCTCTTTTAGCAAGAAATGAAACTCGTTACTATGTTATGTGTTCATAGCAAATCCTTGTAAGGGTTTCATAATCATAGAACATCTATGTATCCAAAGTCAATCATCTATGTTTCAAACAATAGATCAACATTTAGGGGAGGAGAGACAAACATGGATATGCCTATGTTCTATTGTCCCAATAAATATTTTTTTAATAGGAATCTCCATAATGAATATATATTAATCTTTCTTATATAATTTATAGATAGACTATTGTAATTTTTTTAATACAATTTATAAATATCTTTTTGATATATACTTTTTTTGTAATTAATGATAGTGGAATTAAAATCCCAAGGGGACTGTTGAACTGGGGATAACCATGATATGAATAATTATGTAAAAAATGAGATTCAAGGTTCAAATTGTAGTGGTTCAAGCCAAAAAAAAATGATAGTGAAATTCAAATATAAAAATAAATAACCTCTTGAGTAAAATAAATTGAAATTCATTCTCCATTTCTAAAATTACTATGATTTTACTATATTAAAGAGGTAATAAGGTCTCACCAAACTTTTGATATCTCTTCTCAACTCAAAGGAAGAACAAGTTATCAAATTATATTGAGGCATACATTTTTAAAAATTGAAGTACTATAATTAGTAAAATATATTTTTACATTAAGCCCTTTATATATAACACGGGTTTGTTGCTTCATGTCTTAGTGCAAAGGCCTTAGGTTCGAATCTCATGGAAATGAGTTGATGGTTGCAATCAACTATAAGGAATAAAAACTCTCTCATTACACAATATCTTGGTGACAAGATCCATACTTGGATAGATCATTATTCCATCCAATATTGAGACATACCTCAATCTAAGCACCACTTAAATTGGGAAAAACACTAAAATAAATCACCATCTAAAAGATATTTAAAAAAATAAAAACAAAATTTAAATAATTAAATGTAACTAAAATATTCTATGTTGTGTAACAATTTTTATCACTTTTATTTTATCATGTATTACAATACATCATTAAATGTTTAAGTTTCATATTTTAATTTAATTCAATTTAATGAATCGTTAAAAATATTCTAAAATTCAAAACTAAAAGTACCAACAAATAGAGTATTTTCATAAAAATTCATATAGGCTATGGGTAATGTAAATGACTCTGCACAACCAAACAAAACACTATAAAAGTCTCCTTTTTGGCAAGAGTATTTTGTTAGAGTGCTATGAAAATGTCCTTAAGATTATTTTTTATTTGGAAGTCTCCTCTAGCATAAGACTATTTTGCAAGCCTTTCATATACATACAATTCTATGTTGGATACAACTCATTGGATCAGTCTGCAACTAAAGTATGAGAGTTGGACATGTGGAACAAAATTGACGAGGATGATGCCTATTCAACTCCACTATTTTAACGTATAATTAGTGTTACTGATGAATTTGTCATATCTATCAAATTTATCTAGCTATTCCTTTACGCACCAAGTGATGGAGAAGAAACAAGATAATTAGGTAAAAACACTAATTTAACATCCAATTATTGTTATGGATGAATTTGTCATATTTCTCAAATTTATCTATCTATTCCTCTACGCACCAAGTAATGGAGAATAAACAAGATAGTCAGGTAAAAACACACTATGAAGAGAAAGTAGTAAACTGATTCCCACATCATTAGAGGTTCCACGCTCGAAACAGTTGTTGTGTAATACAATTTTCTTAAATAAGATTACTTTTTTCTGGATATTTCAAGATTTGACAATCTGGCTACAACCAATTAAGAAAATAAATACCTAAACCACAAAATTTGACATAGGGATGTAATTCCCAAAATATTTTTCATCTAATTGAGTGGGGATTGGAATTTAGAAGTTTCTATTGAAATCTAATAAAATAGTATCCACGATTTTTGTTTCATAATGGAAACTTTTCTTCAAATACAATTCTAGATATTACTCACGGTAGGAACTATATACAAATTGTAAGTTAATGAATCAAGTGCTCAATTATTGAATGGTAGAACCCATGAATTCATATTAAAAAACATGATGGCCTTATTCCATAACTAGTCCACTGGTGTGCACTCATGTCAACTCAAATTAAATTTCAATGGAAACGATCCTATGGGAGCCTTGGGCTAGACAGCCCTTTCTCAATACATAGGTTTTGGATTTCAATAATGCACCATTGACATAACCAAGAAGGTGTCAGAGTTTGAAAAAAATGATGACGAAGGATAAAATGTCAAATCTCAAATGCAAATTGATAGACCATGACGGTGAAATCTAGTTGTCATGCTGAAAAATCATGACAAAGAACAAATTTCAAGAATTGATAGTGGAGGATGCATCCATGTTCGTATAATAATGATCAACCATAATAAACCATTCAAATATCATATCAAAACATTGCATACACTACAAGGAACACTTTAAAATATAATTGAAATTAATTATAAACTATTAAAAAATTATTTGCATAACACTTTTCTAGAATGTAATGTACCCCTTCTAGAGATCACTAATAAGCTTGTAAAATGCCAAAATCTCTCTTAGTATGAAATTAATTTCTTCAAACAGTTTGGATGCAAAGTAGTTAAAAACATAATGAAAGAGATATTTATATAAAAACTTTGATTTCATCCAAGAATGAAACCCTCATCCAACATATAAAACAATAAACTCCACAATGATGGACAATAATATCTCTCACAACCATATTTATTAACATGGTATTACATCCCATTTAAAAAATGGGAAAACAGGTAGCTGCATAGGGAATGACATGATTCGTTGCAGATGAAGTGTTGCAGTTTACCCTTCAAAATTGTCTAATTTCCAAAAAAGGATATACACTACCCACTACATCAATTTGAGCATCAAATCGACCTCCCAAATAAGGATTTCAATCTATAGAGAAATGACCAACTTGACCTGCAGAAGGTGAGGGAAATTGGCTGCAAATAATACTCAATATTGGCATGCTAATAGACAAATATGTTGTCACAATACCTTGAGTTGCTAATAGACAGATCTATTATTAGATATCTGTTTTCAAAATACCCAAGGGTCCTCCTACATTGGCCCACTGATCCCGTATAGTGAATGACCAGAGATGGTTCAGTTGGAACAAATTCTCAGAAACTGTCATCTGCTCTGAGAAACTGTAATACACATATCAGTTCAAGGAAATTCAAGGTCTCTGTAGGGTACATTCACTGGATTTCTTAGCAATTTCTAAGTGTGTGCAATTTAAAAAAAATTATCAGCATTTGTATTATATAGATTTTATACGAATCCCATTTGAAATGAAACAAAAATGTTTGAACATAATACATTGTTACTATAGGAAAAAAAATTAATAGTTTGTTAAAAATTGTTGTCATGTGTGTTTAGGTTTGGTAGCTCTACTCCCGAGTGATAAATACGGGAAAGCATGAAAATGTTGCTCATGGTTTTGTTTGAAATTTTGCAATAAACCCAGGCACCATGGATAGATAAATCCAGATGCCATTGATACAACATATTTTCAAAAGAGAATAATACAGGTGAAACCGTAGGTATAATAGACCCTCTTTTAACAGATTACATATCAAAAATAATTATTTTGCAGGTGGCACCATATGTGGAAATGAATGAAAATCCAAACAAAATAGTAGAAATAATAGACAACAGATTGGGATACAATTATGATATGAAAGCTTGAAATAACACTGAAATATTTACAACAAACATAAAGCATAACAATAATATGAAGAGGACTTACCTAGAAGAGGATGTCGAGAACGCCGAGGAAGCCGAGGACGTAGAGGATGTCGTGGAAGTCGAGGACACAAAGGACGCAAAGGAATCTGAGGATGCTGAAGATGTAGAGGACGTCGAGGAAGCCTGCACATGGACTACAAAAAAACAAAACTACAACCAGAAAACAAATTGACCTGCAAAACTACAAAACACAAAAAAAACAAAGAATAAATTGACCTGCAACAACATCACTTAGCCGCTTTCCAATGGTTAGCTAGCAATAACATTCAACTATAATTTTGGTAAATATTTTTGTGGTTTGTGAGCTGCTATATTTATAAACAAAATTTCAACCGAAATTTTGACGTCGGTTTTTCTATCTGCAAAAAAATATCCAGTTACCGACACCGTCAACATAGACGATGGAATAAGTTTGGAAAATGGCAAAAAAAATTCAGTTGAAGTAATTCCAAAATTTTAGCTATAATTTTTGGAGAGTGAAATTTTCGGGCGCGTTTCTCACAAAATCATAACCCACCTTCCCGTTTCCATTCTAATCTAGATTTTTTGTGCAGAAAAGGTTTCCTCCCCTGAGATACATTAAGGTATGAGTATGCTTATGTCGTGTACTTAGTACTTAACTGTTGGATTACGTTGTCTATCTGGTGTTGAGTGTTCTGTGTCTATTATGTTTTCTAGTTGATTTATTTAACATGGTACATTTGCAAGTTGTTTGAATGTTTGATTAATTGCATGATATGAGTATATGTGTGTGTAATATATGAAGGAACTGCATAAGAATTCCTAAACCTTAATTCCAAACGAATGAGTGCTTTGCATATAGGAAGTTTTCTTAAATTTGACTTTTTCTGACATTATGTGGATATATGCTATATTTGAGAACATGTATTTGATAGGTATAACAACTCGTTTCCATCTATGGATGGATTCATCAATGAATTGGAGTTCCTTGAGAGGTGTACATGTTCAGTTATGAGGCAGTGCGCTAGAAACAACAATGTAAGATAAATATAATTTTTATATTCTTATGCACTGACAATTATTTTTTTATGGCAGTATGATGGAGGGGATCGCATGGAAAGAGATTTCCATGAAATATTGAAGAAGGATCAGGCTGACCTTTCCTTTGGAAGTTTGGGAACCATGTGGATTGAGTCATGGTGTTTGTTTCTAGTCTTTTAATTTCAGTCTTCTTGATTTTTTTGCGCTTGATTTGCGATCATGATTGCATTTAATGCATGATCATGCCACTTTTCTCGTGGTGTCATATTTCTATTGGTTTTAATGGCTTTCCTCTTGTTTGTTTCTTGTTCTTTCCTTTTATGTTTTAAGTCTTGGGAATTGGTTTCGGAAAAAGGAAAGTTAATGGAGCTCAGTTCATTTGTAAGCACAACGGAAAGTAATAATATGATAGTCAGTTGGACTGGTTTGGTCCATTGTGGTAAATGGACGATGACAATACAGACATGAGAAAGGAAAAAGAAAAGGTAAATTGAATCGATCTAAGGCATCATATGCCTTGGCTATGATGGGAACTATTATTCTCAATGTTGTGTGTCTTGTGAGTGAATAAAGGGAGTTCTATTAAACTTGACCTTATGGTATCTATAAATATCTTTGTGATCATGATTATGTTGATGTTTATATATGTATACATGTATGTATGTATGTATGTATGTTGTGCCTAACAGGGTCATTGTGGATCATGGTTGTTTGATGCTAAATGTTTATATATATATATGTGTGTATGTATATATTTGTCTAAAAGTATCATGATTGTTTTATGCTAATGATTATATATATGTATGTCATTGTATGACAGGGTTTTCAAGGATCATTCTTATGGAGGAATGATTGCTTATGCAGGTGAATGGCATGAAGAGGTTCATGGCTATGAGGAATCAAGTGGCAGAGTATCCTTGACAAATCTATGAGGTCAGTATCATGTGGATGTGATTTAATGTTATATCCTTATACTATACCTATTTTTATGTTATGGACAAGTAATGATGAGGGGTACATCATAGAAATGAAAGTAGTGTGATATGTGGCATGCTAGTATAAGCATGGATACTAGAAAGACACTAGAATCAAGGTTGCTTATGGATTCAGTGTGTGGTCTATGGATGTGTAGTACTATTGTTGCGTATATATTTTGCATGTTTTCTATTTAGTTATTCTACCTATGGTAATGTATAAATGTGTTATATGTAGTATTATGTACATATGTTGTATTATTGTTGTATATATGGTGTTGTGTTTATATTTCATATATAGTGTTAGATATAGATGGTGTTGTGTACACGATGGATATGCGGTGTTGTGTACATATCATATTGTACGCATGTTGGATATGCGGTGTTGTGTGCATATGGTGTTGTGCACATGTTGGACATGTGGTGCTATATAGGTATGGTGATATGCACATGTTGTATATGCAGTGCTATGTACATATGGTGTTTTTTACATGTTGTACAAATGGTGGTGTGTGCATGATTGTACATGTGGTGTTGTGTGCACATGGTGTTTTGTACATGTTGTACATGTGGTGTTGTGTGCAGGCGGTGTCGTGTACATGTCGTGCATGTGGCGTTGTGTACATGTGGTGTCGTGTACATGTTGTGCATGGTGTTGTGTACATGTGGTATTGTGTAAACATTGTATAGGTGATGCAGTGTACATTTGGCATTGTTACAAGTTGTTTAGGTGGTGTCATGTAAATGTGATGTTGTGCACACGTTGTGCAGGTAGTGTTGTGTACTGGTGGTACCGTGTACATGTTGTGCATATGGTACTGGTATACATGTCGTATTGTGTGCATGGCATACATGCTATGTTGCGGGCATGCGATACTATGTATGTGCATGGTGTAGTCGTGGCATAGTGACATGTGTATTTGTTGTGTTGTACTATATATATGTATATGTATATGTATATGTATGTGTTGTATGTCGGCATAGGCATATGTATTGTATTTTATTTTACACCTGGTGTAGGTGTATGTGTTGTATGTCGGCTTAGGCATATGTATTGTGTTTTATTTTACATCTGGTGTAGGTGTATGTGTTGTATTTCGTTGTAGGCATATGTATTGTGTTGTATTTTACACCGGGTGTAGGTGTATGTGTTTGTATGCTGATGTAGGCGTATGTATTGTGTTGTATTGTATACCGGGTGTAGGTGTATCTGTCATATGTCAGTGTGGGTGTATGTATTGTATGGTGTTGTATGTCATGTGTGGATGTATATGTTGTTATGTACACTATGTGTATGTGTACGTGATTGAAGAGAAGCAAAGGCACTGGGAGTTTGTCGGGTGTGGCAACTGATCCAGTGTGTGTACAAAAATAACTAAGGCATAAGTAAGGATTGATGAAGGATAAGTATCAACATTTTATTTCAATCTTATTATGCATGTGATCTATGACTCTAACTTATGATGGTTACATGTGATTTATGATTATGGTTTATGGTGATTTCATGTGATTCATGATTTTAATTTATGATGGTTGTGTTTTGAGCTAACCAGATGTGGTATGTTTATGCATGATTATTTGATCAAACAACTAGTTTGACTTGTTGTGATAAGAAATAAACAGGATTGCAAGTGTACCTTATTGACGAGCCACCAATGAGGTATGATTTTAAGTTATTTCAATTTATTTTGAATCTAATGGAAATTGTGTGCTTGGTACAAGAAGCACAGAAATGTCCAGTTGGATGGTTGAAACTTATTGTAAAAATTAGCAGTGATAACAAAAGGAAGTGAAATAGGAAGAGATATGCTCGCAGAGCACTTCAAGAGTAGGTCCATTATGGGACACTAGTACCCAATAGTTTCCATTGATTGCCATGAGCATGTTATGAACGATATGATGGTTTTGAGGCAACTATATGCCCTGGTTGTTCGAACTCCCAATGCGAGGAAGCCTTTCCAAGGGATGGATCACCTGGGATAGGGGATTTCGGGGAACTTGGAAGGTGAGTGACTGCACAAAAGGCGATGACCAAATTTCCTGAGGGGCTTTGTATCAGAGAAGGGAAGGACTGGGATGGATTTTTTTTTGTCACTAGAATTTCCAGATAGAATCATATGCACATTGGGAGTGTACCCTAGAACAATGAGGCAGTAATTGCTCATTGAGGGTACAATAGTGCAGGATTGTAGCGCTGGACATTGGATGCAACTTTGATTTTGGCAGTGGATTCTATACTTCCTAGGAAGAAAGTGAATCCTGGTACCATTTTGAGGGTGGAGGTGTGAGCCTCTGGATTCCCTTGTGGATGATACAGACATTATACCCTTTATTTGTTGGTGGAGAAAATGTGTATATGTGTATACTATTGTAAATACCGTAATGAGCTATGATATGACATTCCAATACATGGTATGATTGTCATGGTGAGTTTTTCTTTTGAGTAGGTTATTCATTTTGAATATTTCAATGATTTGTGTTATAAAGCTCCATAGGTAGTATGCTTTATTTTCAGTTGTTTTCTGGTTTGTAGGTCTCATTGAACATCGAGGACGGTGTTCCCCCAAGGGGGAGGGTTTTACGATAGACTTGGTCAAAATTCCATGTAATAAAGTTAAAAATAATAACCATTATTGATGGGACATGTATTCCAAGATGAATGTTAGGAAAAACATCCTAGCGGGTGTTCACTTCAGTTTATTATGGCAAAGGAGATTGGCAAAGGCAATGGAAAAGGCATTAGAAAGGACAGTGGCATTTTGGCACATTTATTTATGAAAATAATGGAAAATAGGAGAAAAAGAAGGTGAAAGGTCACAAGTTGCATGTGTGGAGTAAAATGAAGGAAAATAATGGAAAATGAAGAAAATAGAGGCCTCATTGATAAAAAGGATTCTGAGGATCAGTTGGAAAGCTTTTGCTATTTTTTTTGCAGTTCAGTTTTGGATCTCTCTCTCTCTCTCTCTCTCTCTCTCTCTCTCTCTCTCTCTCTTAGACACAGAGTTTCTTGGATCACTTTGGCATTGGAGCAAGAAAATAAATAAAACAATAAGAAGGAGGATGCAAGAAAGCAGGAAAAGGAATCAAGCAACTACAGCAGGATTCTTGGAAGATATTGATTTGCAGGTATGATTTCCTTGCTAGATTTGGCATGCGTGGTATTCCATGTGGTTCTTTGTTGTCTTAGCATGGGTTTTTTCCAAGAGTGACAATGTATTCAACCTAGCCTTTCCATTTCTGGATATCCATGGTGTTGTGGAGTTCTCATGTTTGGTTTACCTGGATTTTCGGATGGATTCGAAGTTGAGTGAGGTGGATCTATGAATGATTATGGAACCAGTTCATGTATTGCCTCGGTTTAGGGCCTAAAAATATGGGTTTGGATTCAAGTAAAGCCTGAGAGGTGGGTTTCTCTCTATTCAAGCCTAGGAATCCCGGGTTTGGGATATACGATAAAGCCTAGAGAGTATGTCTCGGTTTAGGGCCTAGTGACCATTGATTCGCATTGTGAGTTGCAGTAAACCCTAAGAGACTAGGAGACATGAAAATTACTAACGGTTTAGGCAGAGAGAATTTGGTGATATCCATGCTTATGTTGTCTTAGTGATCGGGTGTGGATCATGGTAAAGCCTAATTTCTATTTGATGAGGGTGAGATGGTTTATCCAAGGGATGCCCTAGTTGGTTCTTCCGGTTTGAGTCCCATATTCATGCTTGGAATATGGCACGGGGGTGATTGGTTGAAGAGAGATTTCAGTCAACCAATTTATGGTCGAGTGGAACATGGAAGTCCCATCTCTAGTTGGTGTTACATTCAGTAATGAGGAGATCATTCCTTTGGTATTTGGTATGCAAATTTACTAGTTTCTATGTGGAATATATTGTTGTTGTATTCATGGTATTTTTGTTGTCATTGTGCTGGTCATAAGTATGTCTTTGGTTAGTGATGATGTATGCATCTATCTGTGGTTTTACTTGTAAATGAATCCACAATGTATCTGTGGTCAAATAGATTGTATTGCAGCTAATGATGTAAGGTAGCAATGCTTCTTAGCGGTTCTCAGATAAGTATGAGACCCCTATGCTTAAATTTTTTGTTTACACTTGTAGATTCAATGTTTGTGACATGTTTGAAAAAATGTCTTTCATGGCTAGGAGGTGTCCAGAGGAGTTCTTGTTGATATGATTGCATCTGTATCATTGTCCTATGATTATTATCATCCCTTAATTTTTCATGAAATTTTTGGTGAGTGACCTGGGTTGTGGGCCTGAAAAGGTGGCCCAAATCTCGGAGATACAGGCACAAAACTGTGTTTTTGGGGCCCTAGCCACTCGCATGTAGTGTTCTATTTGTGTCTATAAGCTCCTATCCCCTAAAATGTAGTGTTATTCCTTCTACTATGGCTCAAAGGGGGTCAAAATGTCAGTGTGACTCAGGGGGTAAGAGGCTTGAATGGTTGTATTACCTCCTAGGGGTGTTGTGGTTGTTTTACAAGGCATGTAGGTTTTGTTTTCCTTCGGTTTGACTTCCTTAAGGTCACATATGAGGTTGAATCTCATTATAGTAGTCTCTCATCGAATGTTTTCCCTGGTTGGCCATTTATTTGGGTAGATGTGGGAAGGGGATGTTACAAATATGATATACACAAATCATTATTATTTGTTGTACAATTGTTTTTTTAAATATAACATAGTTTAAAAAATGGCATAGAAAGACAATTCACTACTATTCTCACTAACACTAATGGACTCAATAGATAGGTTTCCCATAGAGCGTAGAGAGGACAATGGCAGGGTGTTCTATTAAGGAACTCTATGGTGTAAATGAAACTCCATGGGAAAAAATATAGCCATGCTAAGGGTTGGTGTGGCTGAGACTAGGTGTGAACCCGAGGTGATTTTGATGGCTTAGATGCCCTTGGGTCGTCGCTACTTAAGACATAGGTTAGTGGTGCCAATCATCTCAAGAATCACATAAACTAGCAAACAAAAAAAAAGGATTCAAGAGATAGGTTGACTTGTTCTCCCTTCGAGTGAGACATTATTTTTACACTGAAGGTGTTTCCATTTTGAAAATGGTCAAGCTAGGCATTGTCTACCTTTATTATCTCCATTTAACATTTTTTTGTTTTTTTTTTTTTTGGACATGCGTCAACTTTAACTTAAGAAAAAAAAAGAATTACACATCTTATTGTAAAATGGACCATTTTTTTAAATAAAATTTTCTTAAATATAAATTAATGTTATAAATAACAATGAGGAACTTATCATAGAGGAACTTATTAGAACTGGAATAATCTCAAATCCCTAGGAAATTGGTGGGTGGGAAGCCACTTGGCAAGAATCTAATTTTTTAAATTCATTAAAAGTAATGGACCATTTGTTAAATAAAATTTTCTTATATATAAATGAATGTTATAAATAGTAATGTGGAACTTATCATGGTGTATGGGAGCAAGTGGCACTAATATAATTTTTTTAATTTATTAAAATCCATGGCAACCTAACAAACTATGTGCAACCGTTTAGTTATTGGACCTATTTTAGAGTACAAAATTTGAAAAAGTATGTACATAAAGAGATTTATTCATCTTATCAGATGCAGAACTTGTAGGAAGACAGGACACCTCCAAAGTTCATGTCCAGAAGAAAAGACAACAAACAATAAAAAGAAACCAAAAGGGAAACAAAGAAAAGGGTGGCAATACCCCCCTCCGGAGTTCGAGGACGAAGAATCTGAAGCAGAGGAGGTTCCCACTCCCACTGGAAACAATAAGACTAATCAAGGACAAGAAGCTCAAAGGAAAGAAACAACAGGCCAAAAGGAACCTCAGTACCACCAGAATCAGTCAGAAGGGAATAACGAGGATACGGGTGTTGGAGGAGTCAAACGACCTCACTCCTCGGATACTTCAGATTCAGATAAGGACACAGGACCCCACACGATAGAAAACCAGTTAGCCCTGGTAACTACTGCGCCTCTTTAGAGCGAGTGGCGCAAGGTCGAGAAGAAGAAGGGAAGGAAAACCTGAGTTGTGGGACAGTTACTCACTCTCTAGATGCAGTGGTTCCTCTTTTGGGCCATTTAGTTTTTCTCTGGCCTTCTCTCTTGACTCTTCTCTTTCTTTTTTCTTCTCTCTTTCTCTCTCCTTCTTCTTTCTTTCTTTTTCTTATGCATTGGTAGCCTTGCTACGATGACTAGTGTGCCAAGGCACACAAGCCCTTTGGGCAGTTGTCTGAATGCTTATGCATATACTCCATGTAACTTTTCATTTTTTTAATAAAAAGTTACTGATTTTTTTCTATGGAAAAAAAAAAAGAGATTTATTCATCTTCAAAATGGATATATGTTTGTTCTATGTAAATTTTTATTTTTAAAACTGTATTTTTGAATTCATAAATGGATGCAATGCTTTGAATGTTAACTTGGACACTTAGATTGTGTAAACTAGGCCACATAAATTTGAAATTCCAACAAATTGTTGTTATACAAAATTTAAATTTAAATTTAAAACTGGAATTAATGGCTCTAGGAAAACGACTCCAAGTTAGTTTAAAATTTTTAAAAGGAGATAGGTAAAAGTCTAAAACAACCCCCCTTATTTATGTTGATTGCATGAATCTCATTATCAATCTGCTCTGTTGACATGGGTCAACTTTAACTTGAGAAGAAAAAGGTATTGCACCTCTTATTATAAAATGGACCATTTTTCTAAATAAATTTTTCTTATATATAAATGAATGTTATAAATAATAATGAGGAACTTATTAGAATTGGAATAATCTCAAATCCCTAGGAAATTGGTGTGTGAGAAGCCACGTGGCATGAATCTAATTTTTTAAATTTATTAAAAGTAATGGACCATTATTGTAACATACATCACATCATAGAAAAAAAAATATTTACCCTTTTAAACTATGGTCTATAGAATTTCATGTGCACTTAATAATGTAATTACTTACTTGGCACTTACCATATATTATTGTAATCGTTGAATGCCCACATGGACCTACTACTTGTTTATCTACCTGCACTGATACTATATATGTGATATTTGTGTCATCACACGGACTTCAAAGGGATAATGATGGTAGAATGTTTGATATTTATTACTCATAGCACTGATTATTAATATATGGATAAATGGAACAATGATTATGTATCTTGGCAATTTTATTATTTCATTTATTTCATGGATAATCAATTCCCGTCAGAGTCAAGGGTTAAGTGCAGATTTGTTGTACTACATTGCATGTGAATTTGTTTTTCACGATTGACACCTACCTTATAGATTTGTCGTTGGATCTAGGGTTATGAAATCCACGGTCAAGACATTTGCGGTACCTTCTTAGGGTATTGACCCCCCCTCGTAACCCTAACTAACTCCTCATTTATGCACTTTTGCTCCGTCGGCGCCTCCTCTACAACTCCACCACAAGCTATGCTATGTCGATCAATAGCCACTCCTTCAGCCTTGACCTTGGCTCGCCATGGTGGATGCCCAACAGGTAAGCCCTATTCGCCTTTGCAGATGTTTGGCTTTCAACCTTTGCAGCAGCTTGCAGTAATTTCTTAAGGAGTAAGATTTTTTTTTTAATTTTTCATAGGCGATCAGTGGTGGCTAACTACCATTCGCTACGCATTCAATCTTGATCAGAAGTCTGACTTGCGTTCTAGGTTTGCGAAACTAAGGTTTATGGGTTGTATCCTCCATTTCTTCCACCAACAACCAGTTGCAGCTTCCTTCTCCACGGCAAATAAGCCCCTTCAACGAATGAAGCTTTTCTAGGCATGGGTTACTAATATCTATTTTCATGTGGGCATTATTTCTTCTTTTTCTTTTTACTTTTTCTAATTATCTCGTGAATTTCTCTGTTATAGCGTTTCCTCTGCTAACTAAAGATTTTTCTAGACCAGGTCAAAATCACTTTCTCGAATGTCTTTCTCGGTTTACAAATGCGCTGTATGATAAGATATTTTAGGCGAACTAATAGTCATGAAATTATTTTTTTGCCGCAGGTAATCACGTCTTGTTCATGTATTCGGATTCTCAGATGTTACTTGTCGATCTCATGAATACTTCTGGCTTATGTAACTGTCACCTACATAACCCTTCACAGGTATTTGAATTTCTATTAGCGAGGAATTTTGTTTTCTAGAGTAGAGATCTCCTTTCTTGATCTTTGGTGATATGCAACTTAAGGACGTTGGCATTTGGATTTTTAAGGCACAAGATGTCGTTACTTTGTTACCTTGTTTCTTAAGGGGCTTCGCCCTAATGAATAGTTTGACATGCAGTGCCATTCTGTAGTATTTTTCTTGCATCCTAAGAGCTAATAGAACCCTCGGCTCCATTTACGAGGATTTGTCCCTCGATAGACATGGTTTAGTAATATGTTGAATGTTTACAGTGAAAGGTTATACAACCTCTGGAATTATCTTTCAATGGACTGTTTGGTTCTACCTTTAATTACAACTTTCTCTTCATGCTTTAGAAGTTGTAAACAATGTTGTTCTATTTGTTGAATAGATATATGTATATATGTTATAGTTCTTCTTTGGAGCCTTCATGTTGATTCGCTATGACTTATTACGCAACTCGTTATCTGTGTGGCTCATCACAGTATTAGTTTCTAGTCCATATTGTTTACAGAATGTGTATATTTCATCCTTGTTTATGTTATCATAACATCTATGTATCCTGGGTCTTTCTATGCACCTATTCTTTCTGGCATCATGTATGAGGACATTCCATTTCGACAGAAGTTTTATCTCCTTTTTAAGAAATGAAATATGTGTTTGTCTTGTCTATTTTAGTTTATAGTTAAACGACATGTCCGCACCATCTATATTTCTGAGTTGTTTCTTACAACTCTAATTGTCTGAGTATATCATAGGTTATCAGATAAACGACTAGTTTAGGGTCCAGGTTTCTGCCACGGACCCTAGACTAACAGTTTTCTGAGTTTTAACTTCCAATAGATGTTTTACGTTGCTTTGTTGTTTATATGATAATACAAATATTATCCCTGCTATGAAACAATTAATTCCAACCACTACACTTCTACACAGTTCATGTATTTCTATCAGGTCTATTGTAATCTTCTCTCTAATACAGTAGAAAATGAACAGTAAATACATATACATACATCATTCTTGAATTAGATTCTTCTTTTCATATTAAAAGAGCATAAATTGTATTAAAGAAATATATCTTTCTAAACAGCATATCAGTACTTAATATTTCAACAGTTTTTTTAATTATCTTGTTTTCAAAACTGCTAATGATGTCCTCCCTACTGTGAGAGAGGTGATTACGTCCTCATCTCCCCTCGTGCTCCACACTAAGATGATTAGGTTGACAAAATTTCCAGAAGAGACCTCAAGACCACTAGTCCAATACTCTTCTTTTCAGGATTCGGGAATGCTGAACGTATTCCACTGGTCACTACCAGCTCAGGAATTCTCCACTCTCTCCTCTCCCTTCCTTAGTTACATAACAGAACCCCCTTTCCTCAGTGGAATGTAATATTTTTTCCTAAAGGAAAGGTAACTATTTTTTTTAGTTGTTTATTTCAACCACTCTCAGTTCTTGGAATACGTTCATCATCAATATTTTTTAGTTTTTATGGAACCACCTTTCCATACTTGAATTTTATTTCTAAAACATACTTAATTTGTGTTCAACATTCGTAATTTTTATTTTCAAAAATAATGACTGTTTAGCCTCTTTAAAGTAAATAACATAACAATTAGTTTGTACTTAATCTAGCTATCACAACTTCCCCCTCTGGAAGTAAATACCATCCTTGGTGTTTCATTCCAGCTTGGCAAACACTTCTGGCTAAGCCTCACGCACAAATCCTTCATCCTCCTAGGTAGCCTCATCCGAGCTGAAGTGCTTCCACTTCACTTTAACCTGGGCGGTGGCTCACCTCTAGAGCACAATTTCTGTCTGATCAAGTATACGTTGAGGTTCAACCATAAATTCGTCATCCGATTCAACTTGCATTTAGCAAAACTTTGAATTAAAATTTCATACCACTCGGTATTTTAAGATAGGATTTTTCTAATCTTACTCTACCTGAATACTTTTCCAGTGGATTACATGCTTTGGATCATGCACGTATCGTTTTAGTAAGGATACTAGAAACACATTGTGCACCCAGATATGGCTTGGTAAAGCCAACTAATACGCCACAGGTCCCACTCTTTCCAATATCTGGAAAGGTCCACAGAACCTAGGAGCCAACTTGGCACAGGAAGTCCACCTTAACGTGCTTTTCTTCGGCTTAATCCTTACATACACATGATTTCCCACTTCAAATTCCCGGTAAGTTATTTTTTTGTCTTCATATACCTTCTGCCAGTCTTGAGCCGCTTTAAGATTTTTTCTGATATTTCTCACTTTCGATTCCATCTCAGCCAACATTTCTGGTCCAAGCATCAATTTGGTTTCAAGGCTGCTCCAGTTAATGGGAGTACGACGTTTTCGCCCATAAAAAACTTCAAAGGGGCTCATCTTCATATATTATTAGTATCCATTATTGTAGGAAAATTATACCAACTGTAAATACTCTTCCCATTTCATTCGTTGTTGCACCACGTACATACGCAGCATATCCTCCAAGATTTGATTCACCTGTTCAGTTTGTCCATCCGTCTGGGGATGATAAGCGGTGCTAAAGTTCCAAACCCATAATAGGGCCTTCCAAAATGTCAAAGTAAACTTCACATCCCGATCTAACATAACAGACTTTGGAATGCCATGCAATCTAAAAATATCTCTCATGAAGATATTTGATTTTTTCACGGTTTTGTAAGTATAATGTACAGGTATGAAGTGTGTTTCTTTACTCAAACTATCGACCACCACCATAATGGAATCATTGTGCCTTTTTTTATCTTGGTAACCCCATAATAAAATCTAGAGATATAACTTCCCATTTCCACTCAGGTACTGGTATAGGCTGCAACAATCCGGCAAGATGTTGATGCTCCACCTTAACCTGTTGACACTCCAGACATTTTTTTAAGTACTCTGCAATATTTATTCACATACCATGCTAGAAATAAACTTTTCTAATTGTTGTTAGCATTTTATGCTATCCTGGGTGTCCTAAGAAATTACTGCGGTGATACTCATTCATGATCAGCTCCTTTAAACCCATTCGATTTGAAATATATATCTTTCCCTTGAAGGTTAACAATTGATCCTTGTTAATTCCATAGTCATATGGTTTTTCTTGTCTTCTGGCTTCCTCCACTTACTACCATAAAAATCGGTATTCAAGATCCTTCTCGGCCTCCACTTTTATCTGATCTAAAAATTTACACTTGATTTGATTATAGCAAAGTTCATAAACACAATGTAGTTTTCTGATTAAGGCATTCGCTACACGATTTTATTTGCCTTTTATATGTTGTATATCAAAATCAAACTCACTTAGGAAGGCATTCCATCTTTCTTGGCGAGCATTTAAATCAGCTTGCTTAAAGTAGCTGGTTAGGCTCCTGTGATTGGTTTTTAACACCAATATTTTTCCTAGCAAGTAGTGCCTCCATACTTGGACTACATGCACTACCGATGTCAGCTCTAAATTATAGGCTGAATATCATTTTTCATGCTCCTTTAATTTTCTTGATTCATAAGCAACCACTCTTCCTTCTTGCGATAAAATTTCCCCAAATCCTTCCTTAAATGCATCGGTACAAACCTAAAATTCTTTGTTGGGGTCGACTACCCTCAACACCAGGGCAATGGTCAACAAATGTTTTAACCTTTCGAAACTAGTCTAGCACTCATTAGTCCATTTAAATACTTTTCCTTTCCTTTGTAAAGATGTAATTCGAAAGGCAATCTTTGAGAATCCTTCAATGAACCGTCGATAGTATCCTGCCAACCCCATAAAGGAACGAATATCTGCCACGTTTTGGGGTACTCACCATTCCATAATAGTCTTAATTTTCTCTAGATCGAACGATATTCCTTCAGTGGAAATGACATGGCCAAGATACTGTATCTACTCTTTGAAAAAGTCACATTTTCTGAACTTGGCATACAACTAATGTTTTCGTAACATCTCCAACACTATCCTTAAGTGCTCCTTGTGCTCTTCCATGCTTTTTGAATAAATCAAAGTATAGTCAATGAATATCAGAACAAAACTGTCCAAAAAGGGGTGAAATAGGCCATGCATTAGCCTCATAAATGTTGTTGGTGCATTACTTAAACCAAATGGTAAAACCACAAACTCATAATTCCCATATCAGGTACGAAATGCAGTCTTGTATATAACCTCGTCCTTAATTCGGATCTGGTGATATCCATATCTTAAGTCTATTTTCGAGAATATAGTTGCCCCCTTCACTTGATCAGACAGGTCACCCATTTGTGGCAACAGATACTTGTTTTTGACTGTTAATTTAATGAGTTGTATATAGTCCATGCACATTCACATGGTTCCATCCTTTTTCTTTACAAAAAACATTGGTTCTCCCCAAGTAGACACACTTGGTCGAATGCACACTTTGTCCAACAACTCTTGCAGTTGCATTTTCAATTCAATTAGCTCAGGTACACCCATTCGATATGGTGCCCTTGAAATTGGTGATGCACCTGGCATCAACCTAATAGTGAAATCGATGTCCCTTCACGGAGGTAAAACCAGTACATCTTTTGGAAACACATCCATGAAATCTTGTACCACTGGTATGCTTTCCAGCATAGGGGTCTTCTCTTTATAATTTTCATAACCCACCTGAATGGAATATATTTGAAATCCTTTTCTAATACACTTACTCATTTGGGAGGCTGTGATAGGACACAACTGTAATGGTTTCTTGATTCCTTGTATTTCTTGATGAGTTCCATCTTGCATTCTGTAATATATAATCTTCTCTTTACAATCCACCAATTTCCAATGTTTCTCCAACCAATCCATGCCCAATAGTACATCATAGGATCCCAGAGGCAGCACATTCAGTTCCACATTTAACTGTTGGGTTCCATCTTCCAGTGTATAGTTTGGGATTTTGGCACAAAATTTTCTTTTTTCCCAAGTGGATAGTTGTACCATCCAGGGATTTTTGAATTTTTGACTTCGTAATTTACAGATTTCTAATATTCTGGGGTTTACATAACTTAAATGCTTGGGTCAACCAAAATAGAAACATTTTGTGAAATTAACTTACCTTCCAGCTCAATCATCGCCAGTTTATAATCTGATTGCTGATCCTCCAAAGCTGCATTAATTCTAGGTATATTTCGGGCTACATCTCCCACCATAGAGGCTTCTTGTAGATTAGCCACTGTATAATTTCTTCCCCACTGTGGGCAGTTATTATAATAGTGAGCTTTACCACACCCCCAGCACTGTAAAGGTGGTTTCTGGTTTTGTACATGTTTTGGCTTGCTGGAAGCTTCTGTAGGCTTTTCTTCCGTAGGCCACCGGGTTCTTTGATGGTTTCTCCCCAACTATTTCCTCACTAAATTCCTTGCAGAATTCTTAAAGTTATTAGTACTAGCATTTTTGTAGTTTGAACTACTTTTCTGCCCTTTTCTTGGCTGCCAATTCTTGCCTAATTCTCCTTTTGTCTTGGACCATTGATAACACATTCTCGCTTTTCAAATTGCTTCGTCCATGGTCCTTGGATTCATGAACTCAATTCATTCTTTCATGTGAGTTAGTAGACTACTTAAGAACCGTTGAACCTTAGCCTTTTCATCCCTTAAATAAGGAACATATCTTAATAAGGAAGTGAACTTGGTTATGTATTCATCCATTGTCATTTGACCCAACCTCAAATCATGGAATTCTCTGGACTTTTCATCATAGAAATGTTTTGTTAGATATTTATCTTTAAAGTATTGTTGAAACTCATCCCATGTCACGTCCTGGTCTTCAATGCTGCGAAAATTCTTGACTCCCTCCCACCACAGGGTGGCATTTTCTCTCAACTGATAGATGGCCAACTTGGCTTTAAGATTGTTGTTGTACTCATAAAATTGAAAGTATTTGTACATATTAATCAACCAAGCTTCAGCCACCACCTACTCTTCTCCATCAAACGTAGGTGGCTTAATCTTTCGAAACTCACCTTGTAGCTCCACTTTTTTATTCTTAATTTATTGTTGGTCTTACACATTATCAGACTCAGCCTCATTATAATTTCTATTTTTGTTACTTCATTGTGAATGGCTTCTTTCCACTCTGTCATTGGTTTGGTCCTTAGCTTGTCGTTCATTTTCTTCCTGCATATCTCTGTCAGGACTGGGTTGTATCACTCGATTTTTTTAATCGGAAAGGCTTTTGAGTATCCTTTCCTACTCTTGCATCAAGCACTCATTGTCACTCCTAAATCGGACCATTTATTCCTGTAACTTTTGCAAGGTGCTTAGCAGTATACTGGTTTGATGTTTTTGTTCTTCCAGCAATCTACTGGTCTGCTAGTGTTGATCTACGCTCAGTTGAATCCACATTTTTAGATTCATCTTTGGATGGGATTGGCGTATAGGTTCCACTGCATTCCGAGGTGTTTTTTGTGTCGGTCCCCTCCTCATAAGTCTTCCACTATGCTATTTTTTTATGTGTATCATTTACACACGACAGTTAGGTGACCAATTGGGTCCCAGCATATGAACGATGCTCTGATATCACTTGTAACATATATTATTTATCCTTTTAAACTATAGTCTATATAATTTCATGTGCACTTAATAATGTAATTACTTACTTGGCACTTACCGTATATTATTGTAATTGTTGAATGCCGACGTGGACCTACGACTTGGTTATCTCCCTGCACTGATATGATATATGTGATATTTGTGTCATGACACGGACTTTAAAGGGCTAATGATGGTAAACTATTTGATCTTTATTACTCATAGAACCGATTATTAATATATGGATAAATGGTACAATGATTACGTATCTTGGAAATTTTATTATTTGATTTATTTCGTGGTTAATCAATTCTCGTTGGAGTCAAGGGTTAAGTGTATATTTGTTGTACTGCATTGGATGGGAATTTGTTTTGCATGGTCAATACCTGCCTTGTAGATTTTACGTTGGATCCAGGGTTATGAGATCCACGGTCGAGACATTTGCGGTAACTTCTTAGGGTATTGACCCCCCCTCGTAACCCTAACTAACTCCTCATTTCTACACTTTCACTCTGTTGGCGCCTACTCTATAACTCCACCATAAGCTATGCTCTGTCAAGCAATATCCACTCCTTCAGCCTTGACCTTGGCTCGCCATGGCTAATGCCGAACAAGTAAGCCCTATTCGCCTTTGCAGATGTTTGGCTTTTAACCTTTGCAGTAGCTTGTAGTAATTTCTTAAGGAGTAAGATCTTTTGTTTAATTTTTCACAGGAGATCAATGGTGGCTAACTACCATTTGCTATGCATTCAATATTGATCAAAAGTCTGACTTGCATAGGTAATGTCTTCTTCGAGTTTGTGAAACTAAGGTTTATGGGTTGTATCCTCCATTTCTTCCGCCAACAACCGGTTGCAGCTTCCTTCTCCATAGCTGGTAAGCCCGTTCAATGAATGAAGCTTTTCCAGGCATGGGTTACTAATATCTATTTTTGTGCAGGCATTAGTTCTTCTTTTTCTTTTTACTTTTTCTAATTATCTCGTGAATTTCTCTATTACAGGGTTTCCACCACTGACTAAAGAGTTTTCTAGACTAGGTAAAAAGCCCTTTCTCAAAAGTCTTTCTCGGTTTACAAGTGAGCTCTCTGATAATATATTTTAGGCAAACTAACAGTCATGAAATTATTTTTGTGCCGCAGGTAATCACTTCTTGTCCATGTATTCGGGTTTTGGGATTTTACTTGTCAATCTCATGAATACTTCTGGTTTATGTAATCGTCACTTCCATAACCCTTCACATGTATTTGAATTTCTACCAGCGAGGAATTTTTTTTTCTGGAGTAGAGCTCTCCTTTCTTGACCTTCAGTGATATGCAACTTAAGGATGTCGGCATTTAGATTTTTAAGGCAGAAGATGTCGTTAATTTGTTACCTTGTTGCTTAAGGGGCTTTGCCCTAGTGAATATTTTGACATGTAGTGCCATTCTATAGTATTTTTCTTGCATCTTAAGGGCTAATAGAACCCTTGGCTCCATTTACGAGGATTTGTCCCTCGATAGACAGGGTTTAGTAATATGTTAAATGTTTATGGTGAAAGGTTATACAACCTCTGGAGTTCTCTTTCAATGGATTTTTCGGTTCTACCTTTAATTATGGATTTCTCCTCATGATTTAGAAGTTGTAAACAATGGCGTTATATTTTTTGAATAGATATATGTATATATGTTTTAGTTCTTCTTTGGAGCCTTTGTGTTGATCTGGTATGAATTATTATGCAACTTGTTATCTGCGTGGATCATCACAGTATTAGTTTCTGGTCCATATTGTTTACAAAATGTGTATATTTCATCATTGTTTATGTTATCATAGCCGCTATGTATTATGGGTTTTTCTATGAGGACATTCAATTTTAACAGAAGTTTTATCTCCTTTTTAAGAAATGAAATCTGTGTTCGTCTGGTCTGTTTTAGTTTATGGTTAAACGAGATGTTTGAACCATCTATATTTCTGAGTTGTTTCCTACAACTCTAACTGTCTGAGTATATCATAGGTTATCAAGTAAATGAATAGTTTAGGGTCTAGGTTTCAACCACAAACCTTGAACTAACAGTCTTCTGGATTTTAACTTCTAGTAGATGTTTTATGTTGCTTTCATGTTTATATAATAGTACAAATACTATCCCTGCTATGAAACAAGTATTAATTCCAACCACTACACTTCTACACAGTTCATCTATTTCTATTAGGTCTGTTGTAATCTCCTCTCTAATACATTAGAAAAGGTATAGTAAATACATATACATACATCATTCTTGAATGAGATTCTTCTTTTCATATTTAAAAGAGAAGAAATTGTATTAAAGAAATATCTCTGTCTAAACAACATATCAATACTTAATATTTATGTTGTTTGTTTACTTATTTTGTTTTCAAAACTGCTGATGATGTCCTCCCTACCGTGAGAGAGGCGATTACGTTCTCATCTCCCCTCATGCTCCACACTGAGATGAGTAGATTGACATAATTTCAGAAGAGACCCCAAGACCCCTAGTCCAATACTCTTCTTTTCAGGATTCAGGAACGCTAAGTGTATTCCACTGGTCACTACCAGCTCGGGAATTCTCCACTCTCTCCTTTCCCTTCCTTACTTACAGAACAAAACCCCCTTTCCTCACTGGAATGTACCTTTTATTCCTAGAGAAAAGGTAACGGTTTCTGTTCAACCACTCTCAGTTCTTGGAATACTTTCATCATCACTATTTTTTAGTTTCTATGGAACCACCATTCCATACTTCAATTTTATTTCTAAGACATAATTAATTTGTGTTCAACATTCGTAATCTTTTTTTTTTTTAATAATGTCTGTTTAGCCTCTTTAAAGTAAATAACATAACAATTAGTTTGTACTTAAGCCATCTGTCACAATTATGCTAAATAAAATTTTCTTATGTATAAATGAATGTTATAATTAATAATGAGGAACTTATCATGGTGGCGCTTTAATGGACCATTCTCCTAAATAAAATTTGCTTATATATAAATGAATGTTATAAATAATAATGTTGAACTTTTCATAGTGGGCATGGAGCCAAGTGACACTAATCTATTTTTTTAAATTTATTAAAATTCAATGCAACCTAACAAACTATGTACAAAGATTTAGCCTATTGGACTTCTTTTAGAGTGAAAATTTTGAAAAAAAAAATATGCACTCAAAGACATTTAATCATATAGATACAATGCCTTGAAAGTTAACTTAAAGAGATTTAATTATATAGATACAATGCCTTGAAAGTTAACTTGGACACTGGGATTGTGTAAACTACACCAAATAAATTTTCAATTCCAACAAAACTTTGCTAGAAAACATTTAAATTTAAATTTAAAACTGGAATTAAGGGCTCCAAGGAAAACGACTCCAAAATAATTTAAATTTTTAAAAAGAAATAATTAAAATTCTAAAACAACCCCTTATTTATATTAATGGTAGAATATCCTAGAATTTGCACAAGAAAATATTAATATTCAAAATTGACATTAAGAATATGTTAATTTTAAAGAAAATATTAATATTCAAAATTAAATTGGAAAATAATTTACTAAATCTCTATAAATTTAAATGAATTTAAAATAATAATAATAATATGATGTGAGTATGATTGAAAACATTTATATATATTTTGTGGATCACAGAAGCCAAATTTTTAATAAAATATATATTTATATAAAAATAATATTTTTTTAAATATATAATCAAGAAATTTATTTATATATTAACATTATATAATTAAAATTGAGAAATTTAAGATACTTTTGTATGAGTGACAGAAAATATCGAAATTAATATAGAATTTCCCCACTTTTTCGATTTTTCTCGGTTTGACGTATGAATGAATTTCTGTCGACTAAACAAAACTCAAATGATTGAATTTCTGTCGACTGAAGAAAATTCCAAAAATAGCCGCGCCGGATTTTCCGGTGTCCGCTCTGTTCATTGAATTTCAGTGAAGTTCCACAAGATTTTCGGATTCAACGTTAACTCTTTTTTACCAGTCTAGTTGAGAGCCCATTTTCTTCTTTCTTCCCTTCTTCTTTTTTTTTTTTTTTAAATATGCAGAATTGGATTTTTATATGAATTACACAAAATTCCCAAATATGTAGAATTAGATTTTTATATGAATTACAGTTAATTGCAATTAACTTTTGAAGATTTTCCCTACTTTCCATTTTCCCTTTCCCTGAATTTTCTTGTTGCATTAATGATTTCATTTTCTTCATAGGGAGGACTTTTAAATGACAACTGCTATATTTATTGACTTTTAAATGATTTTATTTTTTCATAGGAGGACTTTTAAATGACAATTTATAATAGATGAACTTATTAGATTGGAATAATCTCAAATCTCTAGGAAATTGGTGGGTGAGAAACCACATGGCATGAATCTAAATTTTAAAATCTATTAAAGGTAATGGACCATTATTATAACATACATCACATCATAGAAAAAAAAAATTTATTTACCCTTTTAAACTATGGTCTATAGAATTTCATGTGCACTTAATAATGTAATTAGTTACTTGGCACTTACTGTATATTATTGTAATTGTTGAATGCCCAAGTGGACCTACTACTTGGTTATCTACCTGCACTAATATGATATATGTGATATTTGTGTCATCACACGGACTTTAAAGGGATAACGATGGTAAAATGTTTGATCTTTATTACTTATAGGACCAATTATTAATATATGGATAAATGGTACAATGATTACGTATTTTGGAAATTTTATTATTTGATTTATTTTATGGATAATCAATTCCTGTCGAAGTCAAGGGTTAAGTGTGGATTTGTTGTACTACATTGCATGGGAATTTGTTTTGCACAGTTGACACCTGACTTATAGATTTGTCGTTGGATCTAGGGTTATGAGATCCACAGTCGAGACATTTGTGGTACCTGCTTAGGGTATTGATCCCCCCTCGTAACCCTGACTAACTCCTCATTTCTGCACTTTCATTCCGTCGACGCCTCCTCTACAACTCCACCGCAAGCTATGCTATGTTGATCAATAGCCACTCCTTCAGCCTTGACCTTGGCTCACCATGGTGGATGCCCAACAGGTAAGCCCTATTCGCCTTTGCAGATGTTTGGCTTTCAACCTTTGCAGCAGCTTGCAGTAATTTCTTAAGGAGTAAGATTTTTTGTTTAATTTTTCACAGGAGATTAGTGGTGGCTAACTACCATTCGCTACACATTCAATCTTGATCAGAATTCTGACTTGTGTAGGTAATGACTTCTCTAGGTTTGCGAAACTAAGGTTTATGGGTTGTATCCTCCATTTCTTCCACCAACAACCGGTTGCGGCTTCCTTGTCCACGGCCGATAAGCCCCTTCAAAAAATGAAGCTTTTCCATGCATGGGTTACTAATATCTATTTTCATCCGGGCATTAGTTCCTCTTTTTATTTTTACTTTTTCTAATTATCTCGTGAATTTATCTGTTACAGGATTTCCTCCACTGACTAAAGAGTTTTCTAGACCAGGTAAAAATCCCTTTCTCAAATGTCTTTCTTGGTTTACAAATGCGTTGTATGATAAGATATTTTAGGCAAACTAACAGTCATGAAATTATTTTTTTGCTGTAGGTAATCACGTCGTGTTCATGTATTTGGGTTCTCGGATTTTACTTGTCGATCTCATGAATACTTCCGGCTTATGTAACCACACTTACATAACCCTTCACAGGTATTTGAATTTCTATCAGCGAGGAATTTTGTTTTCTGCAGTAGAGATCTCCTTTCTTGATCTTCGGTGATATGCAACTTAAGGATGTCAGCATTTGGATTTTTAAGGCACAAGATGTCGTTACTTTGTTACCTTGTTGCTTAAGGGGCTTCGCACTAATGAATAGTTTGACATGAAGTGTCATTCTGTAGTATTTTTCTTGCATCCTAAGAGATAATAGAACCCTCGGCTCCATTTAGAAGGATTTGTCCCTCAGTAGACAGGGTTTATTAATATGTTAAATGTTTACAGTGAAAGGTTATACAACCTTTGGAATTCTCTTTCAATGGACTGTTTGGTTCTGCCTTTAATTACGACTTTCTCTTCATGCTTTAGAAGTTGTAAATAATGGCATTCTATTTGTTGAATAGATATATATATATATGCTATATTTCTTATTTGGAGCCTTCATGTTGATCTGGTATGACTTATTACGCAACTCATTATCTGTGTGGCTCGTCGCAATATTAGTTTCTAGTCCATATTGTTTACAAAATCTACATATTTCATCGTTGTTTATGTTATCATAGCATCTATGTATTTTGGGTCTTTCTATGCCCCTATTCTTTGTGGCATCATGTATGAGGACATCCCATTTCGATAGAAGTTTTATCTCCTTTTTAAGAAATGAAATATGTGTTCTTCTTGTCTGTTTTATTTTATAGTTAAGCGACATTTCCGAACCATCTATATTTCTAAGTTGTTTCTTACAACTCTAATTGTCTGAGTATATCATAGGTTATCAGATAAACAACAAGTTTACGGTCCAGGTTTCTGCCACGGACCCTGGACAAAAAAAATTTTGAGTTTTAACTTCCAATAGATGTTTTATGTTGCTTTGTTGTTTATATGATAGTAAAAATACTATCCCTGCTATGAAACAAGTATTAATTCCAACCACTACACTTTTACACATTTCATGTATTTCAATCAGGTCTGTTGTAATCTTCTCTCTAATACAGTAGAAAATGAACAGTAAATACATATGCATACATCATTCTTGAATTAGATTCTTCTTTTCATATTTAAAAGAGCATAAACTATATTAAAGAAATATATCTTTCTAAATAGCATATCAGTACTTAATATTTCTGCAGTTTTTTTAATTATCTTGTTTTCAAAACTGCTAATGATGTCCTCCCTACCGTGAGAGAGGCGATTATTTCCTCATCTCCCCTTGTGCTCCACACTAAGATGAGTAGGTTGATGAAATTTCCATAAGAGACCTCAAGACCCCTAGTCCAATACTCTTATTTTCAGGATTCAGGAAAGCTGAGTGTATTCCAATGGTCACTACCAGATCAGGAATTTTCCACTCTCTCCTTTCCCTTCCTTAATTACATAACAGAACCCCCTTTCCTCAGTGGAATGTACTTTTTATTCCTAAAGGAAAGGTAACTTTTTTTCTTTAGTTGTTTATGTTCAACCACTCTCAGTTCTTGGAATACTTTCATCATCAGTCTGTTTTAGTTTTTATGGAACCACCATTCCATACTTGAATTTTATTTCAAAAACATAATTAATTTGTGTTCAACATTCGTAATTTTTATTTTCAAAAATAATGATTGTTTAGCCTCTTTAAATTAAATAACATAACAATTAGTTTGTACTTAATCTAGCTATCACAACTTCCCCCTCTGGAAGTAAATACCGTCCTTGATGTTTCATTCCAGCTTGGCAAACAATTATGGCTAAGCCTCACGCACAAATCCTTCATCCTCCTAGGTAGCCTCATCCGAGCTGAAGTGCTTCCACTTCACTTTAACCTAGGCGGTCGCTCACCTCCGGAGCATGATTTCTGTCCAATCGAGTATACGTTGAGGTTCAACCATAAATTCGCCGTTCGATTCGACCCGCATTCAGCAAAAATTTGAATTAAAATTTCATACCATTCGGTATTTTAAGATAGGATTTTCCTAATCTTACTCTACCCGAATACTTTGCCAGTGGATTACATGCTTTGGATCATGCACATATCGTTTTAGTAAGGATACTTGAAACACATTGTGCACCCAGATATGGCTTGGTAGAGCCAACTAATATGCCACAGGTCCCACTCTTTCCAATATCTGGAAAGGTCCACAGAACTTGGCAGCCAACTTGGCACAGGAAGTCCACCTTAAAGTGCTTTTCATAGGCTTAATCCTTACATACACATGATCACCCACTTCAAATTCCCAGTAAGTTCTTTTTTTGTCTGCATATACCTTCTTCTGGTCTTGAGCCACTTTAAGATTTTGTCTGATCTTTCTCACTTCCGATTCCATCTCATCCAACATTTCTGGTCCAAGCATCAATTTGGTTTCAGAGCTGCTCCAGTTAATGGAAGTATGACATTGTCACCCATAAAAAGCTTCAAAGGGGCTCATCTTCATAGATTATTAGTACCCATTATTGTATGAAAATTCTACCAAGTGTAGATACTCTTCCCATTTCGTTCGTTGTTGCATCACGTACATACGCAGCATATCCTCCAAGATTTGATTCACCCATTCAGGTTTTCCATCCGTCTGGGAATGATACGTGGTGCTGAAGTTTATTTGGGTTCCCAAACCCGTAATAGGGCCTTCCAGAATGTTGAAATAAAATTCACATTCCGATCTGATATAGCAGACTTTGGAATGCCATGTAATCTAAAAATCTCTCTCATGAAAATATCTACTTTTTGCACGGTTTTGTAAGTAGAATGTACGAGTATAAAGTGTGCTGCTTTACTCAATCTATCGACCACCACCATAATGGAATCATTGTGCCTTTTTTATCTTGGTAACCCCGTAATAAAATCTAGAGATATAAATTCCCATTTCCACTCAAGTACTGGTATAGGCTGCAACAATTCGACAAGATGTTGATGCTCCACCTTAACCTGTTGACACTTTAGACATGACATGGCCAAGATACTGTATCTGCTCTTTGAAAAAGTCACATTTGCTAAACTTGGCATACAACTAATGTTTTCGTAACATCTCCAACACTATCCTTAAGTTCTCCTTGTGCTCTTCGATGCTTTTTGAATAATAAAAATATAGTCAATGAATATAGAACAAAACTGTCCAAAAAGGGGTGAAATAGGCCATGCATCAACCTCATAAATGTTGTTGGTGAATTAGTTAAACCAAATGGTAAAACCACAAACTCATAATGCCCATATCGGGTACGAAATGCAGTCTTGTATATATCCTCGTCCTTAATTCAGATCTGGTGATATCCATATCTTAAGTCTATTTTTTAGAATACAGTTGCCCCCTTCACCTGATCAAACAGGTCATCCATCTGTTGCAATGGATACTTTTTTTTTTACTATTAATTTCATGAGTTGTCTATAGTCCATGCACATTCACATGGTTCCATCCTTTTTCTTTACAAATAACACCAGTTCTCCCCAATTAGACACACTTGGTCGAATGTACCCTTTGTCCAACAACTCTTGCAGTTGCATTTTCAATTCAATTAGCTCAGGTACACTCATTTAATATGGTGCCCTTGAAATTGGTGATGCACTTGGCATCAACTCAATAGTGAAATCGATGTCCCTTCTCGGAGGTAAAACTGGTACATCTTCTGGAAACACATCCATGAAATCTTGTACGTCTAATATGCTTTCTAACATAGGGGTCTTCTCCTTAGAATTAGCAAAAGCCACCTGAATGGAATATATCTGACATCCTTTTCTAATACACTTACTCATTTGGTAGGCTGTGATAGGATGCAAATATAAGGGTTTCTTGATTCCTTATATTTCTTACCGAGTTCCATCTTGCATTCTGTAATATATAATCTTCTCTTTACAATATACTAGCATCTAGTGTCTCTCTAACCAATCCATACCTAGTAGTACATCATAGGATCCCAAAGGCAATACATTCAGATCAACATTTAACTGTTGGTTTCCAATTTCCAGTGTACAGTTTGGAATTTTGGCACAAAATTTTCTTTTTTCCCCAGTGGCTAGCTGTACCAGCCATGGAATTTTGAATTTCTGACTTTGTAATTTACATATTTCTACTATTCTTGGGTTTACATAACTTAAACTGGCACCTGGGTCAACCAAAATAGAAACAAGTTGTGAAAGTAACTTACCTTCCAGTTATATCATCGTTGGTTGATAATTCGCCTGCTGATCCTCCAAAGCTGCATTAATTCTAGGTATGTTCCTGGATACATCACCCACTGTAGAGGCTTCTTCTAGTTTGGCTAATGTATCATTTATTATCTGCTATGGAAAATTCTTATAATAGTGAGCCTCGCCACACCCCTAGCACTGTAGAGGTGGTTTCTGGTTTGATCCAAGTTCTGGTTTGCTGGAAGCCTCTGTAGGATTTTCTTCCGTTGACCACAGGGTTCTTTGATGGTTTCTTCCAAACTGTTTTCTCACTGAATTCCTTGCAGAATTCTTAAAGTTATTGGTCTTAGAATTTTTGTAATTTGAACTAGTTTTCTGCCCTTTTCTTGGCTACCAATTTTTTCCTATTTCTCCTTTTGCCTTGGACTGTTGGTAACACATTTTCATTTTTCTAATTATTTCATCTCATATCCTGATCAATGGAATTAATTGCTCTTCTGTGTGAGTTGGTGGACTACTCAAGAACCGCTGAACCTTAGCCTTTTCATCCCTTAAATAAGGAACATATCTTAATAAGGAAGTGAACTTGGTTATGTATTCATCCATTGTCATTTGACCCAACCTCAAATCATGGAATTCTCTGGAATTTTTGTCATATAAATGTTCTGTTAGATATTTATCTTTAAAATATTATTGAAACTCATCCCATGTCACATCCTCGTCTTCAATGCTGCGGAAATTCTTGACTTCCTCCCACCATATGGTGGCCTTTTCTCTCAACTGATAGATGGCCAACTTGGCTTTAAGATTGTTGTTGTACTCATAAAATTGAAAGTATTTGTTCATATTAATCAACCAAACTTCAGCCACCACCTCCGCTTCTCCATCAAACGTAGGTGGCTTAATCTTTCGAAACTCACCTTGTAGCTCCACTTTTTTTTTCTTAGTTTATTGTTCGTCTTACACATTATCAGACTCAGCCTCATTATAATTTCTATTTTTGTTACTTCATTGTGAATGGCTTCTTTCCACTCTGTCATTGGTTTGGTCCTTAGCTTGTCGTTCATTTTCTTCCTGCATATCTCTGTCAGGATTGGGTTGTATCACTCCTTGATTTTTTTTATCAGAAAGTCTTTTGAGTATCCTTTCCTGCTCTTGCATCAAGCGCTCATTGTCACTCCTAACTCGAATCATTTATTCCTATAACTTTTTCACAGTGCTTAGCAATATACTGGTTTGATGTTGTTTTTGTTCCAGCAGTCTACTGGTCTGCTGGTGCTGATCTACGCTCAGCTGAATCCACATTTTTAGATTCATCTCTGGATGGGATTGGGGTATAGGTTCCACTGCATTCCGAGGTGTTTTCTGTGTTGGTCCCCTCCTCATGAGTCTTCCACTATGCTATTTCTTTTATGTGCATCATTTACACATGACAATTAGGTGACCAATTGGGTCCCAGCGTATGAATGCTTCTCTGATACCACTTGTAACATACATCGCATCATATATAAAAAAATTATTGACCCTTTTAAACTATGGTCTATATAATTTCATGTGCACTTAATAATGTAATTACTTACTTGGCACTTACTGTATATTATTGTAATTGTTGAATGCCGACGTGGACCTACTACTTGGTTATCTCCCCGCACTGATACGATATATGTGATATTTGTGTCATGACACAAACTTTAAAGGGCTAATGATGGTAAACTATTTGATCTTTATTACTCATAGAACCGATTATTAATATATGTATAAATGGTACAATGATTACGTATCTTGGAAATTTTATTATTTGATTTATTTCGTGGTTAATCAATTCCCGTCGGAGTCAAGGGTTAAGTGCAGATTTGTTGTACTACATTGCATGGGAATTTGTTTTGCATGGTTAACACCTGCCTTGTAGATTTTACGTTGGATCTAGGGTTATGAGATCCACGGTTGAGACATGTGAGGTACCTTCTTAGGGTATTGACCACCCCTCATAACCCTGACTAACTCCTCATTTCTACACTTTCGCTCCGTCAGCACTTACTCTGCAACTCCACCGCAAGCTATGCTCTGTCGAGCAATAGTGATCCAATTTTAGATTATTAAAATTGTATTGAAATTACCGAAATGACCAAGATGGTTATTTGGAATTTAGTAATTATCGATTATGTAATAATTCAGGTATTGCTCAAGATGGTCATCAAATTTTTGAGTTCAAATGTTCGACATCGATCGACATCGACTACAGATTCTACTCCAGCAAATATGTTTCAAAGCGACATTTAAGAAATCCTCATGTCAACCTGCGACAAAAACAACAAAGTTTGTTAAACACTTATGTAATCACACTTATCTTAAGTCTTAAAAATGTAAAGGTCTAAATGATTGTAGTCCACTTTGTAAACCTTATCGGATAAAAAAGATCCTAAGGTAAAAAGGACTAAGTTTAAGTCTTAAGTCCTAGATCTACCCATCAATTAAAATCCTAAGTCCTAGGTTTAAGTCCTAAGGACTAGTGCTAAGTGTCAAATGAAAACACACTTAATATGTTGTCAAGACCTAAGTCTATTCCTAGGACTAAATGTCAATCAAAGTCCTAGCAACCTAAGCCTAAAAATTCATAGCGCAATATTCAAACCATAAACCTTTTTATTAAGGTTTGGATGATGGGTCAAAACCTTATAGTGCAAATTATTAAGGTTTGGGTTTTAAAAACCTTATGGCACAAAAATCTTATTTCAAGGTTTGGAAGTCGGGTTATAATCCATAGTTAAAAACTTTATTAAAAGGTTTGGGAGATGGGTTTTATAAACCTATGGCAAGGTTAGGGTGATATGGTAATAAAACCATAGTGAAAATGGTTCAAGTTATGTTCTTATATAAAACACAAATAATAAAAAAACCCACAGTGTTAAACTCTAAACCACATCGGAGTCTTGTGACCAGAGTTGTAAAGACCACAATAGATCCGGGTTATGAGTTGTTGGGTTTGCAAATTGTTACCATAACCGACAGAGTTGTATGATGTGATAACTCTAAACCGCATCGAATAAACATATGAATAGGTTTCAAACCGCGTGTCAAAAGACTGTATCGGGAGAGGAACCTGGTGTCAACGTTCCAGAGACTGCCAGATGTTAGAACCGTGATGGATATACCATGTGATAGGTGTATTGGAACCGTTAGGGTTAGAGACCATGACAGTCGGAGTAAAGACCGTTGCACCCGCCACCTGATCACATGCCACATGCTTCTCCTCAGCCCAGTTAGCTCACTCTGCGGTTAAAATCATATCCAAAGTTTTAAAATGGGTATTTTAATTTAAATACAGCGCTAAGAAATGGGGATTAATTTCTAGGTGTATGTGTAAGATTGGGATTCGATCCCTTATCATAAATGATTTCTCAACCAACTTCTAAAATGGGAAAAACAGAGGTTCGAGGAAGATTTGTGAAGCCATGAAAGTATGTACTCTTAATATATAAAGAGAAGAGTGTTCTTTATATGAAAGAAGAGTGGCAAGAGGGAAAGAAAGATGGAGTTTATTCAACTTCAAGATGAAGTAAACTCTCTTACATTGTATATCACATAATTTAGGTAGTGAGTTTTGGTTCTTGCAGGTTTATATGAAGGAGGAAAAGCTCATTATACTTGCATAAGTTTCAGCATCAAAGTACGTTGATGGTCAACGAGATCTACTTTGATTGTGCCAAACTCCTTTTAGCTATCTTACAGTCAAAGGTCCATAAGCTTCAGATTTTCAGTGTGCAACTCATCCTATCCTTTTCTTGATTTGTTGAAGGAAAATAATCTGTATTCGATTAGCCTTTTTCAAGGGATGATCCATATCTGCAACATCAGTAGTGTAACTGATGATTCATTGTAGCATATTTGTCTTGGCTTAAGGAATACAGTGGATGCACAATTCAGAGGCAGACCTGGAGACGTAGTCCAAGAGGGACGAACTCCATCACAAGCTTCTTTCTCTTATGATATTGCTTATGTGATTGATGTGAAAGTGCTAAATCTAAACATTCATAGATTTACATTTTAAAATCATTTCATGTCTAACAGTTAAATCACATAAACAAATAATTGAGTTGTAATATTTTCCATTCACATTTTGTACAAGAACTAGGACAATTTTTAGGCAAATTATGCATTTTAAGAACCTGAGTGTTAATCTCTAAAAATTTCTATAGACAGAGTCTGTAAAGGGCCAGGTAGCCTCTAGATCTCATCCTTTCTTTAAGGGTGGCATATCCAGTAAATGCCCCTATAGTCAATCTTTGAAATAGAACTAAGTAACTTAGTTTCATTTTTTGATCAATTGGTATCAGAGCAGCTAGTTCTTTGCAGGTACAAGATGGGCAAGAACACTCGACAGCTGTCAAAGCTAAGAGAGCTCGAAGAGTTCAATCTGCAAATTCAGCAGGAGAATGCTGCATTGCGCAGAATGGTTGAAGCACTTGAAAGCAACAAGCAAAGTCTGTGATCGGAATTAGAAGACTTAAAGAGAAATAAAAGAGGAAGTAGTCCTCTTATGAAAGATGCAGTTTTCAATGGCAAAAATCCTACACTTTCTCTTCAAAGTAGTTCTTCTCTCTCATCTACACCAAAGTCAGCAAGGGAAGCCATTGACTCCTTTTCTCAATCTCAAGCGGAAGACAATGTTGATTCACTTATTTCACCAGAAAGTGATTCCGAATCTGAAGAAGTTTCTAGTCAGAAACTCAGTATGATCCCTGAAAGGAAAGGCTTATCGATGATGAAAGCCATGGGATACCGAGAAGCCGAAGGCTTGGGGAAAAATGGATAAGGGAGGCTTCAACCTATCCAGGTACAAGAAAGACCTAAGAATATGGGTCTAGGATTTGATGTGATAAAATGTGACTATTGCGGGAAGCTTGGTCACATCTCTGACCGATGTTGGTCAAAACATCTAGAACTTTTACCAAAAAAGCTTTAGGATAGAAAAGGTAAAAACCTCAGTCCTCTAACAGTAATGATTCTGATAGTGATTTCTTTTATCAAAATTGGATAATTGAAATAGTCAAGAGGATCTATCCATGTACTTTTTGCAAGAGTCCTTAGCATTGTGTGGAACAATTTTGGAAGCAAAAGGCTTACGACAAACAAATTGGAGCGACAAAAAGTCAACCTTCAGAGAATGATAAGGCATTGCAGGTAAAGAAACATTCAGAATCAGTTTTGTTTCAATCAGCAAGCAACTCCAGAAATTCATCATCAAGTAAGAGGGAGAAAACTTGTCAAAACTATAAACTGTCAGGGCATGTCAAAGAAAATTGTCCAATGCTTCCAAACGAAACAGTACCAACACCAACAGCCCAAGAAGAATCCAAGTCACTTGCTGGAGAAAAAACAAGTGCTGAATGGAATTAGGCAGACTTCATGCCTTATGCTTAAATGATTTTGTAATATCTAGATCTAGTAAAGTTGTAACTAGGTTCTAGAATTGAATTTGTTTTCAAAAGTATTGTAATAAAACTTTTGGAGAACCAAAAGTTCTTAAGTTGGGAGGTGTGATCCAATTTTAGATTATTAAAATTGTATCAAAATTACCCAAATGACCAAGATGGTTATTTGGAATTTAGTAATTATCGATTATGTAATAATTCAGGTATTGATCAAGATGGTCATTAAATTTTTGAGTTCAAATGTTTGACATCGATCGACATCGACTGCAGATTGTAATCCAAAAATATGTTTCAAAGCAACATTCAAGCAATCCTCATGTCGACCTACGAAAAAAACAACAAAGTTTGTTAAAGACTTATGTAATCACACTTATCTTAAGTCTTAAAAATGTAAAGGTCTAAATGATTGTAGTCCGCTTTGTAAACCTTATTGGATAAAAAAGATTCTAAGGTAAAAAGGACTAAGTTTAAGTCTTAAGTCCTAGATCTACCCATCAATTAAAATCCTAAGTCCTAGGTTTAAGTCCTAAGGACTAGCGCTAAGTGTCAAATGAAAACACACTTAGCATGTTGTCAAGACCTAAGTCTATTCCTAGGACTAAATGTCAATCAAAGTCCTAGCAACCTAAGCCTAACATTCATAGCACAATATTCAAACCATAAACCTTTTTATTAAGGTTCAGATGATGGGTCAAAACCTTATAGCAAAAATTATTAAGGTTTGGGTTTTAAAAAACTTATGGCACAAAAGTCTTATTGCAAGGTTCGGAAGTCGGTTATAATCCATAGTCAAAAACTTTATTAAAAGGTTTGGGAGATGGGTTTTATAAACCTATGGCAAGGTTTGTGCGATATGGTAATAAAACCATAGTGTAAATGGTTTGGGTTATGTTTTTATATAAAACACAAATAAAAAAACCCCATAGTGTTAAACTCTAAACCGCGTCGGAGTCTTGTGACCAAAGTTGTAAAGACCACAACGGATCTGGGTTATGAGCTGTTGGGTTTGCAAACTGTTACCATAACCGATGGAGTTGTATTATGTGATAACTCTAAACCACATCAGATAAACATATGAATAGGTTTCAAGCTGCGTGTCAAAAGAATGTATCGGGAGTGAAACCTGGTGTCAACATTCCAAAGACTGCAAGATGTTAGAACCGTGATGGATATGCCATGTGACAGGTGTATTGGAACCGTTGGGGTTAGAGACCATGACCGCCGAAGTAAAGCTCGTCGCGCCCACCGTCTGATCACATGCCAGAGGCTTCTACTCCGCCCAGTTAGCTCACTATGTGGTTAAAATCATATCCAAAGTTTTAAAATGGGTATTTTAATTTAAATACAGTGCTAAGAAATGGGGATTAATTCCTAGGTGTATGTGTAAGATAGGGATTCGATCCCTTATCATAAACGATTACTCAACCAACTTCTAAAATGGGAAAAACAAAGGTTCGAGGCATATTTGTGAAGCCATGAAAGTATGTACTCTTAATATATAAAGAGAAGAGTCTTCTTTATATGAAAGAAGAGTGGCGAGAGGGAAAGAAAGAAGGAGTTTATTCAACTTCAAGATGAAGTAAACTCTCTTACATTGTATATCACATAATTTAGGTAGTGAGTTTTGGTTCTTGCAGGTTTATATGAAGGAGGAAAAGCTCATTATACTTGCATAAGTTTCAGCATCAAAGTACGTTTATGGTCGATGAGATCTACTTTGATTGTTCCAAACTCTTTTCAACTATCTTACAGTCAAAGGTCCATAAACTTCAGATTTTTAGTGTGCAACTCATCCTATCCTTTTCTTGAATTGTTAAAGGAAAAGAATCTGTATTCGATTAGCCTTTTTCAAGGGATGATCTATATCTGCAACATCAGTAGTGTAACTGATGATTCATTGTAGCATATTTCTCTTGGCTTAAGGAATACAGTGGACGCACAATTCAGAGGCAGACCCAGAGACGTAGCCCAAGAGGGACGAACTCCGTCACAAACTTCTTTGACTTATGATATTGCTTATGTGATTGATGTGAAAGTGCTAAATCTAAACATTCATAGTTTTACATTTTAAAATCATTTCATGTCTAACAGTTAAATCACATAAACAAATAATTGAGTTGTAATATTTTCCATTGACATTTTGTACAAGAACTAGGACAGTTTTTGGGAAAATTCTGCATTTTAAGAACCTGAGTGTAAAGGGCCAGGTAGCCTCTGGATCTCATCCTTTCTTTAAGGGTGACATATCCAGTAAATGCCCCTATAGTCAATCTCTGAAATAGAAATAAGTAACTCAGTTTCATTTTCAAATTAAATAGCCACTCCTTCAGCCTTGACCTTGGCTCTCCATGGCGAATGCCGAACAAGTAAGCCCTATTCACCTTTGCAGATGTTTGGCTTTCAACCTTTGCAATAGCTCTCAGTAATTTCTTAAGGAGTAAGATATTTTGTTTAATTGTTCACAGGAGATCAATGGTGGCTAACTACCATTTGCTATGCATTCAATATTGATCAAAATTATGACTTGCGTAGGTAATGTCTTCTCTGAGTTTGTGAAACTAAGGTTTATGGCTTGTATCCTCCACTTCTTCTGCCAACAACTGCTTGCGGCTTCCTTTTGCATAGCCGGTAAGCCCATTCAACGAATGAAGCTTTTCCAGGCATGGGTTACTAATATATATTTTCATGCAGGCATTAGTTCTTCTTTTTCTTTTTCTTTTTTCTAATTATCTCATGAATTTCTCTATTACAGGGTTTCTGCCACTAACTAAAGAGTTTTCTAGACTAGGTAAAAATCCCTTTCTCAAATTTCTTTCTAGGTTTACAAGTGTGCTCTATGATAATATATTTTAGGCAAACTAATAGTCATGAAATTATTTTTTTTGCCACAGGTAATCACATCTTGTTCATGTATTCGAGTTCTGGGATTTTACTTGTCGATCTCATGAATACTTATGGCTTATGTAATCGTCACTTCCATAACCCTTCACATGTATTTGAATTTCTACCAGCGAGGAATTTTATTTTCTGGAGTATAGCTCTCCTTTCTTGACCTTTGGTGATATGCAACTTAAGGATGTCTGTATTTATATTTTTAAGGTAGAAGATGTCGTTAATTTGTTACCTTGTTGCTTAAGGGGCTTTGCCCTAGTGAATAGTTTGACATGCAGTGCCATTCTATAGTATTTTTCTTACATATTAAGAGCTAATAGAACCCTCGGTTCCATTTATGAGGATTTGTCCCTCGATAGACAAGGTTTAGTAATATGTTAAATGTTTATGGTGAAAGGTTATACAACCTCTGGAGTTCTCTTTCAATGGATTCTTGGTTCTGCCTTTAATTATGGCTTTCTCTTCATGATTTAGAAGTTGTAAACAGTGGCGTTCTATTTATTGAATAGATATATGTATATATGTTATAGTTCTCCTTTGGAGCCTTCGTGTTGATCTGGTATGAATTATTACGCAACTCGTTATCTACGTGGATCATCACAGTATTAGTTTCTGGTCCATATTGTTTACAAAATATGTATATTTCATCATTGTTTATGTTATCATAGCCGCTATGTATTATGGGTTTTTCTATAAGGACATTCCATTTTGACAAAAGTTTTATCTCCTTTTTAAGAAATGAAATCTGTGTTCATCTGGTCTGTTTTATTTTATGGTTAAACGAGATGTCTGGACCATCTATATTTCTGAGTTGTTTCCTACAACTCTAACTATCTGAGTATATCATAGGTTATCAGGTAAATGACCAGTTTAGGGTCCAGGTTTCGACCACGAACCCTGGACTAACAGTGTCCTAGATTTTAACTTCTAGTAGATGTTTTACGTTGCTTTCATGTTTATATAATAATACAAATACTATCCCTGCTATGAAACAAGTATTAATTCCAACCACTACACTTCTACACAGTTCATGTATTTCTATCAGGTCTGCTATAATCTCCTCTCTAATACATTAGAAAAGGTACAGTAAATACATATACATACATAATTCTTGAATGAGATTCTTCTTTTCATATTTAAAAGAGCATAAATTGTATTAAAGAAATATCTCTGTCTAAACAACATATTAGTACTTAATATTTCTGATGTTTGTTTACTTATCTTGTTTTCAAAACTGCTGATGATGTCCTCCCTACCGTGACAGAGGCGATTACGTCCTCATCTCCCCTCGTGCTCCACACTGAGATGAGTAGATTGACAGAATTCCAGAAGAGACCTCAAGACCCCTAGTCCAGTACTCTTCTTTTTAGGATTCAGGAACGCTAAGTGTATTCCACTGGTCACTACCAGCTCAGGAATTCTCCACTCTCTCCTTTCCCTTCCTCAGTTACAGAACAAAACCCCTTTTCCTCACTGGAATGTACCTTTTATTCCTAGAGGAAAGGTAATGGTTTCTGTTCAACTACTCTCAGTTCTTGGAATACTTTCATCATCACTATTTTTTAGTTTCTATGGAACCACCATTCCATACTTCAATTTTATTTCTAAGACATAATTAATTTGTGTTCAACATTTGTAATCTTTTTTTTCAAAAATAATGTGTGTTTAGCCTCTTTAAAGTAAATAACATAACAATTAGTTTGTACTTAAGCCATCTGTCACAATTATGCTAAATAAAATTTTCTTATGTATAAATGAATGTTATAATTAATAATGAGGAACTTATCATGGTGGTGCTTTAATGGACCATTCTCCTAAATAAAATTTTCTTATATATAAATGAATGTTATAAATAATAATGTTAAACTTTTCATAGTGGGCATGGAGCCAAGTGACACTAATCTATTTTTTAAAATTTATTAAAAGTCAATGCAACCTAACAAACTATGTACAAAGATTTAGCCTATTGGACTTCTTTTAGAGTGAAAAAATTGAAAAAAAAAATATGCACTCAAAGACATTTAATCATATAGATACAATGCCTTGAAAGTTAACTGAAAGAGATTTAATCATATAGATACAATGCCTTGAAAGTTAACTTGGACACACACTTGGATTGTGTAAACTACGCCAAATAAATTTGCAATTCCAACAAAACTTTGCTAGAAAAAATTTAAATTTAAATTTAAAACTGAGATTAAGGGCTCCAAGGAAAACGACTCCAAATTAATTTAAAATTTATAAAAAGAAATAACTAAAATTCTAAAACAACCCCTTCTTTATATTAATGGAAAAATATCCTAGAATTTTCACAAGAAAATATTAATATTCAAAATTGATATTAAGAATATGTTAATTTTAAACATATTAAAAAAACCCTAGCTTTCATGCTCTTCCAAAACCCTAGCATCCTCTGCATCTCCGCCAGGTTCTGACGGTGCTCCATCACTCAAACAGCAAAGAGCTAAACGTAGGTATGGCACCGGAGATGGGGAGAGGCGGTCAGCCTACCCCTGCCAATGACAGCGCGAAAGAAGGAGAACCCGATTTGAGGAAAAAAGACTCTGCTACTCTACAGGAGACTGCGACGACTGAGAAGTCAGTATCTGAAACACATACAAAAAAGCCGCAGGTTACGTCATCGACCTGCAAGCCTATAGCTCCAGATAGACCCAAAATTGACCTTCCAAGTCATCGGATTAATGCAATAATTCAATATATGAGAGATCATGCACTCATTGGAAATTTATTGGGTTTTGGCCAACTAAAAAAGCCTTACAAGGCTGGATCGTGTCCAAATGGAAGCCCAAGGGACATGTTACTCTGCAACTGGGACCAAAAGGCTTCTTCACAGCTGATTTTAACTGTATTGAGGACAGAAATAGGGTTATGGACGGGGGCCCTTATTTCTTTAACTCGGCAGGGTTATACCTTCGGAACTGGATAGAAAGATTCAACCCAAACCAAGAAAACTTCAACTGGGCACCGGTATGGATACGTCTGTACTCACTGCCTCTTGAATATTGGGATGAGGATTCTCTTCAAGCGATTGGAAAAGGATTAGGCGAATTCATAAAAATAGCAGAAGAAACTAAGATAAGAAGATACACCTCCTATGCTCGCATCTGCGTCTATATGCAGCTGGATAGAGCACTACCAGATGCGGTAAGTCTATTTCATGATGATTATGAATGGATTCAACCATTAGATTATGAACATGTCCCTTTTCGCTGTAGAAGGTGCCATGCTCATGAGCATCTCTTTAGGGATTGCCCTCTAACTGCGCAAACCAGGAGTCAAGATAATGGAGACAAGGAGGAAGCGAATGGGTTCACCAAAGTTCCTTCCAGAAGAAAAAATAACAAGAAATCCGCCCAGTCCAGGAAAAAGCCAAGCTCTTCTGCTACTGCCCCCTCTACCAGCAACAGCTTCGCAGTCCTTGACCATTCCGACCCGCAAAGTGATAACACCCCTGTTGCCCTCAATCCCTCAGCTCCTTCTGACCCCTCCTTGACTCAGCCCAACCCTTCTACCTCTGGGCCCTCTCAGGATGCTCCGCAAACTGTTTCCCTCTCAAATTTCGACCCCTCCTCAAAGCAGAAGCAGGTGTCTTGGGATCCCAATCTCATGGACTTGGACGGGCTTTCCACCAACCCTAGTCAGGAAGGAAAAGATTTCTCAGGAAATGAGCAGCCCACCCTCATGGAGGACGATTCAGAGAGCTTTGATCTAGGGGAATTGGACCTCATAGGCCTAGAAGATGCTTGCAAAAGGAAAGAATTTGACAAGATCCAACCTCAACAAATAGACTCACTCGAGGAAGTCCTTATTAAAGTACATCAGCATAAGAAGTTGGGTATTCAGCCAGGCAGCCATTGGGACAGCCTGAAAGTGCTAAAGGAAACTAGGAAGAGAGGAAGGAAACCTGAATGGCAGAGAACCATCAAGCTAGGGGAGATGCTGGTGGAATCTGGGCGATATCCCAAGTTGACTCGGTTCTTCAAACCTCTCGCAAATAGTTCCCCATGAAGTTGGTGTCTTGGAATGTAAGAGGGCTTAACAGCCAAGGGAAGTACAGGATGATTAAAAACATGATTCAAAAAGAGAAGCCTCAACTACTCTTTCTTCAAGAAACTAAATGCAACAGTCAAATGCTTGGTACAATCTTGTCAAAGGCTTGGCCTAGCAGCATCTCGGTAGTAGTGGACGCCTCTGGAGCCTCTGGAGGACTTGCAATAGCCTGGGACACTCATTCCATGGCGCTATCTGACTTTCATGCAACGCACAATCTTATTCATGCCACTTTCCATCCTATTGGCACTAATATACATGGGCATTTGTCTAATGTTTATTTCCCTCAAGAGAAAACCAGCAAGATTGCACTCTTAAACACTTTGGCGCATCTTAATTCGAACAGAACCCATCCCCTCTGGATCATTGGAGGAGATTTCAATATGATCACGAGGATGGATGAGAAAATTGGAGGAAGATCTAGACTGGATCCGGAAAGTACTCACTTCAAAATTTTCATCAACAATAACTGGCTCATTGATACTCCATTTTCCAACGGCATATTCACTTGGAACAATAGAAGAGCGGGCGGTCAGCAAATTGCTTCAAAATTAGACAGATTCCTAATATCGGACAATGCCATACATATGGGGGGGGACATCACAAGCTCGATTCTTCCCTTTGCTGGTTCGGATCATTGGCCCATTTTGTTACAATGGCAAAATATAGGGTCTCAATTAAAGAATCCGTTTAGATTGAAGCATTCTGGCTCACCCATCCTTCCTTCAAAGAAATGATACACACCACCTGGAGAAGTTTTATTCCACCAAAGGGCTCAAAAATGTACTAGTTTCAGCAGAAGCTTAAATTCCTTAAAGGGCAAATTAAGAATTGGAATAAAACCGTCTTTGGGAACATATTTCAGGAAAAGAAGATCCTGGAGCAAAAAATGATTGAAGTGCAACATGAAATCATCACTAATGGACGGTCAGATTCCCTTGCTTCCAAGGAGCAAGACCTTCAAAAACAGCTGGAGGAAAGATATAAGCAGGAAGAAATCCTCTGGAGGCAAAAATCAAGAATTCGTTGGCTAAAGGAAGGCAAAAGAAATACCAAATTCTTTCACAGCTCTACCATTTAGCGCAAAATGCAAAAAAGAATCAGTCATATCATCAATCAGCAAGGAGAGCGTTTGGAGAGTCATGAAGATATGGAACGGGAACTAGTGGACTACTTTAAAGGCATTCAACAAGAACCTCCGATAGACAGACAGCCAGCTATAGATTAAATCAAGCAGCTCATCCCTAACTTGGTCACTGCTGAGCATAACCAAATGCTTCTTCGCCCTGTCTCCCCCCAAGAAGTGGATGAAGCTATGGCACAGTTCAAGGATGGTAAGGCCCCAGGACCTAATGGCTTTACTTCCAATTTCTTCCACCACTTTTGGGATCTCATCAAATATGAAGTCTGGCTACTGGTGGAGGAATCAATAACCATGCATTGGCTCTTGCCCTCACTCAATGCCACTTTCATTGCACTGGTACCCAAGGAAGAACAGCCCAGCAACCCGGAAAAATTTAGACCTATTGCTCTCTGCAACGTGATCTATAAAGTCATCTCTAAAGTTATAGCAAATAGACTCAAGCCGCTCCTACCGATGCTCATCTCTCCAGAACAATCTGGATATGTGGAAGGACGACAAATTTTGGATGGCATAATCCTAACTCATGAGATCATACACTCATTAAAAGTCTGCAAAAAGCCAGGTATGCTTCTCAAGATTGATCTCTCCAAAGCCTTTGATAAGCTAAATTGGAATTACATACAACAAATTTTAAGTGCTTTTGGTTTTAATCAAATGTGGATCAGATGGATTATGAGCCTCATTACCTCCTCTTCTTTCTCTATTCTTGTCAATGGGATTCCTTCTCCCCCTATCTATCCTTCTCGAGGGATTAGGCAGGGGGATCCTCTCTCCCCTTTTCTCTTTGTTCTAATGGTCGAAGGTCTGGGCCGTTTAATTCACAAGGAGGTCAGTTCTCACCATTTGCATGGTATCTCCCTTCATGGCGCCTCTATCTCTACCCATCAGCAATTTGTGTATGATAATATGCTCTTTGGTCATCCCTTAGTTCAGGAAGCCCGTTCCTTCAAATCCATTCTCAATCTTTTCTCTCTGGCCTCTGGGTTATCCATCAATGATTCTAAATCTCAGATTTTTTTCTTCCACACCCCTCCTCTCACTCAAGCTAATATTGCTCGCATCCTTGGGTTTTCCATAGCTTCTCTCCCTGACAAATACCTGGGTGCCCCTCTCATTGACTCTGCTATCAGGCATTCCTCCTGGAGCAAGCTCCTCAAAAAACTTGAATCTAGGCTTTCCTCTTGGACCTTTAGGGCTCTCAACTTGGTCAGCAGACTCACTCTCATTAACGCTGTTTTGCAATCGATGCCCCTGTACCTGTTTTCAGTTCTGGAAGCCCCAAAGTGGGCTCTCAAGCAAATAAAATCCTTGCAACGCAACTTTCTTTGGGGATCCTCTGGCCGTAATCGCAAGTGGGCTCTTGTTAATTGGAACACTGTCTGCACCCCCAAAGAAGCTGGTGGTCTCAGTCTTCGCGATCCCATGCACAGCAATGAAGTTATGGCTGCTCGCATTTGGTGGAAATGGATGTCCAACCCTCTAAACCCTTAGGCGAAACTGTGGACAGCAAAATATGCCAATAACAGATCTCCTACAGATTTATTAAGGCTTATACCTGAGCAATCAGGTTCTCTGATTTGGAATGCAGCCAAACAACATCATTTACTCATTCAACAACACAGTTTCTGGGAAGTTCGTAATGGCAACTCGGCAAGGTTTTGGTCTGACTCCTGGCAGCAAAACCCAAAGCTTCTTGATACTTATAAATCAATATAGGAGACAATAGCAACACTTCTGCAGTCAAAATTTGCCATCAGTGGACGTCCTCCAACAGTAACGGTTTCAGGCACTGGAAACCTCCTCATCTTATAGCGCCTCAAGCCCAAGGCATTGATTTGGAAGCTCTTAGCCATGAGCTTCAGAGAAGGCAAATTAGAAGCTCGGAGGAGCCAGACATTTTCAGATGGGGTTATTCTACCAAAGGTACGTTCTCAACGAAAGAGGCCTTCTCTTTGTTGCATCCCATCCCGCTCCCTTGTGATTCTCTCTGGCTTTTGATATGGAACAGGATCTCTTGGCCCAAGATTTCCACTTTCCTTTGGCTCCTTAGTCATAGAAGAATTCTTACCTGGGACAATTTAGTTAAACGGGGTTTCACTGGCCCTTCTCAATGTCCTAACTGCCTTCAAAAATGTTGAAACCACCCAACACCTCATGTTGTCTTGCCATTTAGCCAACAATATTTGGGAAAAATGCAGCTTTCGATGCCAAAGGATCAAACCCTCAGGAGATATAACCAATATTCTTCACACCTGGCCTAAACGCCCATACAACTCCTCCCTTCTCAATGCTCTCTGGCTGCTTCTTCCTGGTCTAGTGTTTTGGTCTCTGTGGAAAGAAAGAAACAAACGTATTTTAAAAAATCAAGCCTCCTCTCTGGACACCCTATGGTCCTCAATCTGCAACAACCTTCAGGAAACTCTTGCTCTCCAATCCTGGCAGGAAGATGATTTTCCTAAAGACCCCAAAGAAATCTCCATCTAGAAAAATTGGAATCTCAAAATTGCAATCTCTTTAACCAACAGGAACCGAGCAGTCCCAGATCCTCCCATGCAGTGGTCTCCTCCTCCTGATGGGGTCTTCAAACAAAATTTTGACGGAGCTTCCAAGGGAAATCCTGGTCTAGCAGGTTTCGGTGGCATTGTCAGAAACTCAAAGGGAGAAATTCAAATCATCTTCTATGGTTCTGTAGGATGGGACACTAATAACTCGGCCGGATTAGAAGGCCTCTGGCAGGGCCTCTGTCTTATCCAACATTGCAACTTCCTTCCTGTCATAATAGAGGGAGATTCTCAAGTTCTCATCAACATAGCTAACCGGCTACTATGGGGTACCAACCCAGCAAAGGTGTCCCACAGCTGGCGCTTGGCTACTCAAATAAACAAGTTAAACAACTGGTTAACTACTAACAGGGCTATCTCCTTCACGCATGTTAGGAGGGAAGGCAACAAAGTTGCAGACCTCTTGGCCAATTTTGGAACGGAAAGCACTAGCACTCTTACTCATGGCCCTCTCCACAGTATCCATGATGAAGAATTGCTACAGAATTGCACCATGCAGGTTGACAAAGATCGCGCTACTCCAGATGCGGATGCTTAATGGGCTGGCTGGGACGTGGCACCCTGTCCTGTTCCCAGTGGCGTTTACATGGGCAGCCCATATGGCTCCCTGTACCTACATTAATGGCAATCATAACTCACCACCTCGCGCAACTGTAAATTCTCTCAGTCTGCTCACCATGCATTTGATTATGGCGGTTCTCTGGGCTATGGCGCACATTCGAGATAGTTCGAATGGCACGGTAGGCTGGGCTGGCTTTCCTTCTCCTCTGCAAGGGATTTTCTCTCCAGGTTATGCAGATGCCAGTGTGAGAACGAACACTGGGTGGCGTTGTTCTTTATTTGCTTGCTTCGAACTTGATCCGGAGTTTCATTTCTCTCACAGTCCTTTGTGCAGGGTCATTTTTCCCTCTAGTGGTGGTCTCAATTATCTTTTTCCGGCTCCTTTCGCTAATCCCTGTGGTGTCCCGTCCATTCTCTCCCCCCCTGCTCTTCCTGTCTACCTTTCCTGCCCTGGTCCTCCTCGTCAAGCGCCTGTCACCATGCCCCGTCTCCGCGAACGCATGCGGTGCAGGCGTGGACCCAGTCGAGGTCATACCTATCACCGTCGCCCTCCTCTGAGCCATGGCTCTGTCTCCACCTCGACAGATGAAGACGGAGCTCAAGCTCTTCCCTCTCGTGATGCTTCTGTCGTTGCTCCGGCCCCCCCTCCCTTAGCTCATGAGTCTCCCTGCATTTCTCCCCCTCCTGTCTCTCCTCGCTCCGCACGTCCCTCCATTCGGCAAACTTCCCAGCGAGCTGAGCTCCGGTTTGATTGCACCTCGAGCAGCTCCACCCTCACTGCTTTTATTACTGTAACTCTTCGTGAAGAAGTCCCTAATCTGGCTTCACCCTGTTCTGTCAATCCTCTCTCCCCTCCGTGCTCTGGTGTACCCTGTGCGGCTCCAGCTACTTCTGCTCCCCTTCCTCAGAACGAGCATTGCATGGAGATGGTGCGCACCGGCAGGGAGAGCGCTCTCAACGATGGGCAAGAGGACAGCAGTGACACTTTCGCTTGCAGGATCATCGAGGAACCACCCTCTCCAACACATGAATAGCCTCTGCAAAGCTATACAGGTTTTTTTGCTCAGTCACTGTAGGAATCTTAAGCTATCTCGCTTTACAGCTCAGCTGAAACAGTAGCTTTCTAATTTCAGTATTTATTTTCATGTTTGTTTGGCTTGTATGAACTTAAAACCGGTTTCCCTCTCAAGGGCGGTTTAGACTTTGTGGTTAAAAGCACTGGTTTCCCTTCCAGGGTAGTCCAGAAACTCTTTGACTAGCTTGTTTATCAAGCCCAGTGTTCAGACTCACCAAGCTGACACTGTGGCAGTTTTGTACCAGTAATTTTATACATAATAGAATTAGTCATACTTAGAAAAAAAAAATATGTTAATTTTAAAGAAAATATTAATATTCAAAATTAAAATGGAAAATAATTTACTAAAACTCTATAAATTTAAATGAATTTAAAATAATAATAATAATATGATGTGAGTACGATCGAAGAAATTTATATATATTTTATGGATCACAAAAGCCAAATTTTTAATAAAATATATATTCATATAAAAATAATACTTTTTTTAAATATATAATCAGGATATTTATTTATATATTAACATTATATAATTAAAAGTGAGAAAAAAATGTAAAACCACGAAATTTAAGATACATTAAATTTAAAACTAGGATTAAGGGCTCCAAGGAAAACGACTCCAAATTAATTTAAAATTTTTAAAAAGAAATAATTAAAATTCTAAAACAACCCCTTCTTTATATTAATGGCAAAATATCCTAGAATTTGCATAAGAAAATATTAATATTCAAAATTGATATTAAGAATATGTTAATTTTAAAGAAAATATTAATATTCAAAATTAAATTGGAAAATAATTTACTAAAACTCTATAAATTTAAATAAATTTAAAAAAATAATAATAATATGATGTGAGTATGATCGAAAAAATGTATATATATTTTATAGATCACAGAAGCCAAATTTTTAATAAAATATATATTCATATAAAAATAATATTTTATTAAATATATAATCAAGATATTTATTTATATATTAACATTATATAATTAAAATTGAGAAAAAATGTAAAACCACGAAATTTAAATACTTTTGTACGAGTGACAGAAAATATCGAAATCAAAATAGAATTTCCCCACTTTTTCGGTTTTGCTGGGTTTACCGTATGAATGAATTTATATGAACTAAAAACAAAACTCAAATGATTGAATTTCTGCGACTGAACAAAATTCCAAAAATAGCCGCGCCGGATTTTCCGGTGTCCACTCTGTTCATTGAATGTCAGTGAAGTTCCGCAAGATTTTCGGATTCAACGTTAACTCTTTTTTACCATTCTAATGGACAGCCCATTTTCTTCTTTCTTTCTTTTTTTTCCAAATATGCAGAATTGCATTTTTATATGAATTACACAAAATTCCCAAATATGTAGAATTAGATTTTTATATGAATTACAGTTAATCTCAATTAATTTTTGAAAGATTTTTCTCACTTTCCATTTCCTCTTTCTCTGAATTTTTTCATTGCATTACAATTTTCCAACTCAAATGATTTCATTTTCTTCATAGGGAGGACTTTTTTATGACAATTGCTGTATTTATGGAGGACTTTTAAATGATTTCATTTTCTTTATAGGAGGACTTTTAAATAGCAACTTATAATAGAGGAACTTATTAGATTGGAATAATCTCAAATCCCTAAGAAATTGGTGGATGAGAAACCACATGACATAAATCTAATTTTTAAAATTTAATAAAAGTAATGGACCATTATTGGAACATACATCACATCATAGAAAAAAAAATTTATTTACCCTTTTAATATAGAATTTCATGTGCACTTAATAATGTAATTACTTACTTGGCACTTACCTTATATTATTGTAATTGTTGAATGCCCACGTGGACCTACTACTTTGTTATCTACTTGCACTGATATGATATATGTGATATTTGTGTCATCACACGGACTTTAAAGGGATAATGATGGTAAAATGTTTGATCTTTATTACTCATAGCACCGATTATTAATATATGGATAAATGGTACATTGATTACGTATCGTGGCAATTTTATTATTTGATTTATTTCATGGATAATTAATTCCCGTCGCAATCAAAGGGTTAAGTGCGCATTTGTTGTACTACATTGCATGGGAATTTGTTTTGCACGGTCGACACCTACCTTATATATTTGCCGTTGGATCTAGGGTTATGAGATCCACGGTTGAGACATTTGTGGTACTTGCTTAGGGTATTGATCCCCCCCTCTAACCCTAACTAACTCCTCATTTCTGCACTTTCGCTCCGTCAGCGCCTCCTCTACAACTCCACCGCAAGCTATGCTATGTCGATCAATAGCCACTCCTTCAGCCTTGACCTTAGCTCGCCATGGCAGATGCCAAACAGGTAAGCCCTATTCGCCTTTGCAGATGTTTGGCTTTCAACCTTTGCAGCACCTTGTAGTAATTTCTTAAGGAGTAAGATTTTTTGTTTAATTTTTCACAGGGGATCAGTGGTGGCTAACTACCATTCGCTACGCATTCAATCTTGATCAAAAGTCTGACTTGCGTAGGTAATGACTTCTCTAGGTTTGCGAAACTAAGGTTTATGGGTTGTGTCCTCCATTTCTTCCACCAACAACCGGTTACGGCTTCCTCCTCCACGGCCAATAAACCCGTTCAACAAATGAAGCTTTTCCAGGCATGGGTTACTAATATCTATTTTCGTGCGGGCATTAGTTCTTCTTTTCTTTTTACTTTTTCTAATTATCTCGTGAATTTCTCTACTATAGGGTTTCCTCCACTGACTAAAGAGTTTTCTAGACCAGGTAAAAATCCCTTTCTCAAATGTCTTTCTCGGTTTACAAATGCGTTGTATGATAAGATATTTTAGGCAAACTAACAATCATGAAATTATTTTTTTGCCGCAGGTAATCACATCGTGTTCATGTATTCGGGTTCTGGGATTTTACTTGTCGATCTCATGAATACTTCCGGCTTATGTAACTGTCACTTACATAACCCTTCACAGGTATTTGAATTTCTATCAGCGAGGAATTTTGTTTTCTGGAGTAGAGATCTCCTTTCTTGATCTTCGGTGATATGCAACTTAAGGATGTCGGCATTTCGATTTTTAAGGCACAAGATGTCATTACTTTGTTACGTTGTTGCTTAAGGGGCTTCCTACTAATGAATAGTTTGACATGAAGTGCCATTCTGTAGTATTTTTCTTGCATCCTAAGAGCTAATAGAACCCTTGACTCCATTTACGAGGATTTGTCCCTCGGTAGACAGGGTTTATTAATATGTTAAATGTTTACAGTGAAAGGTTATACAACCTCTGGAATTGTCTTTCAATGGACTGTTTGGTTCTGCCTTTAATTACGACTTTCTATTCATGCTTTAGAAGTTGTAAACAATAGCGTTGTATTTGTTGAATAGATATATGTATATATGTTATAGTTCTTCTTTGGAGCCTTCATGCTGATCTGGTATGACTTATTACGCAACTCATTATCTACGTGGCTCATCACAATATTAGTTTCTAGTCCATATTGTTTACAGGATGTGTATATTTCATCGTTGTTTATGTTATCATAGCATCTATGTATTCTGGGTCTTTCTATGCACCTATTCTTTGTGGCATCATGTACTATGAGGACATTCCATTTCAATAGAAGTTTTATCTCCTTTTTAAGAAATGAAATATGTGTTCGTCTTGTCTGTTTTAGTTTATAGTTAAACAACATGTCCGAACCATCTACATTTCTGAGTTGTTTCTTACAACTCTAATTGTCTGAGTATATCATAGGTTATCAGATAAATGACCAGTTTAGGGTCCAGGTTTCTACCACAGACACTGGACTAATATTTTTCTGAGTTTTAACTTCCAATAGATGTTTTACGTTGCTTTGTTGTTTATATGATAGTACAAATACTATCCCTGCTATGGAACAAGTATTAATTCCAACCACTACACTTCTACACAGTTCATGTATTTCTATCAGGTTTGTTGTAATCTTCTCTCTAATACAGTAGAAAATGAATAGTAAATACATATACATACATCATTCTTGAATTAGATTCTTCTTTTCATATTTAAAAGAGCATAAACTGTATTAAATAAATATATCTTTCTAAACAGCATATCAGTACTTAATATTTCTACAATTTTTTTAATTATCTTGTTTTCAAAACTGCTAATGATGTCCTCCCTACCGTGAGAGAGGCAATTACGTCCTCATCTCCCCTCGTGCTCCACACTAATATGAGTAGGTTGATAAAATTTCCATAAGAGACCTCAAGACCCCTAATCCAATACTCTTCTTTTCAGGATTCAAGAATGCTGAGCGTATTCCACCGGTCACTACCAGCTCAAGAATTTTCCACTCTCTCATTTCCCTTCCTTAATTACATAACAGAACCCCCTTTCCTCAGTGGAATTTACTTTTTATTCCTAAAGGAAAGGTAACTGTTTTTATTTAGTTGTTTATGTTCAACCACTCTCATTTCTTGGAATACTTTCATCATCAGTCTTTTTTAGTTTTTATGGAACCACCATTCCATACTTGAATTTTATTTCTAAAACATAATTAATTTGTGTTCAACATTTGTAATTTTTTTTTTCAAAAATAATGATTGTTTAGCCTCTTTAAAGTAAATAACATAACAATTAGTTTGTACTTAATCTAGCTATCACAACTTCCCCCTCTGGAAGTAAATACCGTCCTCGGTGTTTCATTCCAGCTCAGTAAACAATTCTGGCTAAGCCTCATGCACAAATCCTTCATCCTCCTAGGTAGCCTCATCCGAGCTGAAGTGCTTCCACTTCACTTTAACCTGGGCAGTGGCTCACCTCCGGAGCATGATTTCTATCCGTTCGAGTATACGTTGAGGTTCAACCATAAATTTGCCGTCCGATTCGACCTGCATTCAGCAAAACTTTGAATTAAAATTTCATACCACTCGGTATTTTAAGATAGGATTTTTCTAATCTTACTCTACCTGAATACTTTGCTAGTGGATTACATGCTTTGGATCATGCACATATCGTTTTAGTAAGGATACTTGAAACACATTGTGCACCCAGATATGGCTTGGTAGAGCCAACTGATACGCCACAGGTCCCACTCTTTCCAATATCTGGAAAGTTCCACAGAACCTGGGAGCCAACTTGGCACAGGAAGTCCACCTTAACGTGTTTTTCTTAGGCTTAATCCTTACATACACATGATCACCCACTTCAAATTCCCGGTAAGTTCTTTTTTTGTCTGCATATACCTTCTACCGGTCTTGAGCCGCTTTAAGATTTTGTCTGAACTTTCTCACTTCTGATTCCATCTCAGCCAACATTTCCGGTCCAAGCATCAATTTGGTTTCAGAGCTGCTCCAGTTAATGGGAGTATGACATTGTCGCCCATAAAATGCTTCAAAGGGGCTCATCTTCATAGATTATTAGTACCCATTATTGTATGAAAATTCTACCAAGTGTAGATACTCTTCCCATTTCGTTCGTTGTTGCATCACGTACATACGCAGCATATCCTCCAAGATTTGATTCACACGTTCAGCTTGTCCATCCATCTAGGGATGATAAGCGGTACTTAATTTTATTTGGGTTCCCAAACCCATAATAGGGCCTTCCAGAATGTTGAAGTAAACTTCACATCTCGATCTAATATAACAGACTTTGGAATGCCATGCAATATAAAAATCTCTCTCATGAAGATATCTGCTTTTTGCATGGTTTTGTAAGTAGAATGTACGGGTATGAAGTGTGCTGCTTTACTCAATCTATTGACCACCACCATAATGGAATCATTGTGCATTTTTTATCTTGGTAACCCCGTAATAAAATCTAGAGATATAACTTCCCATTTCCACTCAGGTACTTGTATAGGTTGCAACAATCCAGCAAGATGTTGATGCTCCACCTTAACCTGTTGACACTCCAAACATTTTTTTAAGTACTCTACAATATTTATTTGCATACCATGCTAGAAATAAACTTTTCTAATTGTTGTTATCATTTTCTGGTACACTGGGTGTCCTAAGTAATTACTGCGGTGATATTCATTCATGATCAGCTTTTTTAAACCCATTCGATTTGGAATATATATATTTCCCTTGAAGGTTAAAAATTGATCCTTGTTAATTCCATAGTCATAAGGTTTTTCTTCTCTTCTGGCTTCCTCCACTTACTGCCATAAAAATCGGTATTCAGGATCCTTCTCGGCCTCCACTTTTATCTGATCTAAAAATTTACACTTGATTTTATTATAGCAAAGTTCATAAACACAATGCAGTTTTCTACTTAAGGCGTCTGCTACATGATTTTATTTTCCTTTTACATGTTGTATATCAAAATCAAACTCACTTAGGAAGGCATTCTATATTTCCTGGCGAGAATTTAAATCAGCTTGCTTAAAGTAGCTATTTAGGCTCCTGTGATCGGTTTTTAACACAAATATTTTTCCTAGCAAGTAGTGCCTCCATACCTGGACTGCATGCACTACCGATGTCAGCTCTAAATTATAGGTTGAATATAATTTTTCATGCTCTTTTAGTTTTCTCGATTCATAGGCAACCACTCTTCCTTCTTGCGATAAAATTGCCCCAAATCCTTCCTTACATGCATCGGTACAAACCTAAAATTCTTTGTTGGGGTCAACTACCCTCAACACCGGGGCAGTGGTCAACAAATGTTTTAACCTTTCAAAACTATTATGGCACTCATTAGTCCATTTAAATACTTTTCCTTTCCTTTGTAAAGATGTAATTGGAAAGGCAATCTTTAAGAATCCTTCAATAAACCATCGATAATATCCTTCCAACCCCATAAAGGAACGGATATCCACCACGTTTTGGGGTACTCACCATTCCATAATAGTCTTAATTTTCTCTGGACCAACCGCTATTCCTTCAGCGGAAATGACATGGCCAAGATACTGTATTTGCTCTTTGAAAAGGTCACATTTTCTGAACTTGGCATACAACTAATGTTTTTGTAACTTCTCCAACACTATCCTTAAGTGCTCCTTGTGCTCTTCCATGCTTTTTGAATAATCAAAATATAGTCAATGAATATCAGAACAAAACTGTCCAAAAAGGGGTGAAATAGGCCATGCATCGGCCTCATAAATGTTGTTGGTGCATTAGTCAAACCAAATGGTAAAACCACAAACTCATAATGCCCATATGAGGTACGAAATGTAGTCTTGTATATATCCTCGTCCTTAATTCGGATCTGGTGATATCCATATCTTAAGTCTATTTTCGAGAATACAATTGCCCCCTTCGCCTGATCAAACAGGTCATCCATTTGTGGCAACGGATAATTTTTTTTAACTGTTAATTTAATGAGTTGTCTATAGTCCATGCACATTCACATGGTTCCATCCTTTTTTTTTACAAATAACACCAGTTCTCCCCAAGTAGACACACTTGGTCGAATGTACCCTGTGTCCAACAACTCTTGCATTTGCATTTTCAATTCAATTAGCTCAAGTAAACTCATTCGATATGGTGCCCTTGAAATTGGTGATGCACCTGGCATCAACTCAATAGTGAAATCAATGTCCCTTCTCGGAGGTAAAACTGGTACATCTTCTGGAAACACATCCATGAAATCTTGTACCACTGGTATGCTTTCCAGCATAGGGGTCTTCTCTTTATAATTTTCATAACCCACCTGAATGGAATATATTTGACATCCTTTTCTAATACGCTTACTCATTTGGGAGGCTGTGATAGGACACAACTGTAAGGGTTTCTTGATTCCTTGTATTTCTTGACGAGTTCCATCTTGCATTCTGTAATATATAATCTTCCCTTTACAATCCACCAGTGTCCAATGTTTCTCCAACCAATCCATGCCCAGCAGTACATCATAGGATCCCAGAGGCAGTACATTCAGTTCCACATTTAACTGTTGGGTTCCAACTTCGAGTGTATAGTTTGGGATTTTGGCACAAACGTTTCTTTTTTCCTGAGTGAATAGTTGTACCAGCCAGGGTTTTTTGAATTTTTGACTTTGTAATTTACAGATTTCTAATATTCTGGGGTTTACATAACTTAAATTGGCGCCTGGGTCAACCAAAATAGAAACATTTTGTGAAATTAACTTACCTTCCAGCTCAATCATCGTTGGTTTATAATCCGCTTGTCGATCCTCCAAAGCTGCATTAATTCTGGGTATATTTCGAGCTACATCTCCCGCCATAGAGGCTTCCTGTATATTAGCTACTGTATCATTTCTTCCCCACTGCGGGCAGTTATTATAATAGTGAGCTTCACCACACCCCCAGCACTGTAAAGGTGGTTTCTGGTTTTGTACATGTTTTGGCTTGCTGGAAGCTTCTGTAGGCTTTTCTTCCATAGGCCACTGGGTTCTTTGATGGTTTCTCCCGAACTGCTTGCTCACTAAATTCCTTGCAGAATTCTTAAAGTTATTAGTCCTAGCATTTTTGTAGTTTGAACTACTTTTCTGCCCTTTTCTTGGCTGCCAATTCTTGCCTAATTATCCTTTTGTCTTGGACCGTTGATAACACATTCTCGCTTTTCGAATTACATCGTCCATGGTTCTTGGATTCACAAACTCAATTCGTTCTTTCATGTGAGTTGGTAGACTACTCAAGAACTGTTGAACCTTAGCCTTTTCATCCCTTAAATAAGGAACATATCTTAATAAGGAAGTGAACTTGGTTATGTATTCATCCATTTTCATTTGACCCAACCTCAAATCATGGAATTCTCTGGACTTTTTGTCATAGAAATGTTCTGTTAGATATTTATATTTAAAGTATTATTGAAACTCATCTCATGTCATCTCCTCGTCTTCAATGCTGCGGAAATTCTTGACTTCCTCCCACCACAGGGTGGCCTTTTCTCTCAACTGATAGATGGTCAACTTGGCCTTAAGATTGTTGTTGTACTCATAAAATTGAAAGTATTTGTTCATATTAATCAACCAAGCTTCAGCCACCACCTCCGCTTCTCCATCAAACGTAGGTGGTTTAATCTTTCGAAACTCACCTTGTAGCTCCACTTTTTGTTTCTTAGTTTATTGTTGGTCTTACACATTATTAGACTTAGCCTCATTATAATTTCTATTTTTTTTACTTCGTTGTGAATGGCTTCTTTCCACTCTGTCATTGGTTTGGTCCTTAGCTTGTCGTTCATTTTCTTCCTGCATATCTTTGTCAAGACTGGGTTGTATCACTTCTTGATTTTTTTTATTGAAAAGGCTTTTGAGTATCCTTTCCTGCTCTTGCATCAAGCGCTCATTGTCACTCCTAACTCGGACCATTTATTCCTGTAACTTTTGCATAGTGCTTAGCAGTATACTAGTTTGATGTTGTTATTGTTCCAGCAGTCTACTGGTCTACTGGTGCTGATCTACGCTCAATTGAATCCACATTTTTAGATTCATCTCTGGATAGGATTGGGGTATAGGTTCCACTGCATTCCGAGGTGTTTTTTGTGTCGGTCCCCTCCTTATGAGTCTTCCACTATGCTATTTCTTTTATGTGCATCATTTACGCACGACAGTTAGGTGACCAATTGGGTCCCAGCGTATGAACGCTGCTCTGATACCACTTGTAACATACATCACATCAGAGAAAAAAAAATTATTTCCCTTTTAAACTATGGTCTATACAATTTCATGTGCACTTAATAATGTAATTACTTACTTGGCACTTACCGTATATTATTGTAATTGTTGAATGCCGATGTGGACCTATTACTTGGTTATCTCCCTGCACTGATATGATATATGTGATATTTGTGTCATGACACAGACTTTAAAGGGCTAATGATGGTAAACTATTTAATATTTATTACTCATAGCATCGATTATTAATATATGGATAAATGGTACAATGATTACGTATCTTGGAAATTTGATTATTTGATTTATTTCGTGGTTAATCAATTCTGGTCGGAGTCAAGGGTTAAGTGCAAATTTGTTGTACTGCATTGCATGGGAATTTGTTTTTCATGGTCAACACCTGCCTTGTAGATTTTACGTTGGATCTAGGGTTATGAGATCCACAGTCGAGACATTTGCGGTACTTTCTTAGGGTATTGACCCCCCCTCGTAACCCTAACTAACTCCTCATTTTTGCACTTTTGCTTCGTCGGCACCTCCTCTGCAACTCCAACGCAAGCTATGCTCTATCGAGCAATAGCCACTCCTTCAGCCTTGACCTTGGCTCGCCATGGCAAATGCCGAACAAGTAAGCCCTATTCTTCTTTGCAGATGTTTGGCTTTCAACCTTTGCAGTAGCTTGCACTAATTTCTTAAGGAGTAAGATATTTTGTTTAATTGTTCACAGGAGATCAATGGTGGCTAACTACCATTTTCTACGCATTCAATTTTGATCAAAAGTCTGACTTGTGTAGGTAATGTCTTCTCCGAGTTTGTGAAACTAAGGTTTATGGGTTGTATCCTCCATTTCTTCCGCCAACAACTAGTTGCGGCTTCCTTCCCCATAGCCGGTAAGCCTGTTCAACGAATGAAGCTTTTCCAGGCATGGGTTACTAATATCTATTTTCGTGCAGACATTAGTTCTTCTTTTCTTTTTACTTTTTCTAATTATCTCATGAATTTCTCTATTACAGGGTTTTCGCCACTGACTAAAGAGTTTTCTAGACTAGGTAAAAAGCCCTTTCTCAAATGTCTTTCTTGGTTTACAAGTGTGCTCTATGATAATATATTTTAGGCAAACTAACAGTGATAAAATTATTTTTGTGCCACAGGTAATCACGTCTTATTCATGTATTCGGGTTCTGGGATTTTACTTGTCAATCTCATGAATACTTCCAGCTTATGTAAACATCACTTCCATAACCCTTCACATGTATTTGAATTTCTACCAGCGAGGACTTTTGTTTTCTGGAGTAGAGCTCTCCTTTCTTGACCTTCGGTGATATGCAACTTAAGGATGTCAACATTTAGATTTTTAAGGCAGAAGATGTCATTACTTTGTTACCTTGTTGCTTAAGAGGCTTCGCGCTAGTGAATAGTTTGACATGCAGTGCCATTCTGTAGTATTTTTCTTACATCTTAAGAGCTAATAGAACCCTCGGCTCCATTTACGAGGATTTGTCCCTCGGTAGACAGGGTTTAGTAATATGTTAAATGTTTATGCTGAAAGGTTATACAACCTCTGTAGTTCTCTTTCAATGGATTTTTCGGTTCTGCCTTTAATTATGGCTTTCTCTTCATGATTTAGAAGTTGTAAACAGTGGCGTTCTATTTTTTGAATAGATAGATGTATATATGTTATAGTTCTTCTTTGGAGCCTTCGTGCTGATCTGGTATGAATTATTACGCAACTCGTTATTTGCATGGATCATCACAATATTAGTTTCTGGTCCATATTGTTTACAGAATGTGTATATTTCATCATTGTTTATGTTATCATAGCCGCTATGTATTATGGGTTTTTCTATGCGCCTATTCTTTCTGGCATCATGTATGCGGACATTCCATTTCGACAGAAGTTTTATCTCCTTTTTAAGAAATGAAATCTTTTTTCGTCTGGTCTGTTTTAGTTTATGGTTAAAAGAGATGTCTATACCATCTATATTTCTGAGTTGTTTCCTACAACTGTAAGTGTCTGAGTATATCATAGGTTATCAGGTAAATGACTAGTTTAGGGTCCAGGTTTCGACCACGAGCCATGGACTAACAATTTTTTGGATTTTAACTTCCAGTAGATGTTTTACGTTGCTTTCATGTTTATATAATAGTACAGATACCATCCCTGCTATGAAACAAGTATTAATTCCAACCACTACACTTCTACACAGTTCATGTATTTCTATCAGGTCTGCTGTAATCTCCTCTCTAATACATTAGAAAAGGTACAGTAAATACATATACATACATCATTCTTGAATGAGATTCTTCTTTTAATATTTAAAAGAGCATAAACTGTATTAAAGAAATATCTTTGTCTAAGCAACATATCAGTACTTAATAGTTCTGTTGTTTGTTTACTTATCTTGTTTTCAAAACTACTGATGATGTCCTCCCTACTGTGAGAGAGGCGATTACGTCCTCATCTCCCCTCGTGCTCCACACTGAGATGAGTAGGTTGACAGAATTTCCAGAAGAGACCTCAAGACCCCTAGTCCAATAATCTTCTTTTCAAGATTCAGGAATGCTAAGTGCATTCCACGGGTCACTACCAGCTCAAGAATTCTCCACTCTCTCCTTTCCCTTCTTTAGTTACAGAACAAAACCCCCTTTCCTCACTGGAATGTACCTTTTATTCCTAGAGGAAAGGTAACGGTTTCTCTTCAACCACTCTCAGTTCTTGGAATACTTTCATCATCAGTCTTTTTTAGTTTCTATGGAACCACCATTCCATACTTGAATTTTATTTCTAAGACATAATTAATTTGTGTTCAACATTCATAATCTTTTTTTTTTCAAAAATAATGTTTGTTTAACCTCTTTAAAGTAAATAACATAACAATTAGTTTGTACTTAAGCCATCTGTCACAATTATGCTAAATAAAATTTTCTTACGTATAAATGAATGTTACAATTAATAATGAAGAACTTATCATGGTGGCGCTTTAATGGACCATTCTCCTAAATAAAATTTGCTTATATATAAATGAATGTTATAAATAATAATGTTGAACTTATCATAGTGGGCATGGAGCCAAGTGACACTAATCTATTTTTTAAATTTTATTAAAAGTCAATGCAACCTAACAAACTATGTACAAAGATTTAGCCTATTGGACTTCTTTTAGAGTGCAAAATTTGAAAAAAAAAATATATATGCACTCAAAGAGATTTAATCATATAGATACAAAGCCTTGAAAGTTAACTTAAAGAGATTTAATCATATAGATACAATGCCTTGAAAGTTAACTTGGGCACTTGGATTGTGTAAACTACACCAAATAAATTTTCAATTCCAACAAATCTTTGTTAGAAAAAATTTAAATTTAAATTTAAAACTGGAATTAAGGGCTCCAAGGAAAACTACTCCAAATTAATTTAAAATTTTTAAAAAGAAATAATTAAAATTCTAAAGCAACCCCTTCTTTATATTAATGGCAAAATATCCTAGAATTTGCACAAAAAAATATTAATATTCAAAATTGATATTAAGAATATGTTAATTTTAAAGAAAATATTAATATTCAAAATTAAATTGGAAAATAATTTACTAAAACTCAATAAATTTAAATGAATTTAAAAAAATTATAATAATATGAGATGAGTATGATCGAAAATTTATATATATTTTATGGATTACAGAAGCCAAATTTTTAATAAAATATATATTCATATAAAAATAATACTTTTTCTAAATACATAATCAAGATATTTATTTATATATTAACATTATATAATTAAAATTGAGAAAAAATGTAAAACCACGAAATTTAAGATACTTTTGTATGAGTGACAGAAAATATCGAAATCAAAATAGAATTTCCCCACTTTTTCGGTTTTGCTGGGTTTGCCGTATGAATGAATTTATATCATCTAAAAACAAAACTCAAACGATTGAACTTCTGTCGACTGAACAAAATTCCAAAAATAGCCGCGCCGGATTTTCCGGTGTCCACTCTGTTCATTGAATTTCAGTGAAGTTCCGCAAGATTTTCGGATTCAACGTTAACTCTTTTTTACCAGTGACAGTTGAGAGCCCATTTTCTTTTTTCTTTTTTCTTTTCCCAATATGCAGAATTGCATTTTTATATGAATTACACAAAATTCCCAAATATGTAAAATTAGATTTTTATATGAATTGCAGTTAATTCCAATTAACTTTTGAAAGATTTTCCCCACTTTCCAATTCCCCTTTCCCTGAATATTCTCGTTGCATTACAATTTTCCAACTCAAATGATTTCATTTTCTTCATAGGGAGGACTTACTTTTATATGACAACTGCTGCTGTATCCACTATCCTTTTCTCTTTCTAAATTTTGTTTTTCCCGCATTTACAGGATAGAAGCTCCACAATTTGCGGTTCCCTGTTCTCTTTTTCCCACGTCAAGTCAATAAATTCAATTTTCAGATCTACAGCATTATATATACTGCACAAGATTTCCTTTGATATCTGGAATATTTTCCCGGCCCATTTTTCTTCTCTTTTTCAATTATATTTACTGCACAATTTCCTTTGATATCTCGAATATTTTCCCGGCCCATTTTTCTTCACTTTTTCCGGGCCCATTTTTCTTCTATTTTTCCAACTTTTCTTCACAGGGAGCCCTATATGACAACTGGTGCTATCCTTTTATCTTTGGCCATTTTGTTTTTCCCGCATTTACAGGATTGAAGGTTCTAGAGCATTAAATTTCCATATACTTCACAATATTTCCATTGATATCTGGAATATTTTACCTGGTCAAAGTCAAATGCCCATTTTTCTTCTCTCTCTCCTTTTTTTCCCAAAATCAAATCAATTTCTATTTCCTTCGGGGTCTGCACGATTAAATTTCTATCAATATCTGGAAGTTTTTTCAGTCTCCATTCTCCTTTTCCGAGTCAAGATCAATAGCCCCATTTTTCTCTGAATTTTCTCATTGCATTACAGTTTTCACATATGACGACTGCTGTTGTGATTATAAATATATGGCGAATAACATCAAAGCTCACAGCCTTTGCCTTTGAAAGAAGTTGGAGTAGTTGGTGTGAGAGAGAGAAATGGATCATAAATGTATTGTTGTGCTCATCATGTTTGTGTGCTTTCTTCAACACATGGGACGTGGATTCACTTCTGCTCAACGTCTTCCCTTCAATGGACAGAATATGATGGGGGAACCCTCTTCTTCCATGGCCGAGTATCACAATAAAAGGGACGTGGAGGCGCTTCTGAGCTTCAAAAGGGGCATCATATACGATCCACACAGATCGCTCTCCAACTGGACGGCCAATAACTCACATAACGTGTGCCGGTGGAAAGGAATTTCGTGCAGACCAAACACGAAACGAGTAGTTGCGATTTCACTCTCTGACTGCGGATTTAATGGTACGCTATCCCCGTATATTGGCAACCTCTCTCTATTGAGGGATTTAGATCTTTCCAGTAATTGGTTGAGTGGAAGAATTCCACCCGAGGTTGGGCAGCTAAAAGAGCTGGGAGATTTAAATCTTTCCCAAAATGCTTTCAGTGGTCCAATCCCATCGGAATTTGGTCTCCTGGTCAGGTTGCAAAGACTTTCACTCTCTGACTGCGGATTGAATGGTACGCTATCCCCGTATATTGGCAACCTCTCTCTATTGAGGGATTTAGATCTTTCAGGGAATGAATTCAGTGGTCCAATCCCATCGGAATTTGGTCTCCTGGTCAAGTTGCAAAGACTTTCACTCCGTAGCTGCGGATTAGATGGTACGCTATCCCCGTATATTGGCAACCTCTCTCTATTGAGGGATTTAGAGCTTTCCTGGAATGAATTCAGTGGTCCAATCCCATCGGAATTTGGTCTCCTGGTCAGGTTGCAAAGACTTTCACTCTGTGGCTGCGCATGCAATGGTACGCTATCCCCGTATATTGGCAACCTCTCTCTATTGAGGGATTTAGATCTTTCCTGGAATGAATTCAGCGGTCCAATCCCATCGGAATTTGGTCTCCTGGTCAAGTTGCAAAGACTTTCACTCCGTCGCTGCGGATGGAATGGTACGCTATCCCCGTATATTGGCAACCTCTCTCTGTTGAGGGATTTAGATCTTTCCTGGAATGAATTCAGTGGTCCAATCCCATCGGAATTTGGTCTCCTGGTCAAGTTGCAAAGACTTTCACTCCGTAGCTGCGGATGGAATGGTACGCTATCCCCGTATATTGGCAACCTCTCTCTATTGAGGCATTTACATCTTTCCTATAATGCTTTCAGTGGAAGAATTCCACCCGAGGTTGGGCAGCTAAAAGCGCTGGGAGATTTAGATCTTTCTCAGAATCTGCTCCACGGCTCTATTCCAAAGGAATTGTGGAATTGTACACGTCTTCAAACATTGGATATGTCAGCCAACGATTTGAGCGGTCCAATCCCACCAGAACTCGGTCGTCTCGTCCAGTTGGAATCATTGGATATCAGTTGGAATGATTTGAGTGGTCCAATCCCATCGGAATTGGTTCGCCTGGTCAGGTTGCACTATCTCTCCTTGTATGACAATGCTCTCAGTGGAAGCATCCCAACTTTTCTCACCAACTGCACTTCACTTAAAAATTTGTATATCGGTAGCAACAATTTGAGTGGTCCAATCCCTTCAGAAATGGGTTTGATGAAAAACATTATTGAAATTGATTTATCTAACAACTCACTAAGTGGCTACATCCCTCCCACGCTTTTCAATTCTACTCAGCTATCTTCCTTGACCCTAAACAATAATAACCTTACAGGCACCATTCCAAGTATTCCCGAAGCCAATATTGCATTGTTCTCTCTAGGTTTATCAAACAACCATTTAACTGGTTCTCTTCCAAGTAGCATAGACAAACTAGCGTCGTTAGATATATATAATAATAATATATCTGGCATTATACCCAATAATATTTGTGGTTTAGTTTCCCTACAAGTTTTAGATTTATCAAAAAATAACTTTGAAGGATCAATACCTGAAACTATTGGCAATTGCACTATTTTAAAAATTTTTTCTGCTCATACTAATAATTTCTCTGGGACTCTTCCAATATCTTTGGCTAATTGCACTCAGCTTCAATTATTGGATTTGAGGAGAAATAAATTGATAGGAAAACTTCCTTACTATTTGACTTTTTTTGTTGACTTGAAATTTTTAAACTTTGGGTACAATAATTTCCATGGTCATATACCTGAATGGGTAACAAATTTCACCCAACTGTCTATCTTGGATTTATCCAACAATAAATTCAGTGGAAAAATGCCATTACATTTTGAAAGACTTGCCAGATTTGTAAACAGTTCATTAACTGTTGTTGATAGTATTGGGAGTGGAGAAATGCCACTTGACATCAAAGGAATTGAATATACTCTACCATACCTATCACCAACAAACACTATATTTGATTTGTCCAACAATAATCTTATGGGAAAAATACCTACAAGCATTGGAACTTTGAGGAGCTTGCGATTGCTAAATTTATCTGGCAATCAGTTGGAAGGGCCAATACCTGCATCTCTCAGTAACATATCTACTTTGGAGCAGTTAGACTTGAGCAAGAATAACTTGAGTGGACAGATCCCTGAAGAGCTCTCTAAGCTATACAGTTTGGCTGTTCTGGATGTTTCATATAATAACCTTTGTGGGCAAATCCCTACAGGAACACAATTTTCCACATTCAGTGCAACATCATTTCAAAGGAATAAATGCTTATATGGGTGTCCTTTAGATTCATGTAATGGAAAGCAAAACCCAGGGAGAGAACCTCAGAATAATAGTAGCATCGCCCATATTAAAGTGGGATGGCTAGACCATCTAGATGACAAGATGTCATTAATGGCTTTGGGGATTGGATTTGGGATTGGAATTTGGGCAGTAGTTGGTGTCTTCATCTTTTGCAAGAGAGCCAAACTGTGGGTGTTGGGTCTAACCCCAAACAAACCACAACTCTTCTATGGAGTGTATAGACCCCCTACATAGGAATCCAAAAAGTGGTTGTTGGCTCTATTATGTGATGGATTAAATGATCTTGTAAATGCTAAATGATATTTTTATGGTGTGTTATCTTCTCACATATAGAACTTTTAGCATGATCATTATCTATGATTGCATCTTCAAATTAGCCTTAATTTTATTTATAGTTCTTATTCATTTTTTATCACATTGAATTAATTTCCAATCAAATGACATAAATATTACATTATATAAAACAAATGTTGTCACTTAAGTGGATGTTATATTTTTTGAAAAATTGCAAATTGATATATGTGGTGGAAAAGTTAATTTCCTTCTAAGGGATAAGGACTTGCATAAATAAATATTTGGTGTGTAGTAAACACTACTAAATTTGCACATTTATACTTTTACTCCATGTTGAAGAAAACATAAATAATCATAGCCTCCCGATAGGTATATTTATTTCCATCTTGTTCCTATTCATCTTTCATGCAAATACTTGCTTAAATTATCGTGAGAAATAACTGATGGTAAATATGTTATCTACGTGAGTATGAGCTATTTTCAAGGATTTTAATTGTAGGTGGTTTTCTTATTAAGTTTAACATTGAAAAATCACAACACACATATTTAAAAAATCATGGCATATATATTGCATCTATATCAAAAATTTATGGCAAAAAAATCAAAGGCAATTATCCACATGGCACAAAGGCTGCAATAAGACATTTAAAGTTATGATCCATCAAATGTTTGAAAAAAAAAAATCAATAATATTAATAAATAAATATTTTTTTTTCAAAGTTAAACAATATAACTTGCATTGGAAAATGCTAAATTAATAGTGGTGAATAAGCAAATCTATTGTTAAAATGTGCCTTCACAGGGATTAATAAATATTGTGAGTTAAAAGATAATATTTTTTCTTTATAAATACATAAGATTTCACCATAATTTAAAGAAATCATTATAAAAAAATAATTCAAAAAAATATCCTAAGTATATAATTAATTCTAAAAAATATCCTAAGTATATAATTAATTCTATTTATTCTTAAATAATTGTAATTAAATATTTATAATTATCAAAAAAATTAATATTAATCTAAACATAAATATAAATATTTAGTTGTTCTCATACAATTCATTTGAAAACTTAGAAGCCTATGATTGATATCTGAGCAATGGGAGTCTAAGAATGAATAAACGGTTTGGAAACATATTAATCAATAAATCAGTCAATCATCACATGTGCGATATATCCATCTGTTTCATTCCGGTTCAAAAGCCATGGTTGTCAGTGAGAGTCAACAGTATAGGATTAGAGCCAAAGCCTGATATAGAGCCCTATGCATTACATTCCGTCTAAAACACTAAAACAAAAAAAATTGGTTGCTCATGTGATACCAATAACACTAAAACTAAATTGTTGATCATCTTTTCTAGTTCTTCACTCCCATTTTGACTATTTTTCTTATATTATCAAAATTTCTTGTATCTAATCTATCTGACATGAAATTCTTTTGTAACCTATTTAGTCCATAATACTAGGGTTTTGGGGTTCAACTATATGGATTTCTAATTATAGTAATATTGAGATTTTTAATTAACAATGTTGTAAATCATCATAGTTTTTTTTTTTAATAATAGAAAGTCATTTTCAATTGAAAAGAAAAACCAAGAGACTTTTTCACAAGATCACAGACTACTGTATTGGAGATTATGGCATTTCTGAATTGGTATGATTGTTAAAAGTAAACATACATAATCTCTCTTTTCAGATATACATAAAATTATAAAGCATGAAGAATTAATTTGATGTCATTTACAATTTTGTCATTGGCCCATTTTTATTTACCAAACAATCATTTAATTTGACCTCTTCCACTTAGCATGAGAAAACTAAATTCTTTAGAGTATTTACATATCTAGTAATTAGTGGTTTATTTTCCCTTATATTTTTAGATTTATTAAAAAATAATTTTGAAGGATCAATCTCTGAACTATTGGCAATTGCATATCCTTAACATATTTTTTTGCTCACACTCTTCCAATATATTTGACTAATTGCACTGATATTGAGTTATTAGATTTAAGGTGAAATAAATTAATAGGGAAACTTTCTCACTACTTCACATTTTTTTGTTGGTTTGAAAATTTTAAACTTTAATACAATAATTTCTATGCTGACATTCTTTAAATGGGTAACAAATTTCACCCAATTGTCTATCTTGGATTTATCCAACAATAAATTCATTGGAAGAATGTCATTACATTTTGAAAGACTTGCATATTAACAATGAAAAATCACAACACACATATTTAAAAAATCATGACATAAATATTGCAACTATATCAAATGTTTGAAAAATAATTTTTTCAATAATATTAATAAATAAATATTTGTTTTTCAAAGATAAACAATATAAATTGCATTGGAAAATGCTAAACAAATAGTGGTGAATAGGTAAATCTATTGTAAAAAATGATATTTTTTCTTTATAAGTAAATAAAATTTCACCATAATTTAAAGAAATAAGTATAAAAAAATAATTCAAAAAAACATCTAATAATTATATAATTATTTCTATTTATTCTTCAGTAATTGTAATTAAATATTTATAATTATAAAAAAAATTAATATTAATCTAAATATAAATATAAATTTTTAGTTGTTCTCATACAATTTGTTTGAAAAATTAGAACCCTATGACTGATATCTGAGCAGTGGGAGTGACAAAGGTCAGTGAACAGGGAAGTCTAAGAGTGAAAAATTATGCTACCGCAATGAATAAACAGTTTGGAAACATATCAATCAATAAATTAGTCAATCATCACATGTGCTATCCATTTGTTTCATTGTAGTTCAAAAGCCATGGTTGTTGGTGAGAGTGCAGGAACTACCCCACTTAGCCAAAGCCTGATAGACAGCCCTATGCATTGCATTTTGTCTAGAACACAAAAACAAAAATATTTGGTTGTTCATGTGATATCAGTAACACTAAAACAACTATCCTATTCTAAATTGTTGATCATCTCTTCTAGTTTTTCACTCCCATTTTTACTATTTCTTTTATATTATCAAAATTTCTTGTATCTTATTCATGTAATCTATCTAATATGAAATTATTTTGTGTTTACCATAGCCCATTTGGTCCATAATACTAGGGTTGATATTGAGATTTTGTGATTAACAATGTTGTTACTTCACTAAAATAAGTGATGTGTATGTTGTCCTTTGAGATAATTGTGGTCAATAATCATGCCAAAGCATCTAAAATGTTTTGTTGAGTTTTATAATTTTGGAGGACCAATGTATAAGATTACTTTTAACACACAATTATTGATTAAATCTTTCAAATAATATCGGTAATTATAAGTAAGTGCTGCTTTTTTATCTCACACAGTGATTAAGATTTTGTAAATTTATTAAGCGGACTTATGTAAGAAGATATGATTATCAAATATTCAGATTGAATTCTTCAATAAATCATAAGCTTGAAAACCTTTAAACAATGTCTAAAATTTCAACAAAATACATTTAACATCACCAAGATGCTGACAATTTATAAATGAAACGGACTTACATTAACTAAATGTTAAGTAAATCATTCTTTGTTTTGATAATAACTTCAGTAGGAATTATAAGATCACTGAAAGATAGTTAATCTCACCTAATTATATTGATAACAATTAAACATATGAAGAGACAAAATGTATTGAAAACATGAAAAACTCACAAAGGGAACAAAATTGTATGAGACAAATTCAGAATCCTTCTTCTATTAATGATGATCAAAAAACTTATGCTTACAAAAATTCGCTTATCCAAGGGTGCAACCTTCGATAACTCTAAATGAGAGTTATTTATACTATTTTCTAAAACTTAGAAATATCTTGAACTGATTTACAATAATAGAATAGAGAAGAATAGAAGAAGCAAACAAAAGATGAAGTGTCTCTGCTTTCTTGGAAGTTGTTGATGACTTGTCTTCTTTAGGTGGAAGTTGTTGCTGACTGGACCCTTGAAAAATTGATGTGCTCGCATACTGTAAAAATCATCCTTTTAGTCGATGGTCTCACAAAATTTATCCCATTGATCTTGACTTTGGATTTCTACACTCATCATCTTTTTGAAAAGTTCATCTACTTTTGTATATCTGTCAAAAGTTGGTCTTTGAATGAATAAATGTTTGATTTGATGTTGAATGATCAAATCAAACTGCAGAGCTTCAAGAAATGCTTTCCATGTAACCTGTCCTTTTATACCTGAAAACTTTGACCTATCTATCGCAATTGTATATAATGTTTTACAGTAATATTCTAATTTAATCAACTTATCATCTAATCCTACCAATCCTGGCAATCCTTTAGGATTCAAAACATTAAACTTAGTATGAAATATTTGAACAACAGTATTCAAAGCTTCACATTTGGTTTGCAATTGGTTGATTAAATTTCTTTTCTCCAAAACTTTCTTTATCTCCAAAATTGTTGCAGTTTTGTCTAAGATGTTGATTTCTTCCAACTCTTATCTTCTATTTGAGTTGAGAACCTTGATCATGTTAGTGGCTTCACTTGGCTTCTTTTTGAGATGCTCTTTCTGCTCTTCAATGGTTGTTCTACATTTGGTGATGAGCTCCTATTGTTCGAAGATAATCTGTGTGGATGGCCATACCCTTGTCATATATTTGTTGATGTCTTCCCAGATGTTCTACTTAGCTTCACCCAAAGTTGCTGACATTAGAGATTCACTCTCTAGTTCTTTGATCTTAAGTCCTAACTGATGAGTCTTTTTCATTTCCTCTATGTAATAAGTATGATTTTTAATATTTTGTGACTCAATAAATTGAAACCTCTGTTATAACTTCTCATGTGCCTGCTTCTAAATAGGAAATTCTTGTGCCAGTTTTTTTGCATCAGTTGTTGACAGTTATGTACATGCAAGAGATGTTTGAGTAGCTACATTAGGATTAGTAGTCACCTAGAGTGTTTATTTCTCTTTCAACAATTCTTCAATTTGTTCTTCCATCTTTTTAATTTGCAAATTTTGGTCAATGATCAATTTCATCATCTCTTCTTTGTTATTTTCATTTTATGCAATCTCCTTAGTCTGTGGGTCTTCAGTTGAGGGAAGATTGAGTTTTTTATGCAGAGAAGAGATGTCTGCATTCTTCTTCTTAATGATTTCCTCAGCTACCTTGCAATATTTTGGGTCATACCCAAATTTCACTACAAGGTCTTCCAAATAATTCAATCTATTGTCTTTGGTTAATGAAGATTACTTTTCAATCTTCAACTGAGATTGGAAATTTGATAATGCAAATTTTAGTTTGGCAAGTGACATGGCTGTTGTGGTTATTGTTGAAAATAACATCTCCCCATACTGCCTGTGCATGTCCATATGATCAATTGGATGGGTCTGATTTGCATCAAGAGAGAAGAAAATCTTGCTGTACTCAGCATGAGTCTTTGGAAATGGCACTGTTGCCTGCAGAAATACCATTTTCATTCTTCTTTTCTCACTGTCAAAGGCAGTGAGAAGTCTATGATTTGATGTCGATGTTTTCTTCCAGAATTGACTGCAAACATCAGATTTGAGTGCTTCATTCTTATGCTTGATGTCCAAGAATCTGAAGAAGATTTTTTGTTCTTCAGAAGAACTGACATTCGAATCCTGAATAATCTCGAGTGGTTCTCTTCCAGGTGATGCTGATGGAGGAGTCTTAGGAACACTGATTGATGTGGAGACTTCAATATCTCCCAAATCTATGATCTCTGGTTGTTCTCCTTCTGACAGTAAAGTGGAAGTAAGATTTGGCTTTTTGTGCTGCAAGATAAACTCTTTCTTGATTTCCTTGGCATGTGGAGGCTCTTCTCTGACGCTCTTTTGCTGCTTACTGTCAGCCACTGGGGTCTATACATTGGAAGTTCAAATGACCTGTTTATCTGCCTCCTAGAGAGTGCCTTCCACCCATTCATATTGGTTCATGTATTTCTCTATTTCTTCTCTCAAAGTGTGAGTGTAGGAAGTTGTCTTGAGTTCAACTCTCAGAGCAGAAATAATGCCATGGGGGTCTTATGACCAAGTAAAACTTGGTTGAAAAGCCAACATCTTTAGCATTGCATCTACTTCAGCACCAGCTGCTCCGGTATTGCAGATGAAGGATTCAATGTTGGCTTTGAGTTTAAACTGGGCTTTTCTTTTGCCTAAGACAAAATGTAATTCATCCATATTTAACATTTGTCTAATGTATTCTAAAGAGTAAACTCTCATAGGCACATATCTTGGAAGCTTGTATGGTGAGAGTTCGCAGCCATATACCCTGATCTCTGTGTAATTTTTATATAGGTACCAATCACCAATTTTAGCTTGACCACTGAGGTGCAGGATCCTTTAATTTATTCCCCAATTCTGGGCTTTGACTGACTTGTGAGAAGATGCTTTACTAGGTGAATGAATGAGTCTGAAATTTGAAAAAGAAGTGTTTGATGATGAAGCTCTGACCAATTTTGTCTAGTGAATCGCTGATTGATTCACTCCCTTTGAATCCTGCTTGTTGAAATTGATGGGTGGCATCTCTGCCTACTAAAACAAAAACATGTGAACAATTACAGAAGCATAATTTAACACCCCTTGTGTGGTGAAGTTCATGAATTATTCATGTATGATTTAAACCAAGAATTGGCTATAATTATACATAAAAAATGGTGATTTATCAGTACTGAAAATATATTAGAACCCCATGATGGTTTCATCAACAGTTTCATCATTTGGATATCCTAACATGTATGAAATAAGGGAGATGCAGTGCTTGGAAGCTATTGGAAATATGGAGGATGAGTATGGAAGATTCTTCTTGGCCAATTCTGCATCTTCAGGTAGGAAAATCTTGAATATTTAGGCTCCTTGGGGGAAGGATAGCTTATGATATAGGTCCATGAGAGTAGAAGGCGAGAAATAGGATAGGGAATCAGATGAAGGAATGAGTAGCATCTGGTTTATGGTTTAAGGGGATATGGTGATCATAATGTTTCCATTCTAAGCCACCACTGATCTGGTTATAGGATCATATTACTTTTGACACCAGGCAATTAAACCAGGAAAATGATGAGTTTGTGGAAATGTAAACAAAGGAAACATGGATTCCCAGTACCTGATAGGGTCCTAGTTATCTATGTGCTTCTTTTTTAGCCACAAATGTAGCTCATAGAAGTCAAATTCACAATGACAATCTGTGACTTTGAAAAAGGCATCGGCTAGGGGTATGAGGTCGAGGTTAAGCTATGGCGTTGCAGCAAGAATGGTTTATACAACTGGATGGGCGACCTAAGGGATGACCTCTGTAACAGGGTTGACGATCTAGACTTCTTTTGTGACTTGTTTCTTGCCTTTACCCTAGGCATCATTTGTTTCTTGGTTTTGGCCTTGGGTGTCATGTTTTGGCCTTGGGTGCCATGGTTTTCTTCTCCATTCTCCTTTTCCAAGTCTCTGAATTTTCTCATTGCATTACAGTTTTCACATATGACAACTGCTGTTGTAATTATAAATATATGGTGAATAACATCAAATCTCACAGCCTTTGCCTTTGAAAGAAGTTGGAGTAGTAGGAGAGACAAAGAAATGGATCATAAATGTATTGTTGTGCTCATCATGTTTATGTGCTTTTTTCAACAGATGGGATGTGGATTCACTTCTACTCAACATCTTCCCTTCAATGGACAGAATATGATGGGGGAACCCTCTTCTTCCATGGCCGAGTATCACCATAAAAGGGACGTGGAGGTGCTTCTGAGCTTCAAAAGGGGCATCATATCTGATCCAAATGGACTGCTCTCCAACTGGACAGCCATGAACTCGGATAACGTGTGCTGGTGGAACGGAATTTCGTGCAAACCAAACACGGAATGAGTAGTTACAATTTCTCTCCCTGTCTGGGGATTGAATGGTACGCTATCCACGTATATTGGCAACCTCTCTCTATTGACGTAGTTAGATCTTTCCCAAAATGCTTTCAATGGAAGAATCCCACCTGAAGTTGGGCAGCTGAAAGAGCTGAGAATACTTGACCTCTCTTATAATCTGCTCCATGGCTCTATTCCAAAGGAATTATGGAATTGTACACGTCTTCAAAGATTAGATATGGGAAAAAACCATTTGAGGGGTCCAATCCCACCAGAACTCAGTCGTCTCATCCAGTTGGAATCATTGGATATGGGAGCCAACAATTTGAGTGGTCCAATCCCATCAGAATTCAGTCTCCTGGTCAGGTTGCAATATCTCTCCTTGTTTGACAATGCTTTGAGTGGAAGCATCCCAACTTCTCTCCAACTGCACTTCACTTATAGAATTGTATATTAGTAGCAACCATTTGAGTGGTCCAATCCCATGGGAATTTGATCTCCTGGTCTACTTGGAAGCTCTTATATTCAGATACAATTCTCTGAGTGGAAGCATCCCAACTTCTCTCCCCAACTGCACTTCACTCTGAAAGTTACAAGGTACGGGAAATAAATTAAGTGGTCCAATCCCTTCAGAAATGGGTTTGATAAAAAACATATCTAGTATTGATTTATCTAACAACTCACTAAGTGGCTACATCCCTCCGACGCTTGTCAATTCTACTGAGCTATCTTTCTTGGCCCTAGACAATAATAACCTTATAGGCACCATTTTGAGTATTCCGGAAGCCAATATTGCAATGACCTTTCTATCTTTATCAAACAACCATTTAGTTGGTCCTCTTCCATGTAGCATAGGCAAACTAAATGCTTTAGAGCAGTTAGATATATATAATAATAATATTTTTGGCATTATACCCAATAGTATTAGTCGTTTAGTTTCCCTATCTATTTTAGATTTATCAAAAAATAACTTTCAAGGATCAATACCTAAAACTATTGGCGATTGCATTTTTTTAAATTATTTTCTGCTCATACTAATAATTTCTCTAGGACTCTTCCAATATCTTTGGCTAATTGCACTAAGCTTCAGTTATTGGATTTGAGGAGAAATAAATTGATAGGAAAACTTCCTTACTATTTGACTTTTTTTGTTGACTTGGAATTTTTAAACTTCGAGTACAATCATTTCCATGGTGATATGCCTGAATGGGTAACAAATTTCCCCAGATTGTCTATCTTCGATTTATCCAACAATAAATTCACTAGAAAAATGCCATTACATTTTGAAAGACTTGCAAGCTTTGTAAACAATTCATTAAGTAATGTTGGTGAGAGTGGAGAAATGCCACTTGACATCAAAGGAACTGAATATACTCTATCATACCTATCACCAAAAAACACTATATTTGATTTGTTCAACAATAATCTTCTGGGAAAAATACCTACAAGCATTGGAACTTTGAGGAGCCTGCAATTGCTAAATTTATCTGGCAATCAGTTGGAAGGGCCAATACCTGCATCTCTCAGTAAAATATCTAATTTGGAGTAGGTAGACTTGAGCAAGAATAACTTGAGTGGAAAGATTCCTGGAGAGCTCTCTAAGCTATACGGTTTGGCTGTTCTGGATGTTTCATATAATAACATTTGTGGGTGAATCCCTATAGGAACACAATTTTCCACATTCAGTGCAACATCATTTCAAAGGAATAAATGCTTATATGGGTGTCCTTTAGATTCATGTAATGGAAAGGAAAACCCAGGGAGAGAACCTTAGAATAATAGTAGCATTGCGCATATTAAAGTGGGATGGCTAGACCATCTAGATGACATGATGTCATTAATGGCTTTGGGGATTGGATTTGGGATTGGAATTTGGGCAGTAGTTGGTGTGTTCATATTTTGCAAGAGCCAAACTGTGGGTGTTGGGTCTACCCCCAAACAAACCACAACTCTTCTATGGAGTGTATAGACTCCCTACATAGGAATCCAAAAACTGGTTGTTGGCTCTATTATGTGATGGATTAAATGATCTTGTAAATTCTAAATGATATTTTTATGGTGTTATCTTCTCACATATAGAATTTTTATCATGATCATTATCTATGATTGCATCTTCAAATTAGCCTTAATTTTATTTATAGCTCTTATTCATTTTTTATCACATTGAATTAATTTCCAATCAAATGACATAAATATTACATTATATAAAACAAATGTTGTCACTTAAGTGGATGTTATATTTTTTGAAAAATTGCAAATTGATATATGGGGTGGAAAAGTTAATTGCCTACTAAGAGATAAGGACTTGCATAAATAAATATTTGGTGTGTAGTAAACACTACTAAATTTCCACATTTATACTTTTACTCCATGTTGAAGAAAACATAAATAATCATAGGCTCTTGATAGGTTTATTTATTTACATCTTGTTCCTATTCATATTTTATGCAAATACTTGCTTAAATTATGGTGAGAAATAACTGATGGTAAATATGTTATCTACGTGAGTATGAGCTATTTTCAAGGATGCCTAAATTATGGTGGGAAATAACTGATGGTAAATAGGTTATTTACTTGAGTATGAGCTATTTCCAAAGATGCTTAAATTATGGTGGGAAATAACTGATGGTAAATAGGTTATTTAGGTGAGTATGAGCTATTTTCAAGGATTTTAATTGTAGGTGGTTTTCTTATTAAGTTTAACAATGAAAAATCACAACACACACATTTAAGAAATCATGGCATAAATATTGCAACTATATCAAATGTTTGAAAAAAAAAATTTCAATAATATTAATAAATAAATAATTGTTTTTCAAAGATAAACAATATAACTTGCATTTGCATATCCTAAACTAATAGTGGTGAAATAGGTAAATCTATTGTTAAAATGTGCAGGACAAATAAATATCATGAGTTATAAAAAATGATATTTTTTCTTTATAAGTAAATAAGATTTCACCATAATTTAAAGAAATAAGTATAAAAAATTAATTCAAAAAAACAGCTAATAAATATATAATTATTTCTATTTATTCTTAAATAATTGTAATTAAATATTTATAATTATAAAAATAATTAATATTAATCTAAATATAAATATAAATTTTTAGTTGTTCTCATACAATTAGTTTGAAAAATTAGAAGCATATGACTGATATCTGAGCAGTGGGAGTGACAAAACAGGGAAGTCTAAGAGTGAAAAATTATGCTACCGGAATGAATAAACGATTTGGAAACATATCATTCAATAAATTGGTCAATTATCACATGTGCTATCCATCTGTTTCATTCTAGTTAAAAAGCCATGGTTGTTGGTGAGAGTGCAATAACTACCCCACTTAGCCAAAGCCTAATACACAGCCCTATGCATTGCATTCTATCTAGAACACTAAAACAAAAATATTTGGTTGTTCATGTGATATCAATAACATTAAAACAATTATCCTATTTTAAATTTTTGATCATCTCTTCTAGTTCTTCATTCCCATTTTGACTATTTCTTTTATATTATCAAAATTTCTTGTATCTTATTCATGTAATCTACCTAACATGAAATTATTTTGTGTTTACCATAGCCCATTTGGTCCATAATACTAGGGTTGATATTGAGATTTTGAGATTAAAAATGTTGTTACTTCACCAGAATAAGTGATGTGTATGTTGTCCTTTGAGATAATTGTGGTCAATCATCATGCCAAAGCATCTAAAATGTTTTCTGAGTTTTATAATTTTGGAGGACCAATGTATAAGATAACTTTTAACACACAATTATTGATTAAATATTTCAGATAATATTAGTAATTATAAGTGCTGCTTTTTTATCTCACACAGTGATTAAGATTTTGTAAATTGATTAAGTGGACTTATTAAGAAGATATGATTATCAAATATTCAGATTGAATTCGGCAATAAATCATAAGCTTGAAAACATTTAAACAATGTCTAAAATTTCAACAAAATACATTTAACATCACCAAGATGCTGACAATTTATATATCAAAGGGACTTACATCAACAAAATGTTAAGTAAATCATTCTTTGTTTTGATAATAACCTCAACAGGAATTATAAGATCACTGAAAGATAGTTAATCTCACCTAGCTATATTGATAACAATTAAACATATGAAGAGACAAAATGTATTGAAAACATGAAAAACTCACAAAGGGAACAAAATTGTATGAGACAAATTCAAAATCCTTCTTCTATTAATGATGATCGAAAAACTTGTACAATTATGCTTACAAAAATTCACTTATCCAAGGGTGCAACCTTCAATAACTCTAAATGAGGGTTATTTATACTATTTTCTAAAACTTGGAATTATCTTGAACTGATTTACAATAATAGAATAGAGAAGAATAGAAGAAGGAAGCAGAAGATGAAGTGTCTCTGCTTTCTTGGAAGTTGTTGATGACTTGTCCTCTTTAGATGGAAGTTGTTGCTGACTGGACCCTTGAAAAATTGATGTGCATACTGTAAAAATCGTCATTTTACTTGATGGTCTCACAAAATTTATCCCATTGGTCTTGACTTGGGATTTCTACAATCATCATCTTTTTGAAAAGTTCATCTACTTCTGTATATCTGTCAAAAGTTGTTCTTTGAATGAATAAATGTTTGATTTGATGTTGAATGATCAAAACAAACTGTAGAGCTTCAAGAAATGCTTTCCATGTAACCTGTCCTTTTATACCTGCAAACTTTGACCTATCTATTGCAATTGTGTATAACGTTTTACAGTAATCTTCTAATTTAGTCAACTTATCATCTAATCCTAGCAATACTGGCAGTCCTTTATGATTCAAAACATTAAACTTAGTATGAAATATTTGAGCAACAGTATTCAAAGCTTCACATTTGGTTTGCAACTGGTTGATTAAATTTATTTCTCCAAAACTTTCTTTATCTCTAAAATTGTTGCAGTTCTGTCCAAGATGTTGATTTCTTCCAACTCTTCTCTTCTATTTGAGTTGAGAACCTTGATCATGTTAGTGGCTTCACTTGGCTTCTTTTTGAGATGCTCTTTCTGCTCTTCAATAGCTGTTTTACATTTGGTGATGAGCTCCTGTTGTTCGAAGATAATCTATGTGGATGGCCATACCTCTGTCATATATTTGCTAATGTCTTCCTAGATGTTCTACTTAGCTTCACCCATTGTTGCTGCCATTAGAGATTCATCCTCTAGTTCTTTGATCTTAAGTCCTAACTAATGAGTCTTTTTCATTTCCTCTATGTATAAAGTATGATTTTTAATCTTTTATGACTCAAGAAATTGAAACCTCTGTTATAACTTCTCATGTGCCTGCTTCTAAATAGGAAATTCTTGTGCCAGTTTTGTTGCATCAGTTGTTGACATTTATGTACATGCAAGAGATGTTTGAGTAGCTGCATTAGGTTCAATAGTCACCTACAGTGTTGATTTCTCTTTAAACAATTTTTCAATTTGTTCTTCCATCTTTCTAATTTGCAGATTTTGGTCAATGATCAATTTCATCATCTCTTCTTTGCTATATTCATTTTATGCAATCTCCTTAGTTTGTGAGTCTTCAGTTGAGGGGAGCTTGAGTTGTTTATGCAGAGCAGAGATGTCTGCATTCTTCTTCTTAATGATTTCCTCAACTGCCTTGCAATATTTTGGGTCATACCCAAATTTCACTACAAGGTCTTCCAAAGACTTCAATATGTTGTCTTTGGCTAATGAAGGTAATTTTTCAATCTTCAACTGAGACTGGAAATTTGATAATGCAAATTTTAGTTTGGCAAGTGACATGGTTGTTGTGGTCATTTTTGAAAATAACATCTCCCTAGATTTCCTGTGCATGTCCATATGATTAATTGGATGGATTTGATTTGCATCAAAAGAGAAGACAATCTTGTTGTACTCAACATGAGTCTTTGGAAATGGCACTGTTGCCTGCAGAAATACCATTTGCATTCTTCCTTTCTCACTGTCAAAGGCAGTGAGAAGTCTATGATGTGATGTCGATGTTTTCTTCCAGAATTGACTGCAAACATCAAATTTGAACGCTTCATTCTTATGCTTGATGTCCAAGAATCTAGAGAATATGTTTTGTTCTTCAGAAGAACTAACATCCGAATGCTGAATAATCTCGAGTGGTTCTCTTGCAGGTGATGTTGATGGAGGAGTCTTAGGAACATTGGTTGATGTGGAGACTTCAGTATCTCTCAAATCTATGATCTCTGGTTGTTCTCCTTCTGACAGTAAAGTGGAAGTAAGCTTTGGCTTTTTGTGCTGCAAGATAAACTATTTCTTGATTTCCTTGGCACGCGGAGGCTCTTCTCTGACACTATTTTTCTACTTACTGTCAGGAACTAGGGTCTATACATTGGAAGTTGAAATGACCTATTCATTTTCCTCCTAGAGAGTGCCTTCCACCCATTCATCTTGGTTCATGTATTTCTCTATTTCTGCTCTGGAAGTGTGAGTGTAGGAAGTTGTGTTGAGTTCAACTCTCAGAGCAGAAATAATGCCATGGGGGCCCTTATGACCAAGTTAAACTTGGTTGAAAACCCAGCTTCTTTAGCATTGCATCTGCCTCAGCACCAACTGCTCTGGTATAGCAGATGAAGGATCCAATGTTGGCTTTGAGTTTAAACTGGGCTTTTCTTTTGCCTGAGACAAAATTTAATTCATCCATATTTAACATTTGTCTAATGTATTCTAAAGAGAAAACTCTCATAGGCACGTACCTTGGAAGCTTGTATGGTGAGAGTTCGTAGCCATATACCCTGATCTCTGTGTAATTTTTATATAGGTACCAATCACCAATTTTAGCTTGATCACTGAGGTGCAAGATCATTTTAATTTATTCCCCAATTCTGGGCTCTAACTGACTTGTGAGAAGATGCTTTACCAGGTGAATGAATGAGTCTATGAACTTTGAAAAAGAAGTGTTTGATGATGAAGCTCTGACCAATTTTTTCTAGTGAATCACTGATTGATTCACTCCCTGTAATTGATGGGTAGCATCTCTGCCTACTAAAACAAAAACATGTGAACAATTACATAACCATACTTGAACACCCCTTGTGTGGTGAAGTTCATGAATTGTTCATGTATAATTTCAACCAAGAATTGGTTGTAATTATACATAAAAAATGGTGATTTATCAGTACTGAAAATAGATAAGAACCCCATGATGGTTTCATCGTTTGGATATCCTAACATGTATGAAAGAAGGGAGATGCAGTTCTTGGAAGATATGAGAAATATGTAGGATGAGTATGGAGGATTCTCCTTGACCAATTCTGCATCTTCAGGTAGGAAAATATTGAATATTTAGGCTCCCAGGGGGAAGGATAGCTTATGATAAAGGTCCACGAGAATAGATGGTGAGAAATAGGATAGAGAATCAGATGAAGGAATGAGTAGCATCTGGTTTATGGTTTAAGGGGATATGGTGATCAGAATGTTTCCATTCTAAGCCACCACTGATCTAGTTATAGGATCATATTGCTTCTGACACCAGGCAATTAAATCAAGAAAAGGATGATTTTGTGGAAATGAAAACAAAGGAAACATGGATTCCAAGTACCTAATAGGGTCCTGGTTATCTATGTGCTTATGTTTTAACAAAAAATGTAGCTCATAGAAGTCAAATTCACAATGACAATCTGTGACTTTGAAAAAGACGTCAGCTAGGGGTATGAGGTCGAGGTTAAGCTATGGCATTGTAGCAAGAATGGTTTCTACAACTGGATGGGCGACCTCAGGGATGACCTCTGCAACAGGGTTGAAGATCTAGACATCCCCTGTGACTTGTTTCTTGCCTTTACCCTAGGCGTCATTTATTTCTTGGTTTTGGCCTTGGGTGCCATGTTTCACAGGATATGACTGGGAAAAGAACTTAACGATCGGGTTTAAGATCAGATGACATGGATTACATAAGTAAGATGGTGGTTGCAGAGTGGATATATCGACAAATCACTTTGGAAAATAGAATACAGGGATAGTAGTAATTTGGATGGGAAAGAAAAGTGATGAAAGGGAGTCTGTAGGCGATTTTATAGATTGTGATCTGGAATTAACAGTCTATGATATGATCGTAGGGGTTAACGGCTCCGATGGGGTTTAATGATCAATGGGATAATTAACAGTCCAGGAGCGGGTTCAATGGCCAACAGGGCGATTAACGGACCTAAGTGGAGCATAGGGGTTAACGAGCAAATGACGTGGAGGGATGTCTTTGGACAATGAGGTAATGAATATGTCATGGGAAGGATATCCATTGGTTGAGGGCATGAGAGGAATGGCCATCAGGCGCGGGAGGAACAATCATTGGGCATTGAAAACCATTGATGGATTTCAGGGGGGGCACCTCCTGTTTTCTAGTTTTAGGCGGAGGGGGTGTGAAGTGTTGTGGTGCCACCACGTCGCAAATTTGGGTGGTCATTAAAACCACACTTTCGACCCCCCCCCCCCTCGCATTAATGAGAAACGGTCGGGGGGGGGAGGGGGAGGGGGCGGGGGGGGTCGCGAAGTGGCTCTCTGCCGTAGATCTGGAGCGGGCTCTAGATATGTCGTCCAATCATGTAGGCACGTTACTCCTTTGATTTGACTGCTTTTTCATGTAGTGAGATTATTACAAAATCAATATGCGCTTTGAATATATCAATTTAACAAATGAACATTAAACCCTCTTTCAAAGGTTTTAACATCATAAATTTAAATTTAAATATATTTAAGTATCCGACACATTTAAACAAGCGTCCATTTTTTTATTTATTCAAACACTAAAGCATTCACACATTCTTTTATATTATTCTTCCCTAACATTTTTTCTTTTTCCTTCTTTCTTTATAGAAAATCTATTCTAACATTTTTTCTAACATGGATATGCATAAAAACATAATTTTCCTAACATTTTTAAAAATTTTATTTTTCATCCATGTCCTAACTTAGCATTTTATCTATTTATTTTTTTCAAACTACCATGCTAAATTATCAAAACAAATAATGTTACAACATCAGCTCCAGCTGGGGACTGCTTCCCCCTGTGGGATGCAGAGAATAAGCAATTCCATGTGCCTTCTCCTCAGGCTATGGAGCCTTTTCTATAGAAAAAAAACAAACTTGAAATGGTAAAGGAAAATGATAATATACATTGATGATGTAGGATCTCCTTTAGTACTGGATATAGTGTTTAAAAAAATTTCCATTGACAGGGAGTGTTGAGAACTGTCCTTCCAAATTCTGTACAACAAATGTGTTATTTCCTTTAACTTCTGCAATGCTGAGTGGTCCAAACCATAAATTGTCAAACTTTCCATGCTTGCCTTTATCTTCTCTCCTAGCATCCCATCTCAAAACTAAATCCCCTTCTCTAAAATCTCTTTCCCTAGCCATTGTAGAAATTTGAATAACTGATATATTATTCACCGAGATTCTCCTGATCACACACTATTTTAGCTTCATGCATAATACAGAATCTCTTCTACCATTGATCATCACATGCGGAAATACAATCAATTGCATGCACACATTAAAACCATAAACAATCACACATATGAACATAGTATTTCATGGGAAAGCTTAAAGCTGAAAACCCCAACTATCTATATATTATATATGCCATGGAGATCATGTAACAATCATAGTGCAAAGCTCCCCACAAGCTCTCATGCACACCCTCAATTGCTACACACTATCAAGCTAGATCTAGCAAAACTCATGCTCCAACCTTTTGCCACTTGATAGCCAGCCTCTATTGCGTTTTCAATGCTATGGGATGGCTTCATTAAATAGATAACCACCTGGCCTGAACTGCGCAATCCTCATGGGCTTACTCCACCTATCTGTGTGTTGCAAATAGCAACAGTATAGTCACAACTGATAGTTAACCTGCTCTTTCACCTATTCCTGCACTGGTCTCCACTGAAACTGTCCATGCACTGAAGTTAACTGATGTATTCTTTAGTTGATTAATGAGTATTTAATTAGTGAATTAATTAATAATTAATTCACACCACTCTCACTAATTGTATGTATTAGTTAACTTGGATACAAAAATCTCAACTATGTTTAGATTAGTTAAACTAAATACAACTCCACTAACTTCCTCAATCAACTCCACCAAACTCTATCACATGAGTTCTAACTGAAGTCTCCATGCAATAGCTTCAATTAAACCCTAGGAAAAGCGTAATTCCTTCTGTCAGCTGCATGTGCCACTTCTAGGCATCAAACTAAAGTGCTCCAAGAGAATAAGATAATGTTTAGAGTCTAAATATTATTAAGAGCTAATAATATTTGACATCCCTATTTTTAGACTGGCAATCTAAAAATAGATTCCGCCCAATATGTCTAAAAATAGAAGTCCATCTATTTTTCCAACTTGACCAACCCTCTACAAATAGCATCCTGCAACTCATAGAATCATGATCCACATGTCTAAAAATAGACATAGTCTAAAAATAGACTTTGCGCCAAAAATAGCCTGCGGGCCCACTTAGTGAAGGCGACTCCTTTCCACTAAGCTCATCATCTTGTTGCAATCTCAACACTCCCTCTCAACAAGATAAGGATTATCTGCAACCCCTATCCTGCCCCTGTGGTATTCAAATTTTCTCCTGGTGAGCGCCTTCGTCAAGATATCAGCATCCTAATCCTCCGTAGGAATGTATGAAAGTAACATGACCTTCTACTGCACACAATCTCTGATATGATGATACCAGATGTTAATGTGTTTAGATCTATCATGAAATACTAGATTAACCGAGAGTTTGATGCAACTCTGATTATCACAATATATCACAGTAGGATCCAAATGTGAACCGAACAATGCAACCAGGATCTTCCTCATCCATATAGCCCCGCATGCAGCCAAACTCGCTGCCATATACTCGGCCTCTGCTGAACTGAGTGCCACGGATCTCTGCTTCCTGCTGTACCAAGAAACTGCTGTCGACCCGATACTGAATATCCCTCCAGATGTGCTCTTTCTGTCCGTTGGGCTCCCTTCCCAATCTGCATCTGTGAAGCCACATAGCCTCACCTCATCCTCTTGTCTATACCACAATCCATATCCCGATGTGCCTCTGAGATAACACAATACATGCTTGCCTGCCTTCTAGAAGAGCTTGGTTGGCTTAACCATAGCTTGTGAAAGCTAGTTCACAGCATAGCATATTTCGGGTCGTGTATTGACCAGATACATAAGCGACCCCACCAACTGTCAATAAACAGTGGCATCCACTACCTCCACCAAAGTAGCATCCTCCTTCCTCCATCCACCAATAAGAGGAGTATCAACAGGCTTGCAGCCATGCATGTTGAACTTCTCCAGTATCTCCCGAGCATACTTACCCTGAGAAACAAACAATCCACCACTGCGCTGCCAAATTTCCAATCCCAGGAAATAATGAAGGAGGCCCAAGTCCTTCATCTCAAATTATCTTGCAAGATCCTCCTTGCATGAGAGTATCGACAACTCATCACCTGTCAAATCAAATCATCTACATAAAGTAAAATGATCAACAACTTACCCTCCACCACAATCTGGTATAGGTTAGGATCCGCCTCACTCTTGGAGAATCCGCTTCTTAGCTCTTGCCTATAAATTATGGTACCAAGCCGCAGTGCTTGTTTCAACCAGCCTGGCGCTCTCTTGAGTCTGCACACATGCGACTCACTGCTGAAGATCTCAAAACCTTCAGGCTGCTCTATGTACACCTCCTCCTCAATGACTCCATTGAGGAATGTAGTCTTCACATCCATCTGATGAATGTGCCACCCCATCTGTGCTGAGAGAGCAAGAATCGTCCGTATGGAAGAATACCTTGCGACAGGTGCAAAGGTCTCCTCATAATTGATCCCCTCAATCTGTGAAAAGCCTCGGGCAACAAGTCTTGCCTTGTACTTCTCCACACTCCCGTCAGCTGCCTGCTTCACTTTGTAGATCCATCTCGAACCCACCACTGATTTACCCTCCGGCCTCGGGACAATCTCCCATGCACGGTTTCTAACAATCAAATCATACTCTTCCACCATGGCATCTACCCATGCGGGATCCTCCACAGCTTCCTCGAAAGAGGATGGCTCTGTCACGATACACTTGCGCATAAGAGCCATGTATCCAGTAGACCAGTCAGGCGACTGTCTCTGTCTGCGCTATGATGTAGGTGCTCCTACGACCTTTTCTGCATCTTGAGCCAGTCGCTCAGCTTTTATGTGCATACGCCCTCACATTGGTTGGCGTACTTTGAGTGGTCTCTTCCACTCCATGAACTTCCTCTTGTGGCTGATCCACATCCTAAAGCTCATGTTTAGGAACTAATAGCTCCTCATCTGCATGCAAGTGTGGCTCCCTCTCAAGCGAACACTTCATGGCTTTCTCCTCATGAAATTTTATATCCCGTCGCACAACAGTCTTGCGACTGTCTGGAAAATACAAACGATAGTTGTGGGGCATATCAGTGTACCCCAAAAATATCCCAACCTCCGCAGTCGGCTCCAGCTTCCTCTTGGCATCCTTCGTCACATGAATGTAAACAGGTGAACCAAAAATCCTCAAATGGGAAATATCAGGCCTCTTACCAGAAAACGCCTCCTCGGGTGTACTCATGCCAAGTATCCTATGAGGACAACGGTTCTACACATATACTGCAGTATTGCATGCCTCAGCCCACAAGTGTATGGGAAGGCCCTGATCATGCAACATTTCCCATGTAGCACCCACAATCATTCTTTTCTTCCGCTCAGCAACCCGTTCTGCTGTGGGTTTTGAGGTGCTATGAGCTCTCTTCGAATTCCTTCTGCACTGCAAAAGTCCTTGAATTCGCCAGAGATGAATTCACCACCATTGTCGCTCCTAAGAGCCTTCACCTGCTTCCCTGATTCTTTCTCAACCAGTGCCTTGAACTCACAGAACTTTGAGTATGTCTCGCTCTTCTTATGCATGAAGAAGATCCAACACTTACGAGAAAAATCATCAGCAAATATCACATAATACACTGTGATTTTACGTCGAGAAGCCTGCGAAAGGTCCACACACGTCGTGTGAATTCTCTCGGATCTTGATGACACGACTATCCTTCGTGAAAGATGAAACTCAAATTTTCTAAGGTAAATCCCACTTACTGCTTGATTTGGCCCGGCAAGAGTACCTGGGAAGCCCGATGAAATCTGTTGCGATGTCTTCAAAGCTCCATGGTGAAGGTGGCCCAATCTCTGGTGCCACAACTCGCCATCATCCTGGCTCACCACTCCTTCTGCCTTGCCTGCCATTGCTGCGCAGCCATCTACCTACAATTGATAAAGGTTCTTAACTCGAACCCCTATCCTCCGGGTCTCACCAGTTGCCTTACTGCGCAGGAAAGCCTTTCCCTCACTAAAGACAACATCATATCCCTTGTCTTCTAACATCGCCACAGAGATAAGATTATTCTTCAATCTTGGAACATGCATCACTTCCTTCAATATGAAGGGTTTACCAGACTCCCTCTCAAAGGAAATGGTAACGATACTGGTTGCACTGTATCTACCATCATCGCCCATCTCGATGTGCACTCCAAGATCTTTCTCATCCAAATCAGTAAACAAATCTTGATCTCCTGTCATGTGAAAAGACACACCACTGTCCAAGAACCACACTAATCCCGTCATACTTGAGACCAAGCATGCGATCAGCGAAAAATCCAGCTCAAACTGCGAGGCTAAGGCATCTCCAGCAGCAGTCCCAGCAGCCTGCTTATTTTTCTTCTTCTGTGGACAATTTGTGGCGTAATGTCCGTGTTGGTGACAGTGAAAACACTTCACCTTGGACATGTCTTGCTTCTTGCCTTTCGCACTGGACTGAGAAGCTTTCTTGCTCTTCCCCTTCTATGCTTTGGCAGCCAAAGCGCAATTCTCTTCATCAGATGCCTTTGATGAAGATTCGTCCCTGGTACTTCGCCTTATCTCCTCTTGCACAAGATCCAACCAAAGTCGCTCCCATCCTAGCAATTTCTCCCGACCATTGACACAGTCCTAATAGGAATGCCAACTCTTCGGAAGCCCAAGGAGAGCCAAGCTCACCAAGTCCTCATCATCAACAGTCACCCCCACACTTCCCAGCTCATCCCTGCATTGGAAAAACTTCGTGAGGTACTTGGGCATACTGTCTCCTTTCTCCATCTTTATGTTTCTGAGCTTATCCTTGAGCGCCAACTTTCTCTGGTCACTCTTGGTTTGGAATAAATCTATCAAGGCTTTCCACATTAAGAATGGAGAAGCCTTACCATGCAGGCTGGACACTATATGATCCTTCACACCCTCCAACAGAATCCTTCGACACTTTGTTGTCTTCTTTTGCCATGCGTCAAGTAAGGCAACATCGCTAGAAATAGGCTTTGGAACTTCAGCATCTATGAACTCCTTCAACCCATTATCATCTAGCACCGCATCCATCCTGTCCTTCCATGCAATATAATTTGAGAGGCTTTCAAGGGCATATTTCAATCGCAATCCGTTGAAAGACATCTCAACTTCGACACCAAGAAAACACTACTGCAAATTCGAATTCCACCAGCACAAAACTCAACCGTTTCAATGTTTTTCAATTGCTACGATGATCAATATTGCTCTGATACCATGTAGAAATTTAAATAACTGATATATTATTCACCGAGATTCTCCTGATCACACACTATTTTAGCTTCATGCATAATACAGAATCTCTTCTACCATTGATCATCACATGCGGAAATAAAATCAATTGCATGCACACATTAAAACCACAAACAATCACACATATGAACACGGTATTTAATGGGAAAGCTTAAAGCTGAAAACCCCAACTATCTGTATATTATATGTCATGGAGATCATGTAACAATCATAGTACAAAAGCTCCTCACAAGCTCTCATGCACACCCTCAATTGCTACACACTATCAAGCTAGATCTAGCAAAACACATGCTCCAATCTTTTGCCACTTGATAGCCAGCCTCTATTGCGTTTTCAAAGCTATGGGATGGCTTCATTAAATAGATAACCACCTGGCCTGAACTGCGCAATCCTCATGGGCTTACTCCACCTATCTGTGTGTTGCAAATAGCAACAGTATAGTCACAACTGATAGTTAACCTACTCTTTCACCTATTCCTGCACTGGTCTCCACTGAAACTGTCCATGCACTGAAGTTAACTGATGTATTCTTTAGTTGATTAATGATTATTTAATTATTGAATTAATTAATAATTAATTCACACCACTCTCACTAATTGTATCAATTAGTTAAACTGAATACAAATAGCTCAACTATGTTTAGATTAGTTAAATTGAACACAACTCCATTAACTCCTCAATCAACTCCACCAAACTCTGTCACATGAGTTCTAACTGAAGTCTTCATGCAATAGCTCCACTAAACCCTAGGAATTGCGTAATTCCTTCTGTCAGCTGCATGTGCCACTTCTAGGCATCAAACTGAAGTGCTCCAAGAGAGTAAGATAATGTTGAGAGTCTAAATATTATTAAGAGCTAATAATATTTGACATCCCTATTTTTAGACTGGCAATCTAAAAATAGATTCCGCCCAGTATGTCTAAAAATAGAAGTCCATCTATTTTTCCAACTTGACCAACCCTCCACAAATAGCATCTTGCAACTCATAGAATCATGATCCACATGTCTAAAAATAGACATAGTCTAAAAATAGACTTTGCACCAAAAATAGCCTTCGGGCCCACTTAGTGAAGGCGACTCCTTTCCACTAAGCTCATCATCTTGTTGCAATCTCAACACTCCCTCTCAACAAGATAAGGATTATCTGCAACCCCTATCCTGCCCCTGTGGTATTTGAATTTTCTCCTAGTGAGCGCCTTCATCAAGATATCAGCATCTTGATCCTCCGTAGGAATGTATGAAAGTAACATGACCTTCCGCTGCACACAATATCTGATATGATGATACCGGATATCAATGTGTTTAGATCTATCATGAAATACTAGATTAACCGAGAGTTTGATGCAACTTTGATTATCACAATATATCACAGTAGGATCCAAGTGTGAACCGAACAACCTGACCAGGATCTTCCTCATCCATATAGCCTCGCATGCAGCCAAAATCGTTGCCATATACTCGGCCTCTGCTGAACTAAGTGCCACGGATCTCTACTTCCTACTGTACCAAGAAACTGTTATCGACCCGATATTGAAAATCCCTCTAGATGTGCTCTTTCTGTCCGTTGGGCTCCCTGCCCAATCTGCATCTGTGAAGCCACATAGCCTCACCTCATCCTCCTTTCTGTACCACAATCCATATCCCGATGTGCCTCTAAGATAACGCAATACATGCTTGCCTGCCTTCTAGAAGAGCTTGGTTGGCTTAACCATAGCTTGTGAAAGCTGGTTCACAGCATAACATATGTCGGGTCATGTATTGACCAGATACATAAGCGACCTCACCAACTGTAGATAAACAGTGGCATCCACTACCTCCACTGAAGTAGCATCCTCCTTCCTCCATCCACTAAAAAGAGGAGTATCAACAGGCTTGCAGCCATGCATGTTGAACTTCTCCAGTATCTCCCGGGCATACTTACCCTGAGAAACAAATAGTCCACCACTGCGCGGCCAAATTTCCAATCCTAGGAAATAATGAAGGAGGCCCAAGTCCTTCATCTCAAATTCTCTTGCAAGATCCTCCTTGCATGAGAGTATCAACAGCTCATCACCTGTCAGAATCAAATCATCTACATAAAGTAAAATGATCAACAACTTACAATCCACCACAATCTGGTATAGGTTAGGATCCGCCTCACTCTTGGAGAATCCAAGTCTGGTGAAATAACTGTCTATCCATGTGTACCAAGCACGAGGTGCTTGTTTTAACCCATATAGCGCTCTCTTGAGCTTTCACACATGCGACTCACTGCTGAAGATCTCGAAACCTTCGGGCTGCTCTATGTACACCTCCTCCTCAATGACTCTGTTGAGGAACATAGTCTTCACATCCATCTGATGAATGTGCCACCCCATCTGCGCTGAGAGAGCAAGAATCGTCCGTATGGAAGAATACCTTGCGACAGGTGCAAAGGTCTCCTCATAATCGATCTCTTCTATCTGTGAGAAGCCTCGGGCAACAAATCTTGCCTTGTACTTCTCCACACTCCCGTCAGCTGCCTGCTTCACTTTGTAGATCCATCTCGAACCCACCATTGATTTCCCTTCCGACCTTGGGACAATCTCCCATGCACTGTTTCTGACAATCGAATCATACTCTTCCACCATGGCATCTACCCATGCGGGATCCTCCACAGCTTCCTCGAAAGAGGATGGCTCTGTCACGATACACTTTCTCATAAGAGCCATGTATCCAGTATACCAGTCAGGTGACTGTCTCTATCTGTGCTGTGATGTAGGTGCTCCTACAACCTTCTCTACATCTTGAGCTAGTCGCTCAGCTTCTGTAGTGCACTTCCGCCCTCTGATGGTTGGCGCTGCCTGAGTGGTCTCTTCCACTCCATGAACTTCCTCTTGTGGCTGATCCACATCCTGAAGCTCATCCATAGGAACTAATAGCTCCTCATCTGCATGGAAGTGTGGCTCCCTCTCAACCGAACACTTCATGGCTTTCTCCTCCTGAAATTTTATATCCCATCGCACAATAGTCTTGCGACTGTCTGGAAAATACACATGATAGTTATGGGGCGTATCAATGTACCCCACAAATATCCCAACCTCCGCAGTCGGCTCCAGCTTCTTCCTGGCATACTTCGTCACATGAATGTAAACAGGTGAACCAAAAATCCTCAAATGGGAAATATCAGGCTTCTTACTAGAAAACGCCTCCTCGGGTGTACTCATGCCAAGTATCCTGTGAGGACAACGGTTCTGCACATATACTGTTGTATTGCATGCCTCAGCCCACAAGTGTATGGGTAGGCCCTGATCATGCAACATCGCCCGTGCAGCACCCACGATCGTTCTGTTCTTCCGCTCAGCGACCCCATTCTGCTGTGGGTTATGAGGTGCTATGAGCTCTCTTCGAATTCCTTCTGCGCTGCAAAAGTCCTTGAATTCTCCAGAGATGAATTCACCACCATTGTCGCTCCTAAGAGCCTTCACCTGCTTCCCCGATTCTTTCTCAACCAGTGCCTTGAACTCACAGAACTTTGAGTATGTCTCGCTCTTCTTCTGCATGAAGAAGATCCAGCACTTACGAGAAAAATCATCAACAAATATCATATAATACCTGTGCTTTGCTGTCGAAGCTACTGAGAAAGGTCCACACACGTCTGTGTGAATTCTCTCAAGGATCGTCGTGGCGTGACTATCCTTCTCGTGAAAGGTGGATTTCACAAATTTTCCCAAGGTACACCCCTTGCACTGATCTGACTGCGCAAGAGTGCCTTTAGGAAGCCCAGTAGAAATCTGCTGCAGTATCTTCAAAGCTCCATGGTGAAGGTGGCCCAATCTTCGGTGCCACAACTCGCCATCATCCCGGCTCACCACTCCTTCTGCCTTGCCTGCCATTGCTTCGCAGCCATCTACCTGCAATTGATAAAGGTTCTTAACTCGAACCCCTATCCTCCGGGTCTCACCAGTTGCCTTACTGCGCAGGAAAGCCTTTCCCTCGCTAAAGACAACATCATATCCCTTGTCTTCTAACATCGCCACAGAGATAAGATTATTCTTCAATCCTGGAACATGCATCACTTCTTTCAATACGAAGGGTTTACCAGAATCCCTCTCAAAGGAAATGGTACCGATACCGGTCGCACTGTATCTACCATCATCGCCCATCTCGATGTGCACTCCAAGATCTTTCTCATCCAGATCAGTAAACAAATCTCGATCTCCTGTCATGTGAAAAGACACACCATTGTCCAAGAACCACACTGATCCCGTCATACTTGAGACCAAGCATGCGATCAGCGAAAAATCCATCTCAAACTGCGAGGCTAAGGCCTCTCCAGCTGCAGTCCTAGCAGCCTGCTTATTTTTCTTCTTCTGTGAACAATTTGTGGCGTAATGTCCATGTTGCTGACAGTGAAAACACTTCACCTTAGACATGTCCTACTTCTTGCCTTTCGCACCGGACTGAGAAGCTTTCTTGCTCTTCCCCTTCTTTGCTTTGGTAGCCAAAGTGCAATTCTCTTCATCAGATGCCTTTAATGAAGATCCGTCCCTGGTACTTCGCCTTATCTCCTCTTGCACAAGATCCGACCAAAGTCGCTCCCATCCTGGCAATTTCTCCCGACCATTGACACAGTCCTGATAGGAATGCCAAATCTTCGGAATCCCAAGGAGAGCCAAGCTCACCAAGTCCTCATCAACAACAGTCACCCCCACACTTCCCATCTCATCCCTGCATTGGACACACTTCGTGAGGTACTTGGGCATACTGTCTCCTTTCTCCATCTTTATGTTTCTGAGCTTATCCTTGAGCGCCAACTTTCTCTGGTCACTCTTGCTTTGGAATAAATCTGTCAAGGATTTCCACATCAAGAATGGATAAGCCTTACCATGCAGGCTGGACACTATGTGATCCTTCATGCCCTCCAATAGAATCCTTTGACACTTTGATGTCTTCTTTTGCCATGCGTCAAGTAAGGCAGGATCGCTAGAAATAGGCTTTGGAACTTCAGCATCTATGAACTCCCTCAACCCATTATCATCCAGCACCGCCTCCATCCTGTCCTTCCATGTAATACAATTCGAGCTTCCCTCAAGGGAATACTCCAATCACAATCCGTTGAAAGACATCTCAACTTCGACACCAAGAAAACACTACTGCAAATTCGAATTCCACCAGCACAAAACTCAACCGCTTCAATGTTTTGCAATTGCTCCGATGTTCAATATTGCTCTGATACCATGTATAAATTTGAATAACTGATATAGTATTCATGGAGATTCTCTTGATCACACACTATTTTAGCTTCATGCATAATACAGAATCTCTTCTACCATTGATCATCACATGCGGAAATAAAATCAATTGCATGCACACATTAAAACCATAAACAATCACACATATGAACACAAAGATTTCATGAAAGCTTAAAGTTGAAAACCCCAACTATCTGTATATTATATGTCATGGAGATCATGTAACAATCATAGTACAAAAGCTCCTCACAAGCTCTCATGCACACCCTCAATTGCTACACACTATCAAGCTAGATCTAGCAAAAACTCATGCTCCAACCTTTTGCCACTTGATAGCTAGCCTCTATTGCGTTTTTAATGCTATGGGATGGCTTCATTAAATAGATAACCACCTGGCCTGAACTGCGCAATCCTCATGGGCTTACTCCGCCTATATGTGTGTTGCAAATAGCAACAATATAGTCACAACTAATAGTTAACTTTCTCTTTCACCTATTCCTGCACTGGTCTCCACTGAAACTGTCCATGCACTGAAGTTAACTGATGCATTCTTTAGTTGATTAATGAGTTTATAATTAGTGAATTAATTAATAATTAATTCACACCACTCTCACTAATTGTATCAATTAGTTAAACCGAATACAAATAGCTCAACTATGTTTAGATTAGTTAAACTGAATACAACTCCACTAACTTCCTCAATCAACTCCACCAAACTCTGTCACATGAGTTCTAACTGAATTCTTCATGCAATAGCTCCACTAAACCCTCAGGAATAGCGTAATTCCTTCTGTCAGCTGCATGTGCCACTTCTAGGCATCAAACTGAAGTGCTCCAAGAGAATAAGATAATGTTTAGAGTCTAAATATTATTAAGAGCTAATAATATTTGGCATCCCTATTTTTAGACTGGCAATCTAAAAATAGATTATGCCCAGTATGTCTAAAAATAGAAGTCCATCTATTTTTCCAACTTGACCAACCCTCCACAAATAGCATCCTACGACTCATAGAATCATGATCCACATGTCTAAAAATAGACATAGTCTAAAAATAGACTTTGCGCCAAAAATAGCCTACGGGCCCACTTAGTGAAGGTGACTCCTTTACAATAAGCTCATCATCTTGTTGCAATATCAACACTCTCTCTCAACAAGATAAGGATTATCTACAACCCCTATCCTACCCCTGTGGTATTCGAATTTTCTCCTAGTGAGCACCTTCGTCAAGATATCAGCATCTTGATCCTCCGTAGGAATGTATGAAAGTAACATGACCTTCCACTGCACACAATCTTTGATATGATGATACCAGATGTAAATGTGTTTAGATATATCATGAAATACTGGATTAACTGAGAGTTTGATGCAACTCTGATTATCAAAATATATCACAGTAGGATCCAACTGTGAACCCAACAACCCGACCAGGATCTTCCTCATCCATATAGCCTCGCATGCAGCCAAGCTCGCTGCCATATACTCAGCCTCTGCTGAACTGAGTGCCACGGATCTCTGCTTCCTACTGTACCAAGAAACTATTGTCGACCCGATACTGAAGATCCCTCCAGATGTGCTCTTTCTGTCCGTTGGGCTCCCTGCCCAATCTGCATCTGTGAAGCCACATAGCTTCACCTCATCCTCCTGTCTGTACCACAAGCCATATCCCGATGTGCCTCTAAGATAATGCAATACATGCTTGCCTGCCTTCCAGAAGAGCTTGGTAGGCTTAACCATAGCTTGCGAAAGCTGGTTAACAGCATAGCATATATCGGGTCGTGTATTGACCAGATACATAAGCGACCCCACCAACTGTCGATAAACAGTGGCATCCACTACCTCCGCCAAAGTAGCATCCTCCTTCCTCCATCCACCAGGAAGAGGAGTATCAATAGGCTTGCAGCCATGCATGTTGAACTTCTCCAGTATCTCCCGGGCATACTTACCCTGAGAAACAAACAGTCCACCACTGCGCTGCCAAATTTCCAATCCCAGGAAATAATGAAGGAGGTCCAAGTCCTTCATCTCAAACTCCTTTGCAAGATCAGCCTTGCATGAGTGTATCAACAGTTCATCACCTGTCAAAATCAGATCATCTACGTAAAGTACAATGATCAGCAACTTACCCTCCACCACAATCTGGTATAGGTTAGGATCCGCCTCACTCTTGGAGAATCCAAGTCCGGTGAAATAACTGTCTATCCGTGTGTACCAAGCACGAGGTGCTTATTTCAACCCATACAACGCTCTCTTGAGCCTGCACACATGCGACTCGCTGCTGAAGATCTCGAAACCTTCGGGCTGCTCTATGTACACCTCCTCCTCAATGACTCCATTGAGGAACGCAGTCTTCACATCCATCTGATGAATGTGCCACCCCATCTGCGCTGAGAGAGCAAGAATCGTCTGTATGGAAGACTACCTTGCGATAGGTGAAAAGGTCTCCTCATAATCGATCCCCTCAATCTGTGAAAAGCCTCGGGCAACAAATCTTGCCTTGTACTTCTCCACACTCCCGTCAGTTGCTTGCTTCACTTTGTAGATCCATCTCGAACCCACCACTGATTTCCCTTCCGGCCTTGGGACAATCTCCCATGCACCGTTTCTGACAATCGAATCATACTCTTCCACCATGGCATCTACCCATGCGGGATCCTCCACAGTTTCCTCGAAAGAGGATGGCTCTGTCACAATACACTTGCTCATAAGAGCCATGTATCCAGTATACCGGTCAGGTGACTGTCTCTGTCTGCGCTGTGATGTAGGTGCTCCTACAACCTTCTCTGCATCTTGAGCCAGTCGCTCAGCTTCTGTAGTGCGCTTGCGCCCTCTGATGGTTGGTGCTGCATGAGTGGTCTCTTCCACTCCATGAACTTCCTCTTGTGGTTGATCCACATCCTGAAGCTCATCCTTAGGAACTAATAGCTCCTCATCTGCATGCAAGTGTGGCTCCCTCTCAAGCGAACACTTCATGGCTTTCTCCTCCTGAAATTTTATATCCCGTCGCACAACAGTCTTGTGACTGTCTAGAAAATACACACGATAGTTGTGGGGCGTATCAGTGTACCCCACAAATATCCCAACCTCCACAGTCGGCTCCAGCTTCTTCCTGGCATCCTTCGTCACATGAATGTAAATAGGTGAACCAAAAATCCTCAAATGGGAAATATCAGGCCTCTTACCAGAAAACGCCTCCTCGGGTGTACTCATGCCAAGTATCCTGTGAGGACAACGGTTTTGCACATATACTGCAGTATTTCATGCCTCAGCCCACAAGTGTATGGGAAGGCCCTGATCATGCAACATCGCCCGTGCAGCACCCACGATCGTTCTGTTCTTCCGCTCAGCAACCCCATTCTGTTGTGGGTTATGAGGTGCTATGAGCTCTCTTTGAATTCCTTCTGTGCTGCAAAAGTCCTTGAATTCGCCAGAGATGAATTCACCACCATTGTCGCTCCTAAGAGCCTTCACCTGCTTCCCCGATTCTTTCTCAACCAGTGCCTTGAACTCACATAACTTTGAGTATGTCTCGCTCTTCTTCTGCATGAAGAAGATCCAACACTTACGAGAAAAAATCATGAACAAATATCACATAGTACCTGTGCTTTGCTGTCGAAGCTACTGAGAAAGGTCCACACACGTCTGTGTGAATTCTCTCAAGGATCGTCGTGGCACAACTATCCTTCTCGTGAAAGGTGGCTTTCACAAATTTTCCCAAGGTACATCCCTTGCACTGATCTGACTGCGCAAGAGTACCCTTAGGAAGCCCAATAGAAATCTGCTGCAGTATCTTCAAAGCTCCATGGTGAAGGTGGCCCAATCTCCGGTGCCACAACTCGCCATCATCCCGGCTCACCACTCCTTCTGCCTTGCCTGCCATTGCTGCGCACCCATCTACCTGCAATCGATAAAGGTTCTGAACTCGAACCCCTATCCTTCGGGTCTCACCAGTTGCCTTACTGTGTAGGAAAGCCTTTCCCTCGCTAAAGACAACATCATATCCCTTGTCTTCTAACGTCGCCACAGAGATAAGATTATTGTTCAATCCTAGAACATGCATCACTTCCTTCAATTGTGAACCGAAAAACCCAACCATGATCTTCCTCATCCATATAGCCTTGCATGTAGCCAAACTTGCTGCCATATACTCAGCCTCTGCTGAACTGAGTGCCACAGATCTCTGCTTCCTGCTATACCAAGAAACTACTGTCGACCCGATACTGAAAATCCCTCCAGATGTGCTCTTTCTTTCCGTTGGGCTCCCTGCCCAATCTGCATCCGTGAAGCCACACAGCTTCACCTCATTCGATTGTCTGTACCATAATCCATATCCCGATGTGCCTCTGAGATATCTCAATAGATGCTTGCCTGCCTTCCAGTAGAGCTTGGTAGGCTTAACCATAGCTTGTGAAAGCTGGTTCACAACATAGCATATGTCGGGTCGTGTATTGACCAGATACATAAGCGACCCCACCAACTGTCGATAAACAGTGGCATCCACTACCTCCGCTGAAGTAGCATCCTCCTTCCTCCATCCACCGAGAAGAGGAGTATCAACAGGCTTGGAGCCACGCATGTTGAACTTCTCCAGTATCTCCCGAGCATACTTGCCTTGAGAAACAAACAGTCAATCACTACGCTGCCAAATTTTCAATCCCAAGAAATAATAAAGGAGGCCCAAGTCCTTCATCTCAAACTATTTTGCAAGATCATCCTTGCATGAGAGTATCAACAGCTCATCAGCTGTCAAAATCAAATCATCTACATAAAGTATAATGATTAGCCACTTACCCTCCACCACTATCTGGTATAGATTCAGATCTGCCTCACTCTTGGAGAATCCAAGTCTGGTGAAATAACTATCTATCCGTGTGTACCAAGCACCAAGTGCTTGTTTCAACCCATACATTGCTCTCTTGAGCCTGCACACATGCGACTCACTGCTAAAGATATTGAAATATTCGAGATGCTCTATGTACACCTCCTCCTTAATGACTCCGTTGAGGAACGCAGTCTTCACATCCATCTGATGAATGTGCCACCCCATCTGTGCTGAGAGAGCAAGAATCGTCCGTATGGAAGAATACCTTGCGACAGGTGTAAAGGTCCCCTCATAATCGATCCCCTAAATCTGTGAAAAGCCTCGGGCAACAAATCTTGCCTTGTACTTCTCCACACTCCCGTCAGCTGCCTACTTCACTTTGTAGATCCATCTTGAACCCACCACTAATTTCCCTTCCGGCCTTGGGACAATCTCCCATGCACTATTTCTAACGATCGAATCATACTCTTCCACCATGGCATCTACCCATGCGGGATCCTCCACAGCTTCCTCGAAAGAGGATGGCTCCGTCACGATACACTTGCTCATAAGAGCCATGTATCTAGTATACCGGTCAGGCGACTATCACTATCTGCACTGTGATGTAGGTGCTCCAACAATCCTCTCTGCATCTTGAGCCAGTCGCTCAGCTTCTATAGTGTGCTTCCACCCTCTGATGGTTGGCGCTGCATGAGTGGTCTTTTCCACTCCATGAGCCTCCTCTTGTGGCTAATCCACATCTTGAGACTCATTCTTAGGAACTAATAGCTTTTCAGCTGCATGCAAGTGTGGCTCCCTCTCAAGCGAACACTTCATGGCTTTCTCCTCATGAAATTTGATATCCTGTCACACAACAGTCTTGCGACTATCTGGCAAATACACACGATAGTTGTGGGGTGTATCAGTGTACCCCACAAATATCCCAACCTCTGCAGTCGGCTCTAGCTTCTTCCTAGCATCCTTAGTCACATGAATTTAAACAGGTGAACCAAAAACCCTCAAATGGGAAATATCAGGCCTCTTACCAGAAAATGCCTCCTCGGGTGTACTCATGCAAAGTATCCAGTGAGGACAACAGTTATGCACATATACTGTAGTATTGCATGCCTCAGCCCACAAGTTTATTTGAAGGCCCTGATCATGCAACATCACCCATGCAGCACCCACGATCATTCTGTTCTTCCGCTCAACAACCCCATTCTGTTGTGGGTTATGAGGTGCTATGATCTCTCTTTGAATTCCTTCTGCGCTGCAAAAGTCCTTGAATTCGCCAGAGATGAATTCACCACCATTGTTGCTCCTAAGAGCCTTCACCTGCTTCCCCGATTCTTTCTCAACCAGTGCCTTGAACTCACAAAACTTTGAGTATGTCTCGCTCTTCTTCTGCATGAAGAAGATTCAGCACTTTAGAGAAAAATCATCAACAAATATCACATAGTACCTGTGCTTTGCTGTCGAAGCTACTGAGAAAGGTCCACACATGTCTATGTGAATTCTCTCAAGGATCGTCGTGGTGCGACTATCCTTCTCGTGAAAGATGGCTTTCACAAATTTTCCTAAAGTACATTCCTTGCACTGATCTAACTATGCAAGAGTACCCTTAGGAAGCCTAGTAGAAATCTGTTGTAGTATCCTCAAAGCTCCAGGGTGAAGGTGGCCCAATATCTGGTGCCACAACTCGCCATCATCCTGGCTCAGCACTCCTTTTGCCTTGCCTGCCATTGCTGCACAGCCATCTACCTGCAATTGATAAAGGTTCTTAACTCGAACCCCTATCCTCTGGGTCTCAACAATTGCCTTACTGTGCAGGAAAGCCTTTCCTTCACTAAAGACAACATCATATCCCTTATCTTAAAACATCGCCACAGAGATAAGATTCTTCTTCAATCTAGGAACATGCATCACTTCCTTCAATATGAAGGGTTTACCAGACTCCCTCTCAAAGGAAATGGTACCAATACCGGTCGCACTGTATCTACCATCATCGCCCATCTCGATGTGCACTCCAAGATCTTTCTCATCTAGATCAGTAAATAAATCTTGATCTCCTGTCATGTGAAAATATGCACCACTGTCAAGAAACCACACTGAACCCATCACACTTGAGACCAAGCATGCGATCAGTGAAAAATCCAGCTCAAACTGCGAGGCTAAGGCCTCTCCAGCTGCAGTTCTAGCAGCCTGCTTATTTTTCTTCTTCTGTGGACAATTAGTTGTGTAATGTTCGTGTTGGTGACAGTGAAAGCACTTCACCTTGGACATGTCCTGCTTCTTGACTTTCGCACCGGATTGAGAAGCTTTCTTTCTCTTCCCCTTCTTTGCTTTGGTACCCAAAGCGCAATTATCTTCATCAGAGTTCTTTGATGAAGATCCGTCGCTGGTACTTCGCCTTATCTCCTCTTGCACAAGATCCGACCAAAGTCGCTCCCATCCTGGCAATTTCTCCCGACCATTGACAGAGTCTTGATAGGAATGCCAACTCTTCAAAAGCCCAAGGAGAGCCAAGCTCACCAAGTCCTCATCATCAACAGTCACCCCCACACTTCTCAGCTCATCCCTGCACTAGAAAAACTTCGTGAGGTACTTGGGCATACTATCGCCTTTCTCCATTTTTATGTTTCTGAGTTTATCCTTGAGCGCCAACTTCCTCTGGTCACTCTTGCTTTGATATAAATCTGCCAAAGCTTTCCACATCAAGAATGGAGAAGCCTTACCATGAAGGCTGGATACTATGTGATCCTTCACACCTTCCAACAGAATCCTTCGACACTTTGCTGTCTTCTTTTGCCATGCGTCAAGTGCGGCAGCATCGCTAGAAGCAGGTTTTGGAATTTCTTCATCTATGAACTCCTTCAACACATTATCATCCAACACCGCCTCCATCCCGTCATTCCATGCAATACTCCAAGCTGCCCTCAAGGGCATACTCCAATCGCAATCCGTTGAAAGACATCTCAACTTCGACACCAAGAAAACACTACTGCAAATTCGAATTCCACCAGCACAAAACTCAACCGCTTCAATGTTTTGCAATTGCTCCGATGATCAATATCGCTCTGATACCATGTAGAAATTTGAATAACTGATATTATTATTCACCGAGATTCTCCTGATCACACACTATTTTATCTTCATGCACAATACAAAATCTCTTCTACCATTGATCATTAATTGCGGAAATAAAAACAATCGCATGCGCACATTAAAACCATAAATAATCACACATATGAACACAATATTTTATGGGAAAGCTTAAAGCTGAAAACCCCCAACTATCTGTATATTATATATCATAGAGATCATGTAACAATCATCATATAAAGCTCCTCACAAGCTCTCAGTACAATCTCCAATTGCTACACACTAATCAAGCTAGATCTAGCAAAACACATGCTCCAATCTCTGCCACCTGATAGCATGCCTCTGTTTCGTAATAAATGCTGAAGAATGGCTCATAAATAAATTTGAACCACCTGGATTGTACTGCGCAATCCTCATTGGCTTCTCCAATCACTGGTTGTTGCAAATAATGCAACAGTATAGTCACAACTGATAGTTAACCTGCTCTTTCACCTATCTCTGCACTGGTCTCCACTGAAACTGTCCATGCACTAAAGTTAACTGATGTATTCTTTAGTTGATTAATGAGTTTATAATTAGTGAATTAATTAATAATTAATTCACACCACTCTTCACTAATTGTATCAATTAGTTAAACTAGATACAAATAGCTCAACTATGTTTAGATTAGTTAAACTGAACACAACTCCATTAACTCCTCAATCAACTCCACCAAACTCTGTCACATGAGTTCTAATTGAAGTATCCATGAAATAGCTCCACATAACCCTCAGGAATAGCATAATTCCTTCTGTCAGCTCCTATGCCACATCTGTGCACTTAACTGAAGTGCTCCAAGAGAATAAGATAATGTTTATAGTCCAAATATTATTAAGAGCTAATAATATTCGACATATCTATTTTTTGACTGGCAATCTAAAAATAGATTCCGCCCAATATGTCTAAAAATAGAAGTCCATCTATTTTTTCCGACTTGACCAACCATCCACAAATAGCATCTTGCAACTCATAGAACATGATCCATATGTCTAAAAATACACTTTGTGCCAAAAATAGCCTGCGGGCCCACTTAGTGAAGGCGACTTCTTTCCACTAAGCTCATCATCTTGTTGAAATCTCAACAATCCTATTAGATAGGTTTGTAAGAAGTGATGTGATCTCATCTATTTTTTCATCTTCACTTTTAGATTTGGATGGGAAGAGGCTTCCTGATTTGATTTTAATTTGTTTTGGGCTTTCTCAACTTTAAATTTTAACTTAGTTGATGCAAACCTATTTTCTTCGACCTCTATAGCGTTAGTTTGCATGTCTTCTAGGGTTCGGGATGTTCTTTCTCTCAACATGACAACAAATTAATCCTCAAAGGAATTTGAAAATCTAACTTTAGCAGTTGCTACAGGAGGCTTACAATCAAGAGGCATCTTGTGATCAAGCTTATTAAATCTTTTGATAAAATCAGAAATTGGTTCTCCATAAGTTTTTTTTATTTCTTCAAATTCAGTTAAGAAATACGCAGGGTCTTTTTTCACTCCCTATTGATTTTTAAAGATGGTGGTTAGTTCTCCCTAGGATATGATATAATTGGCTTGTATTTGTCTGAACCAAATCCTAAAATTTCCTTCTAGGGATTGGACAAACAGTCTCATGTAAACATTTGCATATTTAATGTTATGTTATCGACAAAATCTAGAAATGTTGCCAGATGGTCTTCAACTGATAAGCAAGTTTCTCCATTAAATCTATTGAGGTGTTTTAGATATCCAGGTGGAAAATCATTGAGATTAGCAGGAAGTAAGAGGGGAACATAGCTTGCTTGTACAATTGGCCTGAAACCAACCATACTTGAAGATGTAGATGGAGAGGAATGAGTATTAGTAGTTGAAGAAGAAGAAGTAGAATTTGTAGGTGAAGAAGGAGAAGTAGGAGGTGAGGAAAGGGGTGGAGAATGAGGAGGAGATCAAAATGGGATGGAATAACTTCTTGATCTTAAAGGAGTTCGAATTACCAACTTTTGAACCTCTTCCTCTCCTTGATTGTGTTCAAATAAAGGATTGGAGTAAAGAGAAAAGAGATCTTCTGGTTGGTGTGTGGTAGAAGGTGTAGAGTATGTAACAGGGGAAGTGAAATTAGTAGGCTTGAATCCTGGAAGATTGAGATCCAAATCCTGTTCTGATATAGGAGAATTATAATGCTCCTCGGGTAATTTATAGGAATCTAAAAAATGAACTAACAAAGCTGATTGAGAATCCACTCCTTTAGATATTAACTCATGAAATCTCTGACGAATATCTTCTGATTCTAGAGGAATAGGTCCTGATATAAAAGGATCAATAATTATGTTGGTATCCTATTGAGGGATAGGGAAAGGGGTTTGATTCCTTCTTTTGGAAGAAGCATGTCTTACCAGTCTCTCTAGATCCGATAAGGGTTGAACAATCTCAGAGTGAGATTTAGATCTGGTATGCTTTGAAGGAGTCGGTTTGGTCATAGTGGAGTCGCTAGGTGAGAAATTTTTACCTAACTAAAACTTTAGTCACCTTTAAAGGAGTAGGTTTTTATCATTGTCCCAGGGAAAAAAAATCAAATTTGTTCCCCGGCAACAATGCCAAATTGATGTTGTCCTTTGAGATAATTGTGATCAATAATCATGCCAAAGCATCTGAATTTTTTTGTTGAGTTTTATAATTTTGGAGGACCGATGTATAAGATAACTTTTAACACACGGTTATTGATTAAATATTTCAGATAATATCATTAATTATGAGTAAGGGAAGCTTGTTTATCTCACACAGTGATTAATATTTTGTAAATTGATTAAGTGGACCTATGTAAGAAGATATGATTATCAAATATTAAGATTGAATTCTTAAATAAATCATAATCTTGAAAACCTTTAAAAAATGTCTAAAAGCTAAACAAAACACATTTAACATTACCAAGATGCTGGCAATTTATAAATGAAAGGGACTTACATCAACAAATTGTTAAGTAAATCATTCTTTGTTTTGATAATAACTTCAGTAGGAATCATAAGATCACTAAAACACAGTTAATCTCACCTAATTATCTTGATAACAATTAAACATATGAAGAGACAAAATGTATTGAAAACTGGAAAAAATCACAGAGGGAACAAAGATTTATGAGACAAATTCAAAATCCTTCTTCTATTAATGATGATAAAAAAACTAGTACAATTATGCTTACAAAAATTTGCTTATCCAATGGTACAATCTTCAATAACTCTAAATGAGAGCCATTTATATTATTTCTTAAAACTTAGAAATATCTTGAACTGATTTACAATAATAGAATAGAGAATAATAGAAGAACGAAATGGAAGACAAAGTGTCTCTGCTTTCTTGGAAGTTGTTGATGACTTGGCCTCTTTAGATGGAAGCTATTGCTGATTGGATCCTTGAAAAACTGATGTGCTGGCATACTGTAAAAATCATTTTGTTACTCGATGGTCTCACAAAATTTATCCCATTGATCTTGACTTGGGTTTTCTACACTCATCATCTTTCTAAAAAGTTCATCTACTTCTGTATATCTATCAAAAGATGGTCTTTGAATGAATAAATGTTTGATTTGATGTTGAATGATCACATAAAACTGCAGAGCTTCAAGAAATGCTTTCCCTGTAACCTATCCTTTTATACCTACAAACTTTGAATTATCTATTGCAATTGTGTATAAATTTTTACATTATCTTCTAATTTAATAAACTTATCATCTAATCCTACCAATCCCGGCAGTCCTTTATGATTTAAAACATTAGAATTAGTATGAAATATTTGAACAAAAGTATTCAAAGCTTCACATTTGGTTTGCAACTATTTGATTATATTTCTTTTCTACAAAACTTTCCTTATCTCCAAAATTGTTGTAGTTATGTCCAAGATGTTGATTTCTTCCAACTCTTCTCTGCTCTTTGAGTTGAGAACCTTGATCATGTCAGTGGCTTCACTTGGCTTCTTTTTGAGATACTCTTTCTTCTCTTCAATGGTTGTTCTACATTTGGTGATGAGCTCTTGTTGTTTGAATATAATTTGTCTGGATGGCCATGCCTCTAGCATAGATTTGCTGATGTCTTCCTAGATGGTCATCTTAGCTTCACCCAGAGTTGCTGCCATTAGAGATTCACTCTCTAGTTCTTTGACCTTAAGTCATAACTGATAAGTATTTTCCATTCTCTATGTATAATATATCATCTTTAATCTTCTGTGACTCAAGAACTTGAAACCTCTGTTGTAACTTCTCATGTGCCTGCTTTTGAATAGCCAATTATTATGCCAGTTTTGTTGCATCAGTTGTTGAAAGTTACTTACATGCAGGAGATGTTTGAGTAGCTAGATTAGGATCAGTAGTCACCTGGAGTGTTGATTTATCTTTCAAAAATTCTTCAATTTGTTCTTCCTTCTTTCTAATTTGCAGATTTGGATCAATAATCAATTTCAACATCTCTTCTTTGTTATATTCATTTTATGCAAACTCCCTAGACTGTGGGTCTTCAGTTGAGGGAAGCTTGAGTTATTTTCATAGAGCATAGATGTCTGCATTATTCTTCTTAATGATTTCCTCAACTTCCTTGCAATATTTTGGGTCATACCCAACTTTCACTACAAGGTCTTACAAAGACTTCAATCTGTTGTGTTTGGATAATGAAGATAAATTTTCAATCTTCAACTGAGATTGGACATTTGATACTGTAGCTTTTAGTTTGGAAAGTGACATGAAAGTTATGGTCATTATTGAAAACAACATCTCCCCAGACTTCCTGTGCATGTCCATTTGATCAATTGGATGGATCTGATTTGCATCAAAAGAGAAGACAGTCGTATTTCATTGAACATGAGTCTTTGGAAATGGAATTGTTGCCTACAGAAATACCATTTTCATTTTTCTTTTTCACTGTCAAAGGCAGTGAAAAGACTATGCTATTACGTCGATGTTTTCTTCCAGAATTGACTGCAAACATCAGATTTGAGTGCTTCATTCTTATGCTTGATGTCCAAGAATCTGGAGAAGATGTTTTGTTCTTCAGAAGAACTGGCATCCGAATGTTGAATAATCTCCAGTGGTTCTCTTTCAGGTGATGCTGATGGAGGAGTCTTAGGAACACTGGTTTATGTGGAGACTTTAGTATCTCCCAAATCTATGATCTCTGGTTGTTCTCCTTATGACAGTAAAGTGGAATTAAGCTTTGGCTTTTTGTGTTGCAAGATAAAATCTTTATTGATTTCCTTGGCATGTGAAGGCTCTTCTTTGACTCTCTTTTGCTGCTTACTATCAGGCACTAGGGTCTACACATTGGAAGTTCAAATGGCCTGTTCAGCTGCCTCTTTGAGGGTGCCTTCCACCCATCTATCTTGGTTCATGTATTTCTCTATTTCTACCCTGGAAGTGTGAGTGTAGGAAGTTGTCTTGATTTCAACTCTCGGAGCATAAATTACTCCATGGGGGTAATATGACCAAGTAAAACTTGGTTGAAAACCCAGTTTCTTTAGCATTGCATCTGCTTTAGCACCAACTTCTCTAGTATTGCAGATGAAGGATCCAATGTTGGATTTGAGTTTAAACTGGGCTTTCCTTTTGCCTGAGATGAAATGTAATTCATCCATATTTAACATTTGTCTAATGTATTCTAAAGAGAAAACTCTCATAGCCAGATAACTTGGAAGCTTGTATGGTGAGAGTTCATAGCCATATACCGTGATATTTTTTTAATTTTTATATAGGTACCAATCACTAGTTTTAGCTTGATCACTGAGGTGCAGGATCCTTTTAATTTATTACCCAATTCTAGGCTCTGACTGACTTGTGAGAAGTTTCTTTACTGGGTGAATGAATGATTCTATGAACTCTGAAAAATAAATATTTGATGATGAAGCTCTGACCAATTTTGTCCAGTGAATCACTGATTGATTCACTCCCTGTGAATCCTGGTTGTTGAAATTGATGGGTAGCATCTCTGCCTGCTGAAACAAAAACATGTGAACAATTACAGAAGCATAATTTAACACCCCTTGTGTGGTGAAGTTCATGAATTGTTCATGTATGATTTCAACCAAGAATTGGTTGTAATTATACATAAACAATGGTGATTTATCATTACTAAAAATAGATAAGAACCCCATGATGGGTTCATAAACTTTTTCATTGTTTGGATATCCTAACAGGTATGAAAGAAGGGAGATGCAGTGCTTGGAAGCGATGGGAAAGATGGAGGATAAGTATGGGTGATTCTTCTTTGGAAACTCTGCATCTTCAGGTAGGAAAATATCAAATATTTGGGCTCTCTGGGGGAAGGATAACTTATGATAAAGGTCAATGAGAGAAACAGGTGAGAAATAGGATATGGAATCAGATGAAAGAATGAGTAGCATCTGGTTTACGGTTTCAGGGGATATGGTGATCAGAATGTTTCCATTCTGAGCCACCACTGATCTGGTTATAGGATCATATTTCTTTTGACACCAGGCAATTAAATCAGGAAAAGGATGAGTTTGTGGAAATGTAAACAAAGGCAACATGGATTCCCAAAACCTGATAGGGTCCTAGTTATCTATGTGCTTCTGTTTTAGCCACAAATGTAGCCCATAGAATTCAAATTCACAATGACAATCTGTGACTTTGAAAAAGGCGTCGGCTAGGGGTATGAGGTTGAGTTTAAGCTATGGCATTGCAGGAGGAATGACTTATGCATCTGGATGGGCGACCTCAGCGATGACCTCTACAACAGGGTTGGTGATCTGGACTTCCTCTGTGACTTGTTTCTTTCCTTTACCCTGAGGGGCCATTTGTTTCTTGGTTTTGGCCTTGGGTGCCATGTTTGACAGGATATAAATGGGAAGAGAACTTAATGATCAGGTTTAAGATCAGATGAGATGGATTACGAAAGTAATATTGTGGTTGCAAAGTGGATAGACCGATAAATCGCATTGAAAAATAGAATGCAGGGATAATAGTAATTTGGATGGGAAAGAAAAGTGGTGAAAGGGAGTTTGCAGGTGATTTTATAGATTTTGATGGAGACTTAACGGTCTGGGATATGACCATAGGGGTTAATGGCTCTGATGGGATTTAATGATCAACGGGATAATTAACGGTCTAGGAGCGGGTTCAGTGGCCAATGGGGTGATTAACGAGCATAAGTGGAGCGTAGGGGCTAACGAGAAAATGACATGGAGGGATGAGATTGGACAGTGAAGTAACGACTATGGTGTAGGAAGGATATCCATTGGCTAAGGTTGTGGGAGGAAACGACCATCGAGCACGGGAGGAGCGATCATTATGCATTGAAAATCGTTGATGGATTTCGGGGGCAGTACCTCCTGGTTTTTGGTTTTAGGCAGAGGAGGTGCAAATTGTTGTGGTGCCGCCATGTCACAAATTTGGGAAACCATTAAAACCACACTTCGGACCCCCCCCCCCTTCGCGTTAATGAGAAATGGTTGGGGGGGTCGCAAAGTGGCTCGCTGCCATAGATCTAGAGCAGGCTCTAGATTTGTCGTCCAATCATGTAGGCGCGTTACTCCTTTGTTTGACTACTTTTTCATGTAGTGAGCTTATTACAAAATCAATATGCACTTTGAATATATCAATTTAACAAATGAACATTAAACCCTCTTTCAAAGGTTTTAACATCATAAATTTAAATTTAAATATCTTTGAGTATCTAGTGCATTTAAACAAGCGACCATAGTTTTATTTCTTCAAACACTAAAGCATTCACACATTCTTTTATTTTATGCTTCCCTAACATTTTTTCTTTTGCTTTCTTTCTTTAGATCAAATCTATTCTAACATTTTTTCTAACATGGATATGCATAAAAACCTAATTTTCCTAACATTTTAAAATTTTTTCTTTTTCATCCATGTCCTAACTTAGCATTTTATCTATTTATTTTTTCAAACTACCATGCTAACTTATCAAAACAAATAATGTTACAACAATGTAAACTACCATAACTGTTTTTTGATAGTGGAAATTCATTTTCAATAGAAAAGAAAAACTAACAGAATTTCCACAAGATCACGAACTACTATATTGGAGATTATGGCATTTCTGAATTGGAATGATTGTTAAAAGTAAACATACATAATCTCTCTTTTCAGATAGGCATAGAATTATAAAGCATGTAGAAGTACTTTCATGTCATTTATAAAGCAACATTCCTAGTATACTCGAAGCCAATATGTCATTGGTCTGTCTTTATTTATCAAACAATCATTTAATTGGACCTATTCCACATAGCATGGGTAAACTAAATTATTCAGAGTATTTAGATATATCTAGTAATAATATTTTTGGCATTATACCTAGTAGTATTAGTGGTTTATTTTCCTTTATATTTTTAGATTTATTATAGAATAATTTTGAAGGATCAATCTCTAAAACTATTGGAAATTGCATATTCTTAACATATCTTTTTGCTCACACAAATAATTTGTGTGGGACTCTCCCAATATATTTGGCTAATTGCACTATATTGAATTATTGGATTTAAGGAGAAATAAATTTATAGGGAAACTTTCTTACTGCTTCACCTTTTTTTTGTTGGTTTGAAATTTTTAAACTTTGGCTACCATAATTTCTATGCTAACATTCGTAAATGGGTAATAAATTTTACCCAATTGTCTCTCTTGGATTTATCCAACAATAAATTTATTGGAAGAATGCCATTACATTTTGAAAAATTTGTAAACAATTCATTACTTGATAGTGATGAAGGTGAAGAAATTCTAGTTGACATCAAAGGAATTGAATATACTCTATCATGCATGTCAAGGAAAAACATGATATTTGATTTGTCCAACAATAATCTCATAGGAAATATACCTGCAAGCATAGGAACTTTGAGTAGCTTGCAATTTGCTAGATTTATCTGAACCAGTTGGAAGGGCTAATGCCTTCATCTGTGAGTAACATATCTCTTTTGGAGTAGTTAGACTTGAGCAAGAATAATTTGGGTGCAAATATTCCTGAAAATCTCTCTAAAATATATAGTTTGGTTGTTTTGGGTGTCTCCTTTAATAACCTTTGTCAGCCAATCCCTAAAGGAACATAAGTTTCCACATTCAATGCAACATTGTTTCAAAGGAATAAATGATTATATAGGTGTCATTTAGATTCATGTAATAGGAAGGAAAACACATGGAGAGAAGCTCACAATAATAGTAGCAGTTCCCATATTAAAGTGGGATGGCTAATGCTTCTAGATGACAAGATGTCATTATTTTTAAATATAACAACAAATGTAATTAATATAATTTTGGGCAAAATTACTTATTACCGGTTAGTTGGTTGTATAATGAAATCAAGTTAGGATAACAAAGTTTCCCATATTAAATTGGAATGGCCCGAGAGGCTTGTAGTATGAGGACAATCATTCTTCATTAATAGAGTTTCCAATCCCTTGCCTCATGGGGGTTTCCTTGACACCCTGTCAAGGTTTTACCACGTAAATCCTTTGTGTATTTACTTGTGTATTTTACATTAGGTTTTCATTCAATTTCTCTTTCTTTCTTCTTTAACATTTTCCCAGTTCAATAAGTGGTATCAGAGGATTGGAAGATAGAGAGATCTGCCAAATAGATTTGATGTGTAGTCAAATAAATTTTTTGTGATCCTTCACGCTGTGAGCCGCTAGAGACTATCGTCAAGAAACCATAGACTTGATGCTGAAAAAATACGAGCGCACGGTTGGAGAGAAGTCATATTACAGACTTGACGCTGGAAAGCAATTCCGCACAGATTCAAAGAGGAAGGGCCGTTGGAGATAGCCATATGCCGTTGTCCATTTAAAAGTCGTTGTTTTCCATCCGCAGAGATTCATAGAGGAGGGGTCGTTGGAGATAGCCATCCATTGCTGTCCATTTAAAAGCCGCTTTTGTCCATTTAAAATCTTGTTGTCTGCTGTCAATTCTCCATTAAGGAAAATATTGCTACCACTGTCGGAGAGGAAGGGCAAGAGACTTTGTCACCACCAGAGAGCAAGGGCAAGCCTTGGATTGTTGCCACCATCGGAGAGGAAGGGCTGCTGGAGACTGCTCCCTAAATAAGAAGGGTGTGTCTAAACGGGTACAGGAATATGTTTTAAGAATTCAAAAAAAAAAGTACAGCTATTCATATGAATCGATTTTTTTTTAAGGAAAGCAGATCAAGTTTTTAAAAGAATAACACAATTGTTTTTTTTTTATGAGGGTTAAAGAGGTTTTCTATAGAATTTTTCTAGCAAAAATTAAAATTTTGTAAATGTTTTGAAAGAAACAATGGAAGTTTAAAGAGGTTTCTTTTCTAGAAATTTTTCTAGTGGAAATTCTGGAAAACAGAAAAGAAAAATAGCATGTAAGACTGCACATAAGGAAACTAACATTTAGTGAAATCCATATATGACCAAAAACACTTCAAAAAACAAGCTCTAGATGACTTGTAGCATCCAAAAAAATCATGTCACAAAAAATACTTACAAATCATCCAAACAATTACCTTTATTGGGATCTTATTCATCAATGTCACACTCTAAGGATTAAAATAAGATAGAAAAAATGTAGCATGTCAAGTCAATATTTTGTTTTAACAATTGGTACATTTTGAGTAGGGTCACAATAAAGGAGTTTTGCAACCAATGCCACTAACATCAAGGTACATAGAAGGCTTGGTTATCTTGATTAAATACTAGTTCCATACCCTCATAAATGATAAAATCTAGTTGAAATGTTGCAATCCCCCCAATCCTAAAATTCTAAAAAAATGTTAAGTGTATTGGATTTTGAGTGAGATTTAAAGTTTTACTTTCTCCATATGAAATGCAATGAGGTCGAAACCACCCTCAAACATCTTGAGTCATTTCATATTAATGTTATAATTTTAATTAAAAGGATGAAAATGAAAGATAAAAAATAATGTAATTTTACATTAATTGCATTACCATGAATTGCATAACAAGACTAAGGCCATAGGCTTCAGTGTTAGGCTACCCCACTAAAAACAAATTTTTTTTTTCTAAAAAAAATTGCTTTACAAATGTTTTTTGTAAAATTTGTGGAACCGAGTGGTTCAATTAAAAAAGGTCGGTTCAATACCAAACTTACCATTTCCAATTCCAAATCTTAAACTAGACAAATTTGACCCCAAAATCAGATGGAGCAATTGGTTCCACTAGTTTTGGTCTAGTTTCGATAACATTAACTGCCACTGCCAATGTTACAATCACTATCACTGAAACCTACAAACAGTATACTAACCAAAAATATCATATCAATCACTGCTACTGACTATCAAAATAATACCCATACTCTTCTTCAACTAGTTCATCACCCGGTCATTGAAACCACTTCTCATAAATTGTTTATGTCGTGTATCCAAAACACTTGAAAAAATTGCATTGGCCTTCAAAATGAAAATAATATATTCTAGGCATCAAATATGAGTAAAAAAAACATCAAACCCCTCTAGTTACATTTTTTTAGGAACCTTGATCATCCAACTCTGGAACTCAAACTGGACAAATAATGACTTTAAAAACTCACAAAAACCATATTTAACCATATAGAAAATTAACTATTCTACATATACTAAATTTTTTGGCACGGCCTACAAATTGTCAATGTTAAGGTGCCAGATCTACAGAATGGTTGTCAACGGTGCCTAATTATTCAACAGAATGGGTGATGAGGCTCATCAATAGGTACATTTTAAGGGGTTACAATTCCATCTTTCATCTTATTAACTATCTCTCTCACACATTTATTTATATTTTTGTTACATTATGCTTAGTGAGATGGGTGAAAGGTTTTTTTCATGTCATGTAGCTTAATATGATTTAATTGAAGCAAATGAAGCCATTTTTTAGAAAATTTCCACATAAGGTCTCAGAGTAGATAGCCAAGAGATATTGTAGGAGGATTTTCCACCTCAACTCCCTCAATCAACCCAATATCACACCAAGATATCTCTCATTAGCTTGAAGGAAAAGGCAGCCAAGCAAGTGGTAGTTATGAGGATCCAAGCTCCACTCTTCTTGAGATCAAGGAGACCATATTCCTATTTTCTAGGGAGAATTTGGTAGCTACCCTTTTGTATTAATAAACATGTAGAAGAGATCATTAGGATTCAAACTTTTTTTTCATCTAGGTATATCTTGAGCTCATGATTACTATTTTTTTACTGTCATATGATGTATTATACTTTGATGGAATGATAATGAGAAGCTCATGTTTGATCCATTACTGACTTACCTTCAGAGGGTCGATGCTCTTGGGTCAGGGCCGAATCGATTGGTTAATTCTCTCTAGTTTACTTATATTCTCTCTTTAATTTCTAGTAATTTTTTTATTTCTTGCATTCTAGTAGCAGAAAAATCTATTAAATTGTGATTGTAGCCTCTACCCCATCTCTCTCATGGGAGCATGAGTAGAAGGACCTCTAACCATAGGCCAAATTTTTTTTGTTTATGATTCCTTGGAAACATGTTTATGATTATTTATCTTGCTATGCATATGATTTCTATAGCTTAGAAATTAGTTTTTTGGTTAGATCATAATTTAGCATCAATTAGATCATCTTTAAATTCAACTCATATTTTCCACTTCTATTTATTTTAATTTGTCAATAATAAATGAATGGATGAATTTAATGGTTGCACAAATGTTTGAATCTACATGCGAGGGCCCCTTCATAACCTTCATCTTGGACTCCATCAATCTCCCCCCCAACCTTCAATTATGCCACTAAAACCCTATTTTATGACATCATCTCCATGACCACCGTGAGTAGCCCTCCTAGTGCAAAACATGCCCTCAAAGAGCTTTGAGGTTGGTTGGAGGTGTTGGTCACCCCTCACTCACCTATTTCCACTTCCTTCCACATTCCCACACCTTTCGCTTATCATATTGTTGACGGGAAAGTTTGTCCTGCCAACAATAGGGGATCTCCCAAGTTAAAAGTCCCAACTAGTCTCTAAATCGTTTGGAATAGGGATCCCGTATGGGGTGTGGGTCCGGCTACCGCTTAGGTCTCCTTTCCTTTGGTCTCAAAAGAACTCAATGAACCTGTAGACACACACTTATTCAAATGACACTGTGATACATGTCATGAGTTAAACGTAAGTATAACACTATGCATAGCAAGGCAAAATAATAAAGCATAAACGTCGAGGAAAAATGCTATTAACAACACATCATTGGGGTTATGCTGTAAATACCACCACAAAAAGAACACTTATGCAGCAAGAAACGCTCTCCATTAAATGAGAGATGATACAAATGATAATAATCAAATTCATTAACATTCATAAGAAAGCGAAATGATTTGAACATCATTAATAAGTACAGAGAACTATAATGCATAAATTATGCCATTAAAAGTGCAAACTCTTCATTAACCAAAAGATGTTTGAAACTCAGATAAGAAATACTCATAGTGTTCTGGTGATTGTTGTGTACACATCGGGCCTAAAAGGAGTTTTGACAAGTATCTGTATTCATATGCAAAAGAGTGTTTTCCTTCAATACAATGCTTTATCTCTTCATTCCCAAAAAAAAAAAAGATCCATTACATTTTCCCTGGAGGGAGTTTTATAGATCAAAATTTTCCCTTTGGGCTTCTTGACTCTTTGCCTACCCAAATATTGAGCTGCCTTGCGACCTGGAAAGGAACTGCGACCTGCGACCTCGCTGAGCAATGCGACCTACGACCTAGCTAGGAGTTTACCCTGGCGACTCATTTCCAAATGCTATCATGATCTACCGCCACCGGATCAGCAGAGAAATGTGCATGCAATCGTGAGGTCGTGGCATCAATCAAGGTTCTTGAGGAATTCTGGCCAAGCCCGATAACTGCTGTTGCGGGGGAAACCAAAGGGACCTCTTCTTTCAACCAATGCATACACTCTAAGGCGTGAGGGATTAGAGCTCCTCTCGCGTGATCAGGCTGGATAGGAGGCATTTCTGGTGTAGATCCGCATTGGTGTGACCGTAAACTTGCCAAGGTTCTCTTTGTGACGTTGCAAGGTTGGGAGTGGCAAAGTGGGCTTCTGTTTAATGGGCCGCAAAAATGACCGGATCTCCCGATCCACCTCGTTCCCATGTCTTCCCTCATCCAATGCACCCCACCCATAACAGGATAGACAAAAATCGAATCGATGGCCACGCACGTATGTTCGTATGCATCACCTTGTCTAGGTCCTTGGATAGCGTATCTTTGACTCGCATTTTCATACGGATTCGGACCTTTGCATCTGTGTATCCGCCTTTTCTTCGGAAAATGCTTCTGGGAGTCCGGGGATATCGCACTTTCCAATCCATCATTCTATCTAAGGCAGCGCCGAGGCTCACCTGCTCGATCCTCTCGCTAGTTTCGTTTGCGCTCTCACCAAGGGGGCTTAACGTTTGTTTTATGTAAAAATTTCCCCCATAAACTTGCCTCATGGTATTCTAATATACCGAACTCCCCTTTTGAATGGTAAGCAACATCTCATTGACAAGGGAGTTTTGTTTTGGAGTTGTTGAATCTCCTCCCTCAATGCCGTCTTTTCCGCTTCCGCCCTTGCCTCCCGCTGCTCGCTTCCGTAGCCTATTTTGTAGAGAGACGATCTCCCCTACTCATTCGGTTTACATTTCTTCTCGTGGCCGCAAAACAGTTATGCCTACGATGCTATCATCACAGGATTATTCCTAGTATCTAGACTATGTCTTCCTCCGTCGTGACCGTGGATGAGGCAAGAGGATTTCCCGCGCTGCATCTTCTTTCTCCTTTCTATCGGATTTTGAAGGAGAACCGGGTCGTATGTGAGCCTAGTGAGATCGAATACCTTCTCTGCCCTTGGTAGGGGAATTGACACGGAGAGTGGTGAGTGCATCTACCAGAGGTACCCTTAAGGAGACACCGATGTTCTCTAGCATTGCATCCTCCTCTTCTTTTTTTTTCTTTTATTCCTCTTCTCTTCTTAGGCGTTCTAGTTCCGCCTTTTCATGTTCTCTCTTCCGTCTGAGCTCTACTTCTACCGTTGCTTCTAATTTGGCTTTCCTTTAACGCTCAGCTGCTGTTGCTTGCTCTGCTTTCTTCTAGCATTCAGCTTCCACTTTATCTAATTCTTTCTTGAGTTCTCGTTCCGCTGCAGCCTCCTCTTGTTTCGCCTTTTCCTTCTTGGCCTCCTCGGCCTAATTTTTCTTCTGTTCTGACCTTAGACTCTTCTTGTGCTTATCTTCATCCTCTTTCATCTTCTTCTCTCTTTCTTGCTGGGATTGGGCTTCTAGTTCTTTCTTCTCGGTAGAAGTACCTGGTTCAGACTGGGTCTTTCAGGCATTTGAAGCCAGAAGAAGAAGCACCTCCCAACTCGATGGCCTCGTCTTCCAAGATCCGGTCATCCGGGTCTTCTGATCGCAGTATGCCCCTGAGTGTTGGCGGTCTGCATTATACCAATTTCTTCTTTCATCTTCGCCTGGGCATTCCGTGTGTTGGTAGTTCCATTTGAACTTAGCTCGCTTGCAGTGATCAGGGACTATCCTTTCCAGGTCATATGTCCGGTGGTTTAATGCCCCAAGGTGGTAACTTTTCATCTCTTCCGCTTCTGCTTCTACCTCCCTGAAATCTTTGATTGTGTAAGCACCGATAGTGAGGGGTAGCGCAGGCCACTGCTTCTTCTTACCCCTGGATAGGACCCTAGAGAAACTGGAAGACATCAGGAAACAGACTTCTTGCATGAGCATCTTGTCTGTGACATATCGAGGCATGGCATGTGGAGCCTTGAACGAGCCAAAAACTCGAATGAAGGTGTACTCGGCAAATGGGAACCAATGTGCCACCTTGCCTAGCATCTCCATGGCTCGCCAAGACATGCAAGGAGTGTCTTGGCCGAAAAATTTTCTGTAAAGAGCTGGGATGAAAACTTGGGAGATGGGCTCTATGTCCTGCTTATATCTAGAATCCCAAAACACTTTGGTTTGTAAGTGAATTGCACGGGTCTATTTTGGATCCCAGTTTTTCACCCATCCCTCAAAGTGGCATCTTGAAAAAATGACATCCAACAAATAAGATGCCATGTAGAATTCAGAAGGAAATCCTTCATCAGGTGCCAATGCCGAGGATATGTTTGAATGAAGGGAGGCCACTAGTATGCTGGCCCAATTGAAACAGATGCCTTGCACCGTGACATACTCCATGAGGGTAGCCCATGTGCCACTGAAGGTGGTGGTGTCGGGGCGCCCATACAATCTGCAAAGCATAGCAGCCACCAATTTATATACTTTCCTAAGGCCTGCCACTGGGTATTCCTGATCCTTTTTTACCTTAAATTTCTCAGGCTCCTCCCACCACTTCTTTAGAGTGTCAACTATAGGGACTGCATGGGCGATGACCCAATATTCTGTAAAGTCCTCCTCTTGCTCAAGCAATGAGTAATAAACATGAGCATCTGAGCCCTTGAGAGTCGCCAAAGCCTTGCTTTTGCTATCCCTGATTACGAATTTCTTGGGGTCAGTGTTCTGTATGATCCAATCTGTCACCTCTGCACATGGGAATATAGCCGGATCAGCACCTGCAAGATGGATCTTTGACCTTTTAACCTGTATGTATACTTCTCGATCAGGGAGGTCCTCTAAGAATTCCTGTCAAGTGAATTACTGGTACACCTGGTACCACCGCATACTGTCCCCGTTGGAAAATGTGGATAGGGTATCTCTGTAGATCGGGGGTGGGGACATTGGTATATCCATCTCTGTGTCCTCTGCTTCCAGGCCCTTGTCCTTTTTCCGAGATACTAGAGATCCCATGTCGCTTGAATCTGAGGGGAAAGGGATACACTCTAAGTCTGCTTCGAATTCACCTGTCATATTCTTGAAAGAATCCCAGGATAAGAAAGATGCCATGATGATATAAAACTAGGTACAACTTATTAATTATTTCAACTAGGGACACAAGAAGAGATGAATAAACGGCCTACTGGGTCGCAGGGTCGCAAGGTCGCGATGTTGATATTTTGAGTATTTTGCGACTTTGCGACCTTCCGACTAGGTCGCGGAGTCACTGGGTCCCAAGTTGTGAAAAATTGGCAGAAATTCGACCTTGCGACCTTGCGACTAGGTTGTGGATTCGCTGGGTCACAAGTTGTGAAAAATTGGTGGAAGTACGACCTTGCGACCTTGCGACTAGGTCGCAGGTCGCTGAGTCGCAAATGCTAGAAAACTAATGTGAGAGTAACTCTATGACTTGCGACCAAGTCTCAAGGTCGCTAAGTCGCGAAGCTATGAAAAAACAAATGGAAGAGCAATTTGTGACATGGCAACTTAGCGACTGGGTCGCGGGGTCGTAGGCTCGCAAGTCGCGCTAGGGCTTGCCGGGGTTTTGGCGCGTGCCACGTGAAGCTCTTTCCTCTTTAACTTGAAAACCAAAGGACTAAATGGGTCCAGACAGATCAAGAGGGCAGCTTTTGGAGCAGGATGCAGGCCATGAGAGGCTGGATGAGGAACTGTGCTAAGTTTTGGCAAGCAGGGTGAATGTAAGAGTCAAAAGGAAGCCCTAAGTGATAAATGAAAACAATGGCTAAGGCAGGGGGAAATTTAAATCCCGAGGAATATAGAGATTAGGCAAGAATAACCAAAAAAGGAAACAGCAGGAGGAAAACGAAAACTTACCCGGGAAAATCGCACTCCAATCGACCTGTCAGAGGTGTTTTTTCTATTCGTTGCATGTGCAAAATGCGACCTAGCGACCTCCTATATATAAAAAGGTCGCATGTGCGAGCCATTAATGAGGTCATGGGGCCGCATGGCATGTTGATCCGAGAGGGATGCGACCTTGCTACCTCAGGGTCGCGGGGTCACAAGGTCGCAGGGTCGCGGTTTTCCACAAATTCAGAAATTTGCGACTCAGTGACTCAACCCTCCCGACTTTTAACTTAACTTTCTTTGTGCTCAAGGGGCTCCAAAAAGTTTAAAGTGGGGGTTTTTTGGAGGGTGTTTTAGAGGCTACAACAACTGGCGATTCACTAGTCGGACTCATAGTCCCTGTCGATGGTTTGCCTTGGAGGGGGGAGGGAAGGGCTTTCACTAGCTGTTCTTTTCACCTTAAGGTAAACACTACCTTGCCTTTGCACCTTGCGAGGTTGCCTGGCCTGCTGGCTTGTTTGGGTGCTGGTTAACCAAATTTGATTTCTTCAGGTTTCTGGACTAAAAGGGTTGGAGAAATCTAGGCGGATACAGGGTCTGGTACGATTATTTTGTCCTCATCGTGTCGCTCCGCTGCCTGCGAACCTCTCGGTCCTGGCAGAGTCACTGCCTAGGAGTCATGAACGTTGCTCCGCTGCCAGCGAGCCTGGTTAGTACCCCAGCGGAGTCATCACATCACCTCTCTGTGCAGGAATCCTTTCTCAATCCTTTACCCTTATTGGTGTGCTATTGCACTTATTTTGAATGTGCCTAAGGCACTTATTTAGATGTGCTCATGGCACTTATTTGAGATGGGAAATTTTTGCCTAGGTGGATGAGGGATCCCGACTTATTTTACTTGCAGAGAGGTTTCTCCTGGTCTGATATGAGGACTTCCTAGATGTCCTGATGTCACCCGGAGTTAACTCTGTTCCCTTCCGATCTAGTTGCCACTGTATCACACTTTCTTTTCGCAGACACCCTTTCAAACTTGTTAGGTGAGCTCCCCACGCTTGATGGCTTGAGCTAGGTCGTGTGCTACCTTTGGGTGCCAATTACAAGCAAGCTTTTACCACCTTCGTGTCTTTCAAGAAGGGCTTCCCATTAGCATAGAACCTGTCACAATGTTCCAATTGCGTGGCTCTGACAAGGCCTTCCATCCTTTTTAAAAATTATTATTACATTTTTTTTAAAAAAAAAATTTTTTAAATGAAATGAAAGCAGAAAATATGATACAGCGGTAGGACAGCCCTCTGAGGGCTACTAAGTGAAGTAATTTTTGAATTCATGCTGTTTACTGGGAGGACCTCGACTCTTCCCTCAAGGGTTTGTAGTCTAAAGGTGTGGGAACCTAATTTCTCCTTAACCTGGAAAGGACCTGTCCATAGTGCTTGGAACTTGGAATGTTTTCCCTTTTCTTCGTGAGCTTTATCCCACTTAAGGAATAGATCTCCTACTTCAAAAATTTTACTCCCTGTGGATTTTTTTTCAAACCATCTTTTGATCTGGCTTTGGTGGATGGCGAACTTTTCCGAGTTTTTTGCCTTTGTTCGTCCAACTTCAATAGTGTGTCAATCTGGGTCTGCAAGGTGGGGCAAGGGGTACCATGGCACTCTTGGGACAACTGAAGGGCATGGAAAGATAAGTGGGGAGGAAGAACTGCTTCTTTCCCATACATAAGAAAATATGGGGAGGTTCTGAGTGAGGATTTTGGCGTGACACGGTCGGCCCAAAGAGCGTTGTGAAGGGAGTTATGCCATTTTCACTGGTGGGATAGCAGAGTCTTCTTAATGATGCAGATAATATTTTTATTAGTTGACTCAGCTAACCCGTTTCCTTGGGGATAATAATTTTCAGAATGTTTAAGCTATATACCATTTTCGAGAGAAAAATCATACAATTTAAAAGATGAAAAGTAAGTTGCATTATCGAAAACCAAGGAAGTTGGAATGCCAAGCCTGGTGATGATGGAATGAGTGAAAAATTCTATTACCTCTTGATCATTGATTTGGCATAAACGTACTGCTTCGACCCACCTGGTGAAATAATCGGTAGCAGTAAGAATATATCAGTGTTGCTTGGAGGAGTGAGGTATGATTTCACCAATCACGTCCAAACCCCAATGTTGAAAGGGTTCCTCCATTGCTACTGATTGTAGGGGAGCGGCTAGCTGTGCTTCTCGGTTGGCGAACTTCTGGCATTGAGAGCACTTCGAGACATAGGCATGCACGTCTTTGAAAAGGGCCAGCCAATAATATCCTGTGTGCATTATCTTGTGGGCGGTGGTATCGCCTGCAAAATGCCCTCCAGCTGGTCCGTCGTGCAGCTCGATCAAGATTTTCTGTACTTCATCATGTTCCAAGCAGCACAACAGAACTCCATCGTAATGTTTCGTGAAAAGCTTACCCTGAATCAACTGGTAAGACACAGCTTTGAGCCTTATTACGCATTTCTATCGGGTAGTTAAAGCAGGGTCCAGGGTGCCATGGGCTAAATATCTCAAAATGTTAGAGTACCAAGAAGGGCTTCTCTGCTGAGGTACGTGGTCACTCTGATACATGTTGATTTCCTGTTCCCAACACTCTTCTTCACCTCCCTATGAGCTTGCAGCCTCCGCATCCATTTGGCATAGTCCTTGTCCTTTAACAGTGTGTGCTGGTTTAAACTCTAAGTCATACTCTTGCAGGCATGCCACCCAGTTTCCTTGTCTCTCGCCTAGCTCCTGCTGCACGAACAATGATCAGACAGCTGGGTGGGGAACGAAAACTATGACATGGTTTTTCAAGATGTATGGCCTGAAATGCTTGACTGCTTTGTAGACTGCATAGGCTTGTTTTTCGATTTCAGGGTAGTTCAATTCAACTCCTTGTAAACCGGTACTCATGAAGGATATAGGTCGTTCATCATTGTTGCTGTCTTTTTGCGTGAGGAGAGCTGCAAGTGATGCGTTCGAAGCGAAAGTATACTGGATAAAGCTTCTGCTAAAATCTGGACTTTGGAGGGATGGTGCTTCATCTATAGTCTGCTTGATTTTGGTTAAAGCCTCCTTCTCTGGTGGATTCCATTTGAAAATCACATTCTTCTTAATCATCCCCTGCAAAGGTCTGACTATTTGGGTGAAATCTGATATGAATTTACGTAAAAAATTGATTTTCCCAAGGAAAGATTGCATAGATTTTTAACTGCTAGGGGGGGGATCTAGGCAATGGCTTTCGCCCTATTTGGATCTACAATAATGCCCTGCTTAGTTATAATGTGGCCCAACAAATTCCCTTCTGCCACAGCGAAAACACTCTTCTTCGGGTTGAGTGAAATCCCGTACTTCCTGCACCTTTCGAAAATTTGATTGAGGTGGCATAAATGATCGCACCGGTGTTTCGAAAACACGGTGACATCGTCCAATAGACTACCACGCTCTGCCCTATCAAACCAAGAAAGGCTATATCCATGGCCCGTTGGAAAGTTTCCCCCGTGTTTATTAATCCGAAGGGCATGTGTCTAAAAGCAAATGTTCCCCATTTGGTTTGAAAAGTAGTTTTGAATCTATCTAGCTCAGCTACCAGCACTTGGTTGTAGCCGAAGAACCCATCCAATAAGAAGAACATCTTGGATCCGGACACAGCTTGCAATATTTGTTCCATAGGTGGCACCGGATAATTGTCTTTGTTTGAGGCCCGATTTAAATTCCAGAAATCCACGCACAAGCAGATCTCGCCAGACTTCTTCCGTACCGGGACCAAATTTGACACCCATGTGGAGTGGCGAACTTTGAAGATGATGCGTGCATCCAAAAGCTTCTTAAGTTCTTTCAGAATCATCGGTTCCAAAGTAGGATGCACTTTTCTGAGCTTCTATTGGAAAGGCTTCATGCCTTCCTTCATGGGTATCACATGCTGAATAATCCGAGTATCGTATGTACGTAAATAATCATACGTCCAAGCAAATACATCTCGATACTTCCGAAATATTTGGGTGAAAGCCTGCGTCTCCTAGTCAGAACAGTCTTTCCCAAGGTTGATGAACTTCGGGTTCTCATCTGATCCCAAGTTTACCTGTCGATGTGCCAAGGTGGAACTTTGTACTTTGGTATTTGGGGGCCCACAAAAACAGCTTTGTAGATCAAAGAGCTTTTCAAGTGACACTATCCCCTTGGGCATGGGGTTCTCCTTGCGTTTATCATGCTCTTCCTGCAAAGCTTGATCGTGATCCGCCTCATCTATTACTGCGTCTTTGAATACTTCAATGTTGAGCATAAATTCCAATATCTATTGATCATCATCAAAAACACGTAAATTAGTAATATTATCTGGCACGGAGGGTCTATACATAACTTCAATAGAAAATCCGTCCCTCAATGGGGTAAATATAGCAGCAGCATTAGCCAGAGTATCAGCTGCTACATTATGCATTCTAAGAACAGATTTGATTCCAAACACATCAAAAGCAAAAATAAGATGCCATACCTCTTGTTGATAAGCTTTTAAGTGCGGAGACAAACAATGAATGGTGTTGCGTACCTGCCGAGTGATAATCTTGGAGTCTCCGATGACCTGTAAGCATCTTACCTTTAAATCCAGTGCCTTCTCGAGTCCAAGGATCAAAGCTTCATATTCAGCAGTATTGTTAGTGCATTGGAACTCTAGCCGACACGAAATCAAGAACTTGTTCTTCTAACGGTCCAGCAAGATGCAGCCCACACCATCTCCGTCATGGGTTTTGGAACCATCATAATATAGGGTCCACACATCATTTTCTGGCTCCTTCGAGGTTGTAGGTTGGGGAGAATTTTTGTTTTGGTGTGAGATGGGAGTGGCTTGGTCTTCTGTGAAGAGTGTTAGTTCAGACTGGATCTCGAGGTCTACTGGAGACTGAGGAGGATGGTAACATCCGAAAATGGCTTCCAAGAAGCACATGCCAAGCTCCTCCTAGGCAAAACTAATGGGTTCGTTAGTAGCATCCAAATCATTCACAGTATATTTCATATATGGTTTTCTTTCGACCCTGATTTGGTTATTCTGGCCCTTATAAAGAAGCCACAGGTGGGACCAGTCGGTGGCAAAATACCCTTGCAGCTTGCTGGACCAATCTCTGCTAAGTAATAAGCCGTAGGCTTCCAGAATGTCAACAACCACAATGTCAATACATTGGTGGACTCTACAGTCAGACAAAATGTGAATGATGACATTAGTTAGCTCTCCTACAGCTGGTACCTGCGATCTGTCAAGTTGGATGATCCTCGCGTCAGTTTTCTCCAGGCGGATGTTCAGCTTCTTACAAACAGATAGGGGCATGACGTTTGTGGACGCGCTGAAGTCAACTAGACAGTTATGGAAATTGAAGTTAAAAATATCAAAAGATAAGAGGAACGGAGGAGTGGATCCCCTGGAATTCGCATTGATGGCATTTACAATAGACTAAACACTCGGACTGGCTTGTGCGGACGTATTTCTCACATGCTTAGTAGTTGAGGTATTGGCGAAGGCTTTAAGAATAAGTTCTCATTGATTGGTGATGCGGGCAAGCTCATAGAGGGAGATGTTGGCTCTGGTTCTTTTCATATCCTCAACAATGTTATAACCGGAATCAGGTTGAGGACTAGGCTCGGTAGTGGCTTTGGGGGACGCCATCGGGAGCTTGCTCTTTTGATTTGCTCGGGTGTTGCTATTGGTGGGCTTCTCAGTGGTAGCTTGTTGTTCATTCCCCAGGGGAAGAATTTTCCTTAAGAAAGCCCTTTTCTTCTCCTCAAAGGATGGTTCGGGGACCGGTACTTTGCTCCTAAGGCTATAGTTTCATACGGGTTTGGCCTTAGGATCGTCTGCCATATTGATATCAGTGATGGTAAAAAAAAATTCCCCACGGATTATGTCAAATGCAAGAACAGAGGACCCTGGTTCTTCATTAGGGGGAAAACCTTCATCATGGTCAGAAACATCATCTTCCCCTGCATCCCCTGGGGTTTGATTGTCCAGAAGCTGATTTACTACTGCAGTCATGCTGCCAATCCACTGTGAGCATGTTTTTTCAGAGTGGGCAGCCTGGTGGAAAGAACAACAGTTTTCTTTTCCTATTTCTTCCACGTTGAGAACAGTGTTTAGGTTAGACGGCGGTCGGCTAGTGTTGGGGTTACTGTTTCTGAAAAAGGGCTTGGGTGCCTTAGTGCTAGTCGTGGATTCTATGCCCTTTCTCTTCAGGTCAGAGACTTCATTTGTCAATAGCTTGAGGGTCTTCGCTATACTTTCGAGGTCAAAAGCATCCTTATCCTTATCCGCGGTTTTGGGTGTGGAGGACTGACTTTTCTTCGCGATCGGTTTGTGGTCATCTCTCCCTTTGTGATCGATTGCTCCTATAGAAAGCATTTCTTTTTCTACAGCGAGTGCGACCACGTAATTTTCTGTAAGGGTGGCCCGAGCTTCGTGTTTCATGAAGACGGCAATATCCCTGGGGAGAGCTTTTGTATAGTAGTCTATGGTGATAGAGTCATCCAACGCCAGGTTTGGGGGAAAATTTTGCAGTATGGTAGCAAAGCGTTGATTGAAGTCTCTAACCTTCTCTTTCTTGTGGCACTTAATGGTGCTTAACTCCGTGAGGAGCATGGAAGGGGTTTTTTCTTCTGAAAATTTCTGCAAGAACATGCGACGGAACTGGTCCCATGACGTAATGGAGGCACTCGGGAGGGAGTGGTACCAGGTGGCCGCTTTGTTTTCAAGAGTGTGCGGAAACAGGTGACAAGAAACGTCATCTGTTTGAACCCTCATGATTTGCAGGGAAAGATAGAAGCTGCTTATATGATCATCAGCCAAGGTGCCTTTCTCGGGGTCAAACTTGGGGAGATGCTTCTTAGGGTGCCTAGGCATGTCGTGGAGGGGGCCCAGATCTAATGGGGACTGGGCCATCCACGCAAGTGGTTGTACCCTCCTATCATGCTCGTGGTGCCTGATCTTAGACTCATATTCACTCCCTGTACCTGACGCCGATGCTTCTCCCCCATGGTGAGAGTGTTCATCTTGATGTCCCTCACGGTTGGCCATATTTCTGAGATATCCCCAATTGTAGATAGGTGGCCTGTTTTGGTTTTGGCAGCGGTGGGTGGCACGGTGTCCTTGACCACGGCCTCTATGTCATCTACCTTCGTTCCCATGACCTATGTTCCCCTCACCTCCATTCCCATGGCCTCTTTTCCCCTCACCTTCATTTCTACGGGCTCTATTTCCCTCGTCTTCATTCCCTCGACCTCTATTTCCATCACCTCCCCCAGGTGGAGGGCATACTTGGTTGTTTTTCTGCTGGGTTTAGTTAGGCTGAGGGTCAGGGAAGGGTTTAGTCATGCCAAATTCCTCCTCTTCGCCCATTTGGATCTCAAGAATCGGTTCGTTATTCTGGATAGTGGTGGCAAGGTCTTCAACCATAAGATTCACCAACTAAGGTATGGAACTCACCAGAGCACCATTACTAGTGAGGTTTTCAGCAGGGGTCCTAGTATGGGTCAAGAAATTCATGATTGGGGCATATCGAAAATCCCTGATGAGATTGCGGGTAGCTGGGTGCAAGGCCCTTAACTACTCTCTGGTGATTTCATAATATGGAGCCTCCTCCCCTTGAACATCTTCCAAAGGGGGAGGGATATTATCGTCGTTTATGACCTCCCCATGGGGAGTTTGTGGCGGAATGTTGCTCGTGTGCTGGGAGGATGCCATTCAGGCCCTCCTTCTAGCACCAAATTTGTTGACGGGAAAGTTTGTCCGACCAACAGTAGGGGATCTCCCCGGTTAAAATTCCCAACTAGACTCTAAACCGTTTGGAATAGGGATCTCGTCTAGGGTGTGGGTCCAGCTACCGCTTAGGTCTCCTTTCCTTTGGTCTCAAAAGAACTCAATGAACCTGCAGACACACACTTATTCAAATGACACCAGATACATGCTTGATGAGTTAAGCCATATATAACACTATGCATAGTGAGGCAAAATAATAAAGCATAAACGCCGAGGAAATGCTATTAACAACACATCATTGGGGTTATGCTTGTAGGTTGTTTTTACCACAAAAGAAACAATTCTTTATGGCAAAAACGCCCTCCATTAAATGATGATACAAATGCTAATAATCAAATTCATTAACATTCATAAGAAAGAGAAATGAGCTGTAAAGTGTGTTGCCAGGATGGGAAATTCAGAAAGAAAAGACGGGGCGTGTCAAGATGATAGAGAGTGCGGGCCTATCTTAACACAAGTACAAAGAACTATAATGCATAAATGATGCCATTAAAAGTGCAGTTTCATTAACCAAAATATGTTTGAAGTTGTATAAGAAATACTCATAGTGTTCGCACAGCAAAACACATCAGTTCCAAAAGGAGTTTTGACAAATATCTGTATTCATATGCAAAAGAGTGTTATCCTTCAATACAATGCTCTATCTCTTGAGTCCCAAAAAAAAAAAGATCCATTACATTTTCCCCGGAGGGAGTTTTATAGATCAAAATTTTCCCTTTGGGCTTCCTGACTCTTCGCCTGCCCAATTGTTGAGCTGCCTTGCGACCTAGAAAGGAACTGCAACCTACGACCACGATGAGCAATGCGACCTACGACCTGGCTGGGGAGCATGACCTGCGACCTGTTTCCAAATGCTACCAGTGATCTACTGCCACCGGATCATGAGGATGTGCGCGCAATCGTGAGGTCAGGGGCATCAATCTGTTGTTCTTTGAGGAAGTTTTTCCAAGCCTAATAATCTGCTGCTATGGGGGAAACCAAAGGGATCTCTTCTTTCGACCGATGCATACACTCCAAGTCGTTAGGGATTAGAGTCTCCCTCTTCTACGTGATCAGGTTGGACAGGGAGGCGAGCTTGGTGTAGATCTAGACTAGCATGACCAGAAACTTGCCCAGGTTCTCTTGTGACGCTGCAAGGTCGGGAGTGGAAACGGCTTGCTTAATGGGCTTCAAAAATGACTGGATCTCCTGATCCACCTTTTCCCATGTCTTCCCCTCGTCCAATTCACCCAGTGATGGAATATGATGTAGGATGTGCATCGAACCGATACCACTGATGAGATGTTCGTATGCAACCATCACCTTGTCTAGGTCCTTGGATAGCTTACCTTTGGACTGCATTTTCATATGGATCTGGACCTTGGCATCTTGCGTGTGGATCCAATATTTCTTTGGAAAATGTTCGGGAGCCTGGGGATACTACACTATCCAATCCATCATTCTGCCCAAGGCAGCTAAGGCTTCCTTCAGCTACTCGTTCCTCTGCTTAGTTTCTATTTGGGCTCTCACCAAGGGAGCGACTGTTTGTTTTATGGTAAACATTTCCCCATAAAATTGCCTCATGGTAGTCTCTAATATACCAAACTCCCTTTGAATGGTAAGAAACACCCCATTGACAGGGGGAGTTTTGTTTTGGAGTTGTTGAATATCCTCCCTCAATGCCATCTTTTCCTGTTCTGGCCTTGCCTCCTGCTGCTCTGCTTCCTGTAGCCTATTTTTTAGAGAGACAATCTCCCTACTCATTCGGTTTACATTCTCTTCTCTGGCCGCAGCAAAAGTTGTGCCAGTCGATGCTATCATCACAGGATTAGTCCTAGTATATAGGACTATGTATTTCTCCGTCGCGACCGTGGATGAGGCAGAGGGATTTCGAGCCAGGCATCTTCTTTTCTCCTATCGTATTTTGAAGGAGAACTGGTCGTATGTGAGCCTGGTGAGATCGAATACCTCCTTCTCTTGCCCTTGGTAGGAACTAACATCGGAGAGTGTGGTGAGTGTACTGACTAGAGGTACCTCAAGGGGAGATACCTCGATGTTCTCTAGCATTGCATCCTCCTCTTCTTTCTTTTTCTTTTCTTCCTCTTCTCTTCGTAGGCGTTCTGCTTCTGCCTTTTCATGTTCTCTCTTCCGTCTGAGCTCTGCTTCTGCCGTTGCTTCTAATTTGGCTTTCCTTTTACGCTCAGCTACTTCTTATTGCCCTGCTTTCTTCTGGCATTCGGGTTCCACTTTATCTAATTCTTTCTTGAGTTCCCGTTCCACTGCAACCTCCTCCTCTTGTTTCTCCTTTTCCTTCTTGGCCTCCTCGGCTTGGTATTTCTTCTGTTCTAACCTTAAACTCTTCTTGCGCTTATCTTCATCCTCTTTCATCTTCTTCTCTCTTTCTTGCTGGGCTTTGGCTTCTAGTTCTTTCTGCTAGGTAGAAGTACACAACCCTATCCTCGTTCGAGGCTTTTTAGCTAGAGAAGAAGAAGCGCCTCCCAATTCACGGCTCCTGTCTTCCAAGGTCTGGTCATCTGGATATTCTTGATCAGAGTATGCCCCCAAAGCAAGTTGGCGGTCTGCATTATACCAATTTATTCTTTCATCTTCACCTGGGCATTCCGTGTGCTGGTAGTTCCATTTGAACTTAGCCCGCTTGCAGTGATCAAGGACTATCCTTTCTGGGTCATATGTCTGGTGGTCTAATGCCCCAAGGTGGTAACTTTTCATCTCTTCCACTTCTGCTTCTACCTCCCTGAAATCTTTGATTGTGTAAGCACCGATAGTGAGGGGTAGCGCAGGCCACTACTTCTTCTTACCCCTGGACAGGACCCTGGAGAAACTGGAAGACATCTGGAAATAGACTTCTTGCATGCGCATCTTGTCTGTGACATATCGAGGCATGGCATGTGGAGCGTTGAACGAGCCAAAAACTCGAATGAAGGTGTAATTAGAAAATGGGAACCAATGTGCCACCTTGTCTAGCGTCTCCATGGCTCACCAAGACATGCAAAGAGTGTCTTGGCCGAAACATTTTCTGTAAAGAGCTGGGATGAAAACTTGGGAGATGGGCTCTATGTCCTACTTATATCTAGAATCCAAAAACACTTTGGTTTGTAAGTGAATTGCACGGGTCTGTTTTGGATCCCAGTTGTGCACCCATCCCTCGAAGTGGCATCTTGAACAAACGGCATCCAACAAATAAGAGGCCATGTAGAATTCAGAAGGAAATCCTTCATCAGGTGCCAATGCTGAGGATATGTTTGAATGAAGGGAGGCCACCAGTATGCTGGCCCAATTGAAATGGATGCCTTGCACCGTGACATACTCCATGAGGGTAGCCCATGTGCCGCTGAAGGTGGTGGCATCGGGGCGCCCATACAATCTGTAAAGCATAGTAGCCACCAATTTATATACTTTCCTAAGGCCTGCCACTGGATATTCCTGATCCTTTTTTACCTTAAATTTCTCAGGCTCCTCCCACCACTTCTTTAGAGTGTCAACTATAGGGACTGCATGGGCGATGGCCCAATCTTCCGTAAAGTCCTCCTCTCACTTAGGCAATGAGTAATAAACATGAGCATCTAAGCTCTTGAGAGTCGCGAAAGCCTTGCCTTCGCTATCCCTCATTATGAATTTCTTGGGGTCAGTGTTCTGTATGATCCAATCTATCACCTCTGCACATGGGAATATAGCCGGATGAGCACCTGCAAGATGGAGCTTTGACCTTTTGACCTGTATGTATACTTCCCGATTAGGGAGGTCCTCTAGGAATTCATGTCGAGCGAATTATTGGTACACCTGGTACCACCGCATACTATCCCCTTTGGCAAATGTGCACAGGGTATCTCTGTAGATCAAGGGTGGGGACATTGGTATATCCATCTTTGTGTCCTCTGCTTCTAGGCCCTTGTCCTTTTTTTGAGATACTGGAGGTCCCATGTTGCTTGAATCTGAGGGGATAGGGATACCCTCTAAGTCTGCTTCAAATTCACCTGTCATATTCATGAAAGAATCCCAGGATAAGAAATATTCCATGATGATATAAAACTAGGTACAACCTATTAATTATTTCAATAAGGAACACAAGCAGAGCTAAATAAACGACCTACTGGGTCGCAGGGTCGCAAGGTCACGATGTTGATATTTTGAAGATTTTGCGACTTTGCGACCTTGCGACTAGGTCATGGAGTCGCTGGGTCGCAAGTTGTGAAAAATTGGCAGAAATGCGACCTTGCAACCTTGCGACTAGGTCGTGGAGTCGCTGGGTCGCAATTTGTGAAAAATTGGTGCAAGTACGACCTTGCGACCTTGCGACCAGGTCGTGGGTCACTGGGTCGCAAATGCTAGAAAACTGGCGGGAGAGTAACTCTGCGACCTGCGATCGAGTCACAAGGTCGCTAAGTCGCGAAGCTGTGAAAAAACAAATGGAAGAGCAATTTGCAACCTGGCGACTTAGCGACTGGGTCGCGGGGTCGCAGGGTCACAAGTCGCGCTAGGGCTTGCTAGTGTTTTGGCACGTGCCACATGAAGTTATTTCCTCATTAAATTGAAAACCACAGGACTAAATGGGTCCAGACAGATTAAGGGGGCAAATTTTGGAGAAGGATGCAGGCCATGAGAGGTTGCATGAGGAACTGTGCTAAGTTTTGGCAAGCAGGGTGAATGTAAGAGTCAAAAGGAAGCCCTAAGTGACAAATGAAAACAATGGCTAAGGCAGGGGGGAATTTAAAGGCTAAGGAATACAACTATTAGGCAAGAATAACCAAAAAAGGAAACAGCAAGAGGAAAACGACAACTTACCCGGGAAAATCGCGCTCCAGTCGACCTGTCGGACGTATTTTTTCTATCCACTGCATATGCAAAATGTGACCTAGCGACATCCTATATATAAAAAGGTCGCACGTGCGGGCCATTAATGAGGTCGTGGGGTCGCATGGCGTGGTGATCTGAGAGGGATTCGACCTTGCTACCTCAGGGTTGCGGGGTCGCAAGGTCGCAGTGTCGCAGTTTTCCACAAATTCAGAAATTTGCGACTCAGCGACTCAACCCTCTCGGCTTTTAACTTAACTTTCTTTATGCTCAAGGGGCTCTAAAAAGTTTAAAGTGGGGGTTTTTTGGAGGGTGTTGTAGAGGCTACAACAACTAGTGATTCACTGGTCGGACTCAGAGTCCCTGCCTATGGTTTGCCTTGGAGGGGGGAGGGAGGGGCTTTCACTAGCTGTTCTTTTCACCTTAAGGTCAACACTACCTTGCCTTTGCACCTTGCGAGGTTGCTTGGCCTGCTGGCTTGTTTGGGTGCTGGTTAACCAAATTTCATTTCTTCAGGTTTCCAGACTAAAAGGGTTGGAGAACTTTAGGCGGCTACAAGGTCCGGTACGATTATTTTGTCCTCATCGTGTCGCTCCGCTGCCTGCGAACCTCTCGGTCCCGGCGGAGTCACTGCCTAGGAGTCATGAACGTTGCTCTGCTGCCAGCGAGCCTGGTCAGTACCCTGGCAGAGTCGTCACATCACCTCTTTGTGCAGGAAGCCTTTCTCAATCCTTTACCCTTTATTGGTGTGCTATTGCACTTATTTTGAATGTGCCTAAGGCACTTATTTAGATGTGCTCATGGCACTTATTTGAGATGGGAAATTTTTGCCTAGGTGGATGAGGGATCTCGACTTATTTTACTTGCAGAGAGGTTGCTCCTGGTCTGATATGAGGACTTTGGTTTTCCCTAGATGTCCTGACATCACCCGGATTTAACTCTGTTCCCTTCCGATCTAGTTGCCGCTGTATCGCACTTTTTTTTCGCAGACACCCTTTCAAACTTGTTAGGTGAGTTCCCCACGCTTGATGGCTTGAGCTAGGTCGTGTGCTACCTTTGGGTGCCAATTACAAGCAAGCTTTTACCAACTTCGTGTCTTTCAGGACGGGCTTCCCATTAGCATAGAACCTGTCGAAGTGTGCCAATTGCGTGGCTCCGATAAGGCCTTCCATCCTTTGTAAGAATTATTATTACATTTTTTTTTTTTTAAATTTTTTTTTTAAATCGAACGAAAGCAGAAAATATGATACAGGGGTAGGACAGCCCTCTGAGGGCTACTAAGTGAAGTAATGTTTGAATTCATGTCATTTACCAAGAGGACCTCAACTCTTCCCTCAAGGTTTTGTAGTCTAAAGGTGTGGGAACCCAATTTCTCCTTAACCTAGAAAGGACCTATCCATAGTGCTTGGAACTTGGAATGTTTTCCCTTTTCTTCATGAGCTTTATCCCACTTAAGGAATAGATCTCCTACTTCAAAAATTTTACTCCCTGTGGATTTTTTTTCAAACCATCTTTTGATTCGGATTTGGTGGACGACGAACTTTCCTGGGTTTTTTGCCTTTGTTCCTCCAACTTCAATAGTGTGTCGATCTGGGTCTGTAAGGTGGGGCAAGGGGTACCATGGCACTCTTGGGACAACTGAAGGGTAGGGAGAGATAAGTGGGGAGGAAGAATTGCTTCTTTCCCATACATAAGAAAATACGGGGAGGTGCCAAGTGAGGATTTTGGCGTGACACGGTCGGCCCAAAGAGCGTTGTGAAGGGCGTTATGCCAGTTTCGCTGGTGGGATAGCATAGTCTTCTTAATGATGCAGATAAGATTTTTATTAGTTGACTCAGCTAACCCGTTTCCTTGGGGATAATAATTTTCAGAATTTTTAAGCAGAATACCATTTTCCAGAGCAAAATCATACAATTTAAAAGATGAAAAGTAACTTTCATTATCGAAAACCAAGGAAGTTGGAATGCCAAGCCTGGTGATGATGGAATGAGTGAAAAATTCTATTACCTCTTGATCATTTATTTGGCATAAATGTACTGCTTCGACCCACCTGGTGAAATAATCGGTAGCTGTAAGAATATATCAGTGTTGCTTGGAGGAGTGAGGTATGATTTCACCAATCACATCCAAACCCCACTGTTGAAAGGGTTCCTCCATTGCTACTGATTGTAGGGGAGCGGCTGGCTGTGCTTCCCGGTTGGCAAACTTCTGGCATTGAGAGAAGTTCCAGACATAGGCATGCGCGTCTTTGAAAAGGGTCAGCCAATAATATCCTATGCGCATTATCTTGTGGGCGGTGGTATCGCCTGCAAAATTCCCTCCATCTGGTCCATCATGCAACTCGGTCAAGATTTTCTATACTTCATCATGTTCCAAGCAGCGCAACAGAACTCCATCGTAATGTTTCTTGAAAAGCTTACCCTGGATAAATTGGTAAGACGTAGCTTTGAGCCTTATTACACATTTCTGTCGGGTAGTTAAAGCAGGGTCCAGGGTGCCATGGGCTAAATATCTCAAAATTTCTGAGTACCAAGAAGGGCTTGTCTGCTGAGGTACGTGGTCACTCTAATACATGTTGATTTCCTATTTCCAACACTCTTCTTCACCTCCCTATGAGCTTGCAGCCTCCGAAGCCATTTGGCATAGTCCTTGTCCTTTAACAGTGTGTGCTGGTTTAAACTCTAAGTCATACTCTTGCAGGCATGCCACCCAGTTGCCTCGTCTCTCACCTAGCTCCTGCTGCACGAACAGTGATCAGACAGCTGGGTGGGGAACGAAAACTGTGACATGGTTTTTCAAGATGTATGCCCTGAAATGCTTGACTGCTTTGTAGACTGCATAGGCCTATTTTTTTATTTCAGGGTAGTTCAATTCAGCTCCTTGTAAACTGGTACTCATGAAGGATATAGGTCGTTCATCATTGTTGTCGTCTTTCTACGTGAGGACAGCTGCAAGTGATGCATTCGAAGCGAAAGTATACTGGATAAAGCTTCTGCTAAAATCTGGACTTTGGAGGGATGGTGCTTCAGCTATAGCCTGCTTGATTTTGTTGAAAGCCTCCTTCTCTGGTGGATTCCATTTGAAAATCACATTCTTCTTAATCATCCCCTGCAAAGGCCTGACTATTTGGGTGAAATCTGATATGAATATACGTACAAAATTGATTTTCCCAAGGAAAGATTGCATAGATTTTTAACTGCTAGGGGGGGAATCTGGGCAATGGCTTTCGCCCATTCTGGATCTACAATAATTCCCTGCTTAGTTATAATGTGGCCCAACGAATTCCCTTCTCCACAGCGAAAACACTCTTCTTTGGGTTGAGTGAAATCCCGTACTTCCTGCACCTTTCGAAAATTTTCTTGAGGTGGCGTAAATGATTGCGCCAGTGTTTCGAAAACACGGTGACGTCGTCCAAATATAATACCATGCTTTGCCCTATCAAACCACGGAAGGCTATATCCATGGCCCATTGGAAATTTGCCCCTGCGTTTATTAATCTGAAGGGCATGTGTTTGAAAGCAAACGTTCCCCATTTGGTTCGAAAAGTAGTTTTGAATCTATCCAGCTCAGCTACCAGCACTTGGTTGTAGCCAAAGAACCCATCCAATAAGGAGAACATCTCAGATCCGGACACAACTTGCAGTATTTGTTCCATAGGAGGCACTGGATAATTGTCTTTGTTTGAGGCCCGATTTAAATTCCAGAAATCCACGCACAAGCGGATCTCGCCAGACTTCTTCCGTACCGGGACCAAATTTGACACCCATGTGGAGTGGCAAACTTTGAAGATTATGCATGCATCCAAAAGCTTCTTAAGTTCTTTCAGAATCATCACTTCGAAAGTAGGATGCACTTTTCTAAGCTTCTATTGGAAAGGCTTCACACCTTCCTTCATGGGTATCACATGCTGAATAATCCGAGTATCGTATGTACGTAAATCATCATACGTCCAAGAAAATACATCTCGATACTTCCGAAATAGTTGGGTGAAAGCCTGCGTCTCCTGGTCAAAACAGTCTTTCCCAAGGTTGATGAACTTCGGGTTCTCATATGATCCCAAGTTCACCTGCCGATGTGCCAAGGTGGAACTTTGTACTTTGGTATTTGGGGGCCGGCGAAAACGGCTTTGCAGATCAAAGATATTTTCAAGTGACACTATCCCCTTGGGCATGGGGTTCTCCTTGCATTTATCATGCTCTTCCTGCAAAGCTTGATCGTGATCCACCTCATCTATTACTGCGTCTTTGAATAATTCAATGTTGAGCATAAATTCCAATATCTGTTGATCATCATCAAAAACGCGTAAATTAGTAATATTATCTGGCATAAAGGGTCTATACATAACTTCAATAGAAAATCCATCCCTCAACGGGGTAAATCTAGCAGCAGCATTAGCCAGAGTATCAGCTGCTGCATTATGCATTCTAAGAACAGATTTGATTCCAAACACATCGAAAGCAAAAATAACATGCCATACCTCTTGTTGATAAGCTTTTAAGTGCGGAGACAAATAATGAATGGTGTTGCGTACCTGCCAAGTGATAATCTCAGAGTCTCCGATGACCTGTAAGCATCTTACCTTTAAATCCAGTTCCTTCTTGAGTCCAAGGATCAAAGCTTCATATTCAGCAGTATTATTAGTGCACTGGAACTCTAGCCGACACAAAATCAAGAACTTGTTCTTCTAAGGGTCCAGCAAGATGCAGCCCACACCATCTCCATCACGGGTTTTGGAACCATCATAATATAGGGTCCACACGTCATTTTCTGGCTCCTTCGGGGTTGTAGGTTGGGGAGAATTTTTGTTTTGGTGTGAGATGGGAGTGGCTTGGTATTCTGTGACGGGTGTTAGTTCAGATTGGATCTCGGGGTCTACTGGAGACTGAGGAGGATGGTAACATCCGAAAATGGCTTCCAAGAAGCACATGCCAAGCTCCTCCTGGGAAAAACTAATGGGTTCGTTAGTAGCATCCAAATCAGTCACAGTATATTTCATATATGGTTTGCTTTCGACCCTGATTTGGTTATTCTGGCCCTTGTAAAGAAGCCACAGATGGGACAAGTCGGTGGAAAAATACCCTTGCAGCTTGCTGGACCAATCTCTGCTAAGTAATAGGCCGTAGGCTTCCAGAATGTCAACAACCACAATGTCAATACATTGGTGGACTCTAGAGTCAGACGAAAGGCGAATGATGACATTATTTAGCTCTCCTACAGCTGGTACCTGCGATCTGTCAAGTTGGATGATCCTCGCGTCATTTTTCTCCAGGCGGATGTTCAGCTTCTTACAAACAGATAGGGGCATGACGTTTGTGGACGCGCTGAAGTCAACTAGAAAGTTATGGACATTGAAGTTAAAAATCTCAAAAGATAAGAGGAAGGGAGGATTGGATCCCCTGGAATTCGCATTGATGGCGTTTACAATAGACTGAACACTCGGACTGGCTTGTGTGGATGTATTGCTCACAGGCTTAGTAGTTGAGGTATTGGCGAAGGCTTTAAGAATAAGTTCTCATTGATTGGTGATACGGGCAAGCTCATAGAGGGATATGTTGGCTCTGGCTCTTTTCATATCCTCAACAATGTTATAACCGGAATCAGGTTGAGGACTAGGCTCAGTAGTGGCTTTGGGGGACGCCACCGGGAGCTTGCTCTTTTGATTTGCTCGGGTGTTGCTATTGGTGGGCTTCTCAGGGGTAGCTTGTTGTTCATTCCCCAGGTGAAGAATTTTCCTTAAGAAAGCCCTTTTCTTCTCCTCAAAGGATGGTTCAGGGATTGGTCCTTTGCTCCTAAGGCTATAGTTTCATACGGGTTTGGCCTTAGGGTCGTCTGCCATATTGATATCAGTGATGGTAAAAAAAATTTCCCCGCGGATTATGTCAAACGCAAGAACAGAGGACCCCGGTTCTTCATCAGGGGGAAAACCTTCATCATGGTCAGAAACATCATCTTCCCCTGCATCCCCTGGGGTTTGATCGTCAAAAGCTAATTTACTACTGCAGTCATGCTGCCAATCCACTGTGATCATGTTTTTTCAGAGTGGGCAGCCTGGTGGAAAGAACAGAATTTTTCTTTTCCTATTTCTTCCACGTTGAGAACAGTGTTTGGGTTAGATGGTGGTCAGCTGGTGTTGGGCTTAATCTTTCTGAAAAAGGGCTTGGGTGCCTTAGTGCTAGTCATAGATTCTATGCCCTTTCTCTTTAGGTCAGAGACTTCATTTTTCAATAGCTTGAGGGTCTTCGCTATACTTTCAAGGTCAAAAGCATCCTTATCCTTATCCACAGTTTTGGGTGTGGAGGACTGACTTTTCTTCGCGATCGGTTTGTGGTCATCTCTCCCTTCGTGATCGATTGCTCCTATAGAAAGCATTTATTTTTCTATAGCGAGTGCGGCCGCATAATTTTCCGGAAGGGTGGCTCGAGCTTCGCGTTTCATGAAGACGACAACATCCCTTGGGAGAGCTTTTGTATAGTAGTCTATGGTGATAGAGTCATCCAACGCCAAGTTTGGGTGAAAATTTTACAGTATGGTAGAAAAGCGTTGATTGAAGTCTCTAACCTTCTCTTTCTTGTGGCACTTAATGGTGCTTAACTCCGTGAGGAGCATGGAAGGGGTTTTTTCTTCTGAAAATTTTTGCAAGAACATGCGATGGAACTAGTCCCATGACGTAATGGAGGCACTCAGGAGGGAGCGGTACCAGGTGGCCACTTTTTTTTCAAGAGTGTGCAGAAACAGGCGACAAGCAACGTCATCTATTTGAACCCTCATGATTTGCAGGGAAATATAGAAGCTGCTTATATGATCCTGAGCCAAGGTGCCTTTCTCGGGGTCAAACTTGGGGAGATGCTTCTTAGGGTGCCTAGGCATGTCGTGGAGGGGACCCAAAAGATCTAATGGGGACTGGGCCATCCAGGCAAGTGGTTGCACCCTCCTAGCATGCTCGTGGTGCCTGATCTTATACTCATATTCACTCCCTGTAACTGACGCCGATGCTTCTCCCCCATGGCGAGAGTGTTCATCTTGATGTCCCTCACGGTTGGCCATATTTCTAAGATATCCCCAATTTTAGACAGGTGGCCTGTTTCGGCTTTGGCAGCGGTCGGTGGCACGGTGTCTTTGGCCACGGCCTCTATCTCCTCTACCTCCATTCCCATGACCTCTGTTCCCCTCACCTCCGTTCCCACGGCCTCTGTTCCCCTCACCTTCATTTCTACGGGCTCTATTTCCCTCGTCTTCATTCCCTTGGCTTCTATTTCCATCACCTCCCCCAGGTGGAGGGCATACTTTGTTATTGTTCTACTGGGTTTGGTTAGGCTGAGGGTCAGGGAAGGGTTCAGTCATGCCAAATTCCTCCTCTTCGCCCATTTGGAGCTCAAGAATCGGTTCGTTATTCTGGACAGTGGTGGCAAGGTCTTCAACCATAAGATTCACCAACTAAGGTATGGAACTCACCAGAGCACCATTACGATTGAGGTTTTCAGCAGGGGTCCTAGTATGCGTCAAGAAATTCATGATTGGGGCATATCGCAAATCCCTAATGAGATTGCGGGCAGCTGGGTGCAAGGCTCTTAACTTCTCTCTGGTGATTTCATAATATGGAGCCTCCTCCCCTTGAACATCTTCCAAAGGGGGAGGGATAGTATCATCGTTTATGACCTCCCCATGGGGAGTTTGTGGCGGAATGTTGCTCGTGTGCTGGGAGGATGCCATTCAGGCCCTCCCTCTAGCACCAAATTTGTTGACGGGAAAGTTTGTCCTGCCAACAGTAGGGGATCTCCCCAGTTAAAAGTCCCAACTAGACTCTAAACCGTTTGGAATAGGGATCCCGTTCAGGGTGTGGGTCCGGCTACTGCTTAGGTCTCCTTTCCTTTGGTCTCAAAAGAACTCAATGAACCTGCAGACACACACTTATTCAAATGACACCAGATACATGCTTGATGAGTTAAGCCATATATAACCCTATGCGTAGTGGGGCAAAATAATAAAGCATAAACGCCGAGGAAATGCTGTTAACAACACATCATTGGGGTTATGCTTGTAGGCTCTTTTGACCACAAAAGAAACAATTCTTTACGGCGAAAACGCCCTCCATTAAATGATGATACAAATGCTAATAATCAAATTCATTAACATTCATAAGAAAGTGAAATGAGCTGAACATCATTAACACAAGTACAAAGAACTATAATGCATAAATGATGCCATTAAAAGTGCAGCTTCATTAACCAAAAGATGTTTGAAACTGTATAAGAAATACTCATAGTGTTCGCACAGCAAAACACATCAGTTCCAAAAGGAGTTTTGACAAGTATCTGTATTCATATGCAAAAGAGTGTTATCCTTCAATACAATGCTCTATCTCTTGAGTCCCAAAAAAAAAGATCCATTACATTTTCCCCGGAGGGAGTTTTATAGATCAAAATTTTCCCTTTGGGCTTCTAGACTCTTTGCCTGCCCAATTGTTGAGCTGCCTTGCGACCTAGAAAGGAACTGCGACCTGCGACCACGCTGAGCAATGCGACCTGCGACCTGGCTGGGGTGTGTGATTTACGACCTGTTTCCAAATGCTACCAGTGATCTACTACCACCGGATCATGAGGATGTGCGTGCAATCGTGAGGTCAGGGGCATCAATCTGTTGTTCTTTGAGGAAGTTCTGCCAAGCCTGATAATCTGCTGCTATGGGGGAAACCAAAGTGACCTCTTCTTTCAACCGATGCATACACTCCAAGGCATTAGGGATTAGAGTCTCCCTCTTCTGCGTGATCAGGTTGGACAGGGAGGCGAGCTTGGTGTAGATCTAGACTGGCATGACCAGAAACTTTCCCAGGCTCTCTTCTGATGCTGCAAGGTTGGGAGTGGCAACGGCTTTCTTAATCGGCTGCAAAAATGACTGGATCTCCTGATCCACCTGTTCCCATGTCTTCCCCTCGTCCAATGCACCCAACGATGGAATATGATGTAGGATGTGCATCGAATCGATGTCGCTGATCAGATGTTCGTATGCAACCATCACCTTGTCTAGGTCCTTGGATAGCTTATCTTTGGACTGCATTTTCATATGGATCTGGACCTTGGAATCTTGCGTGTGGATCCTGTCTTTCTTTGGAAAATCTTCGGGAGCCTAGGGATACTGCACTCTCCAATCCATCATTCTTCCCAATGCAGCTAAGGCTTCCTTCAGCTGCTCGTTCCTCTGCTTAGTTTCTGTTTGGGCTCTCACCAAGGGGGCGACTGTTTGTTTTATGGTAAACATTTCCCCATAAACTTGCCTCATGGTAGTCTCTAATATACCGAACTCCCTTTGAATGGTAAGCAGCACCCCATTGATAGGGGGAGTTTTTTTTTGGAGTTGTTGAATATCCTCCCTCAATGCCATCTTTTCCTGTGCTTCCCTTTCCTCCCGCTGCTCTGCTTCCTGTAGCCTATTTTTTAGAGAGACAATCTCCCTACTCATTCGGTTTACATTCTCTTCTGTGGCCGCAGAAAAAGTTGTGCCGGTCAATGCTATCATCACAGGATTAGTCCTAGTATATAGGACTATGTCTTTCTCCATCGCGGCCGTGGATGAGGCAGAGGGATTTCGCGCCAGGCATCTTCTTTTCTCCTATCGTATTTTGAAGGAGAACTGGTCGTACGTGAGCCTAGTGAGATCAAATACCTCCTCCTCTTGCCCTTGGTAGGAACTGACATCAGAGAGTGTGGCGTGTGTACTGACTAGAGGTACCTCAAAGGGAGATACCTCGATGTTCTCTAGCATTGCATCCTCCTCTTCTTTCTTTTTCTTTTCTTCCTCTTCTCTTCGTAGGCATTCTGCTTCTGCCTTTTCATGTTCTCTCTTCCGTCTGAGCTTTGCTTCTACCGTTGCTTCTAATTCGGCTTTCCTTTTACGCTTAGCTACTTCTGCTTGCTCTACTTTCTTCTGGCATTCGGCTTCCACTTTATCTAATTCTTTCTTGAGTTCCCGTTCCGCTGCAACCTCCGCCTCTTGTTTCTCCTTTTCCTTCTTGGCCTCCTCGGCCTGGTTTTTCTTCTGTTCTGACCTTAGACTCTTCTTGCGCTTATCTTCATCCTCTTTCATCTTCTTCTCTCTCTCTTGCTGGGCTTTGGCTTCTAGTTCTTTCTTCTAGGCAGAAGTACACTGCCCTATAATGGTTCGAGGCTTTTTAGCCAGAGAAGAAGAAGCACCTCCCAATTCACGGCTCCTGTCTTCCAAGGTCTGGTCATCTGGATCTTCTTGATCAGAGTATGCCCCTGGAGCAAGTTGGCGGTCTACATTATACCAATTTCTTCTTTCATCTTCGCCTGGGCATTCTGTGTGCTGGTAGTTCCATTTGAACTTAGCCCGCTTGCAGTGATAAAGGACTATCCTTTCTAGGTCATATGTCCGGTGGTCTAATGCCCCAAGGTGGTAACTTTTCATCTCTTTCGCTTCTGATTCTACCTCCCTGAAATATTTGATTGTGTAAGCACCGATAGTGAGGGGTAGCGCAGGCCACTGCTTCTTCTTACCCTTGGACAGGACCTTGGAGAAACTGGAAGACATATGGAAATAGACTTCTTGCATGAGCATCTTGTCTGTGACATATCGAGGCATGGCATGTGGAGCCTTGAACGAGCCAAAAACTTGAATGAAGGTGTACTCGACAAATGGAAACCAATGTGCCACCTTGCCTAGCATCTCCATGGCTCGCCAAGACATGCAAGGAGTGTCTTGGCTGAAAAATTTTCATTAAAGAGCTGGGATGAAAACTTGGGAGATGGGCTCTATGTCCTGCTTATATCTAGAATCCCAAAACACTTTGGTTTGTAAGTGAATTGCACGGGTCTGTTTTGGATCCCAGTTGTGCACCCATCCCTCAAAGTGGCATCTTGAACAAACGACATCCAACAAATAAGAGGCCATGTAGAATTCAGAAGGCAATCCTTCATCAGGTGCCAATGCTGAGGATATGTTTGAATGAAGGGAGGCCACCAGTATGCTGGCCCAATTGAAATGGATGCCTTGCACTGTGACATACTCCATGAAAGTAGCCCATGTGCCGCTGAAGGTGGTGGCATCAGGGCGCCCATACAATCTGCAAAGCATAGCAGCCACCAATTTATATACTTTCCTAAGGCCTGCCACTGGATATTCCTGATCCTTTTTTACCTTAAATTTCTCAGGCTCCTCCCACCACTTCTTTAGAGTGTCAACTAAAGGGACTGCATGGGCGATGGCCCAATCTTCTGTAAAGTCCTCCTCTCGCTTAGGCAATGAGTAATAAACATGAGCATCTGAGCCCTTGAGAGTCGTGAAAGCCTTGCCTTCGCTATCCCTGATTATGAATTTCTTGGGGTCAGTGTTCTGTATGATCCAATCTATCACCTCTGCACATGGGAATATAGCTAGATGAGCACCTGCAAGATGGAGCTTTGACCTTTTAACCTGTATGTATACTTCCCGATCAGGGAGGTCCTCTGGGAATTCATGTCGAGCGAATTCTTGGTAGACCTGGTACCACCGCATACTATCCCCTTTGGAAAATGTGCATAGGGTATCTCTGTATATCGGGGGTGGGGACATTGGTATATCCATCTTTGTGTCCTCTGCTTCCAGTCCCTTTACCTTTTTTCGAGATACTGGAGGTCCCATGTCGCTTGAATCTGAGGGGATAGGGATACACTCTAAGTCTGCTTCAAATTCAACTGTCATATTCATGAAAGAATCCCAGGATAAGAAAGATGCCATGATGATATAAAACTAGGTACAGCCTATTAATTATTTCAACAAGGAACACAGGCAGAGCTGAATAAACGGCCTACTGGGTCGCAGGGTCGCAAGGTCACGATGTTGATGTTTTGAAGATTTTGCGACTTTGCGACCTTGCGACTAGGTCGTGGAGTCGCTGGGTCGCAAGTTGTGAAAAATTGGCAAAAATGCGACCTTGCAACCTTGCAACTAGGTCGTGGAGTAGCTGGGTCGCAAGTTGTGAAAAATTGGTGCGAGTGCGACCTTGCGACCTTACGACCAGGTCGCGGGTCGCTGGGTCGCAAATGCTAGAAAACTGGTGGGAGAGTAACTCTGCGACCTACGATCGAGTCGCAAGGTCACTAAGTCACGAAGCTGTGAAAAAACAAATGGAAGAGCGATTTGGGACCTGCCGACTTAGCGACTGGGTCACAGGGTCGCAGGGTTGCAAGTCGCGCTAGGGCTTACCGGGGTTTTGGCACGTGCTTCGTGAAGTTCTTTCCTTTTTAACTTGAAAACCACAGGACTAAATGGGTCCAGACAGAGCAAGGGGGCAGCTTTTGGAGCAGGATGCAGGCCATGAGAGGTTGGATGAGGAACTGTGCTAAGTTTTGGCAAGCAGGGTGAATGTAAGAGTCAAAAGGAAGCCCTAAGTGACAAATGAAAACAATGGCTAAGGCAGGGGGGAATTTAAAGGCTGAGGAATACAAAGATTAGGCAAAAATAACCAAGAAAGGAAATAGTAGGAGGAAAACGGCAACTTACCTGGGAAAATCGCGCTCCAGTCGACCTGTCAAAGGCGTTTTTTCTATCCGTTGCATATGCAAAATGTGACCTAGCGACCTCCTATAAATAAAAAGGTTGCACGTGTGGGTCATTAATGAGGTCTCGGGGTCGCATGGCATGGTGATCTGAGAGGGATGCGACCTTGCAACCTTGCGACCTTGCGACCTCAGGGTCGCAGGGTCACAAGGTCGCAGGGTCACGGTTTTCCACAAATTTAGAAATTTGTAACTCAACGACTCAACCCTCCCAGCTTTTAACTTAACTTTTCTTTGTGCTCAAGGGGCTCCAAAAATTTTGAAGTGGGGGTTTTTTGGAGGGTGTTGTAGAGGCTACAACACATATTTACTCTTTCAAACTTCTCGGCCTCCTTCTTATAGCATTTCATAGCTGCCTGTAGCAATATAGGGCTCCTATATTAGCCTCCTATAGCATAGATGTAGGTGCCCATTTCCACTCCAGTTTTAATCCTTGTTTCCATTTGAACCTAGGATAGGATGTATTTAACCCCCATAAATGGATTTGTTACCAGAAGGGACCCCTAGGTCACTCCAACCCTCATTCTTCCTTTACTACAAAAGCTAAGTAGGCATTAGTGTTTATTTCATCACAAAATTAGCATAAATAGGACAACAATTTACATGAAAGTGTGAGTTGGTTGAATCAATATATAGAGGTTTTATTTATGATTTGGTGAAGTGTGTGACATAAATTAGTTACTTTACTGCAAATTAGTTGGATAGTTAGATGAATGATTGCAATATAGTATAGTTTCCTTTTTTGCAACTAGGCTAATTGTTATTTGTTCATGGTTTGATTTCAATCCCAATTGCAAGTAGAAGTTGATAAGAACTCTCTTTTTCTCGGTTAGAAGTTGTTATTTGCATTACATTAGCTAGTTTCGCTTTAATCCAATGGGAAGAATTTCTAGGAGCACTACTGATCGGAAGACCTAGTTGAGGGTAGAATGATTAGAACTCGTCTATTGTGCATATAACATTGTCACCTCTAAGTTTGTATGAACAACGGGTTGATAATTAGATTTGAGTAGCCATTGGATGTTGCATCACTCTTGGTGAAATACCAGGGCTTGCCACTTTTGGGTGTCATTGCTAGGGAGGTGTCTAAGTAGATGCCTGTTTCAACTTAAGAATTATTTTCCGCTTTTTGTTTTGCATATAGTTTTGAAAAAGTGATAATAACCAAAAAAAATTGTCTTTCACGCCTCGTAGGAGTAAGTACAACCAAGGATAATTTCTACCACAAACCCCCAAATCCTCACACAGTCAACCTTCACTCTTCTTTAGAGACTGTGAGCTTCCCTCTTTGACTGCAGGGGAGTTAGAATACCCTCTAGGTGAGAACCCTAAAATTTTTGAAGAACCTATTGGGGAAGAAGAAGAACCTAATTCACCTGTCCAAGCTATGGCTGAGAATAGAAACCATGAGGTCTTTCCCATCAAAGAAACCAATAGAGAGACGAGGATGTAAAAAATCATCCCTTCAGCCCTTCCACACTTCCATGGCCTAACTTCCGAAGACCCTGACACTTTCATGTTTGAATTTGTTGTTTTTTGTAGGAATTATGATTATGCCTCAGATGAAGAGAAGTTGAAATTTCTCCCCTCTACTCTCAAGTATGCAGCCTTGTGTTGGTTCATGGGTATGCTAGGGGACAACATCACTATATTATTGTAGGTCGAAATAAACCAAGGAATAAATGTTTAGGATGACCCTAGGGCCTGATTAATCTTTAGAAGGAGATGAGGAAAGGTTTCAACTTAAGTACAAGAGGGCCAACTACACCCTTGATCCTGGATCACTCAAGTTATTTCTTCTCCGAGGGAACAAGGAGGAAGTGTTGAAAACCCTCAACATGCTGTATGGAGGGTATATCTATTAGTTTTCCTATGATGACATCAAAACTGTGTTCAAAAACCACTCTAGGGCAGCCAAAAAGAAGGGTAGAAGTAATGAAGGCTTGGCCAGTACCTCTTTCTCCACCTCATCCATCAAAAGTAAGATAGGGAACATGTTGGATGATTTAAAGAGTGAAATGTTTCATACCTTTGCATTGAAAATAGATACCATGCAGATAAAGAGAAAACAAGATGAGGTAGAGATATCCCTAGCTATATATTTCCTTATATGCACTAGAAGACACCCTGGGAATGAATGCCCTAGAAGTTTACTCAGACTGTGAGTAAAACCATGCAACAGAAAAATTCCCTTCTTTACCAGGCCTAAAATTTATGTACCAAGGGGTGGAAGGTGGTCCAGAGAAAATATGCTTCATCAATCAAAGGACGCCTTAAGGACCTTGGCCATACCAACAAGACATGCAAGGTGCACCTTATTCTTACTACAATTAAAATCAAAATGAACCCTTGCAAAATTGATAATCCTCCACTCATCCATCATGCCTCACACCTCCTTCTTGGCCTTATGCTCCTCCATATCATCCTCAACCATTTCATCCATATGCTTCCCAACCTCCTCAATGGAGCAACCCATCACAAAGGTGGAGGCCTCAACTCAACCAACCTCCTTCTTTACTTCCTCCACCCAACTTCAACCCAAAATCACTCATCCTGCTCCACATAATCAACCTTAGATTCCTACTCAACCTAATCGGAACCCGAAAAACAAACAAACACAATAGATCTAAAGTGTAGAGACATCTTACCCTTCCTATGTTATGGAGATCCACAATATTAAACCTAGGTTTGGGAGAGTTCTTCCATATATCCATCCACCATCTCCACCTAAAGATATTTAATAGGAAAAGGAATAAATTACCCATAAAGTAAATATCCCTCCTTTTCCTTAGAGATTGATCCATCCTATACAACACAACTGAGAAGAGATAGAACTTCTGGGAGAATTGAAGAATTTGTGTTTCAAGATACCCCTTCTTCGGGATATTAAGGATGTTCCCATCTCTAATAAGATTATAAAGGATAAATACTTCAAAAATCCTAGGAGAAAGAAGAGAGAAGCCGCCACCACCAATGTTGTTGGTCAATTATCTGATTTGATGTTGGGGAGAGTGATTCTCCCAAAATACCTAGACCCTGGAAGTCTAGTTGTGGATGTGCATATTGATGGTGTCATTGTCCCTCATACATTGACAGCTATTGGGGTTTCCATCAATGTGATCACTAAATAAACCATGTTGAAACTCAACCTCCAAGGATACTTGAGAAACACCACTATAGTGCTGCAACTTACAGATATCGCCATTGTAGCACATGAAGGAGTTGTTGAGGATGTTATGGTCTCCATTGACTCTTCAGAGTATCCCAGGGAATTCCTAGTGCTTCAACCCAAAAATAAGTTTAATGGTTATCCTCTTATCCTAGGAAGACCTTGGTTGACCATTTTTGATGCCTATATCAATTGTAGGGTTGGGAACATGACCATTAAGAATGAGCCCTTATAAAAATGACCGATATTATATCCTCCTACTTACCTTTGTGGCTAAAGGATGAGGAAGAATATGAAGTGTATTATGCAACAACATACCCAATATGTACCTTAGATTTTTTTATCAGAGAGAGGCAACCTGATGAAGATGACCTCATTGACCATATCCTTCAGAACAAAGCCCCCACTACCATTCCACATGATGAACTAGTGAGAGAACCTGGAAGAAATCCTTGGACTAAGCTATGCTCAATTGACTCAAGCCCTAAACATGTCGATATTGTAGAATTTGGCCCATCTAGAACTTAAATATCAATCCTTCTCTCTTGGCAAAACAAGAAGAACAATTGTGCAAGATCTTGAGAGAGAACTTAGATTCTTTTGCTTGGGACTATAAAGAAATGAAAGGGGTGAATCCCTCAGTTTGTACTCACCATATTTACAACAAAGAGGGATGCAAGCCTCTGCGCTAAACCAAGAGGAGAATTAAATTGACCTTGAAGAACATAGTTAAGGAATAATTACAAAATATGTTTGATGCAGGGTTCATATACCCCATCTCAAATAGTGAATTGGTGTCACCTCTAGTATTAGTCCCAAAGAAGAATGGGAAGTGGAGGATCTGTGTTGATTACAGAGAGTTGAAAAAGTCCACAAAGAAATATCGTTTCCCTTTTCCTTTCATTGAACAAGTCTTAGATGGTCTTGCAGGGAAGAAGTTCTTCTCTTTCTTGTATGGATTTAGTGGTTATAATTAGATCTAGATCAACCCTAACAACCAAGACAATACTACATTTACATGTACTTGGGGTAAATTTTCTTATAGAGTTCTCCCATTTGGCCTATGAAATTCCCCTGTCACTTTTAAAGAGTAGTGTTAAGCATATTTTTTGAGCTTTTCCAAGACTTTGTGGAAATCTACATGGATGACTTCATTGCTTATGGATGTGATTTCTAAGAGGCCCTCTCTAATTTGGGTAAATTCTTGAGGAAACTAATTGAAATGCACCTCTCGTTGATCCCTCAGAAGTGTGAATTATTGATGAAGATTGGGATTGTCCTTGGCCACTCCATATCTTAGGCAAGAATACAAGTAGAGCCAAACAATATTGCTATCATAAAAAGGGTACAGACCCCTCAGAAACAGAGAGTTGTTAGGATTTTATTGGGCTTGGATGGTTATTATAGGAGATTCATTACTTATTTTAGTAAAGTGGTTTCACCATTGTTTGGATTGATGGCCAAGGACTCAGAATTCTACTAGTTAATTAGTTTTCAAGGAGCCTTTGAAATCTAAAAAGAAAATTTTACCACTGTTCCTATACTTCGAGGTCCAAATTAGGCTCTTCCTTTCCATATCCATACTGATGCATCAAATAAATTTGTGGGGGAAGAATTGGGAAAAATAGATGAAAAGTTACCCTATTCCATTTACTTCATTAGTAACAATATATCAAAGGCTGAATTGAATTAAATTGTCACTGAAAAATAACTCTTAGTTGTTGTCCACTCCTTGCACAAGTTCAGACATTATATCACTCGATACCAAAATTTTGTGCATACTTATTGTTATCACTCTGCCAAATTCCTAAGGCTAAAGAAGGAATCCCAATAGAGGTAACCACGGACGAAGATTTTGACTTGATATCTATCCCTATCAAGTCGGAGAGGGCTCTCTCCAAAATGGTCATAGCCAGAAGGGTTGGAGAAATTAGGGTTTTTAGGCTAGATATTGAGTGAAGGGGGTTATTTTAATTTTAGTTTGGTTGGGGAATCACTAGATGAATAAATTAGGTCAAGGAAGACTAGGTTAGGGAAAATGAGATACAGTTACAGGGATCAATGGAGCAAGGTAGGCACAAGGCTTATCACTTGAAGAGGATTTTGATGGAATGGTGTTGAAGCTAAAATAAATCTAGGAAGAGCATGGGAGATGTATTCTTCTTAGACAAATGAAAATAGACAAACTATGATCAATTACCCAAAACAGAGCACGTGCAAACATGTATTCTAATTATCTAACTTGTAAGAGATCGTACCATAGAAATGAAGTGAACATGAATACAATACATTCTAACATATGAAACTAAATAAAATAAAATGATAGACATCAATAACACAAGTATCCCATAAAGTAGAAGCAACTTCTCTTTATTAGCTGGACAAACTAAGTACAATAGTTCCTTGATTAACTAGCAAACATACAAATTGATTCCAACCCTTGCTAAGAGTGAAGAAAGGGAAGATATAGACATCAAAACGACCTTCACTCATCCTCAAGGGTTGAATCCATGAGTTTATGAAGGAATCCACAAAAATATAAACTGATATCTGAAGTGTAGGATGGTCCAAGTGACTCACTCCTCATTACATTCAAACTGATTCATCTTTGAATAAAGGATAAGTTTATCGAATCAATCTACCCATAGGTAACTTATCCTTTACATAATTACATTTACCATGATGAATTACATTGATAGTAAAATCATATCTTGAGGTAAAATAAAAAATTATAGTCAAAACCCAAAAAAATGAGTAAACTAGCATAAGCGCCATTTTCCTTTCATAAGCACCCTTGTTGTGTCATAAGCGCCCTCCATGTGCAAGGACACTTTTGGAGGCCTTCCTGGTGTCCAAATTGGGCCCAGGATAGCTTATTGGAAAGCGTATCCTGTCTTCTTTCTAAATATGCCTCCAGTTGTGGAAATGGTGATGATTTTACCCCTCAAAAATCAATCTCCAAAGACTGTTATAAGCGCAATGCCTAGGCAAAAATAGGGGCAGAAACATGTTTTTTTGGTGGTCTTTTTCCTTTTTCACTTCCTGAAACTGAAAATCAAGTTTGGAAAAGTGGTTTTTTTAGATGTATATGTCATTACAAATCTCATGGTGGTTTTCTTTGTCTCAAAAAGTTCCCCAAATATAAGCACAACACAAAGGGCATTGCGCTTATGACCATTTTTTTGATATTTGCATTTGCAGAAAAACACAATCATGTACAACTTTGACAAAAATGTTGCAACTTGCCTCAAAATTTGTGGAAAGGGTGTTGATGAGGTGGCTAGGCTTGGATTGAAGCCTCAACAAGTATTTCCAACCGGTCCTTCTCCTTTTGATGATTGAGAGCTTCAATTTTGGCATTGGCTCTTTTGAGCTTGGCCAATGCAATTTTCTCCTTATGTGCCTAATGTTTGACTTTACTCCTCAAAAAGTCATTATCCTTATTTTCCTTTGCTAGCAGCTTCTCTAAGTATTGATTGGCTCTATCAAGCCATGGCTCCCTGTTATTATTTATCTCTATAGTAAGCTGCTCATTTAGGGTTAGATGATCAGCAAGCTCAGCTTCCCTTTGCCTCTCTAGAGCTAGAGCTCTTTTTAGCCCTATAGTTCTAGGTCTTTGTCTTGGTGCCTGTTCTTCTTCATAATAAACTAAGCCATAATTCTCCAGTGTTTCATCTAACATCACTTTTGCCTTTTGAACCTCTCTTTGAGTAGTGTAATACTTAACCTCATCGATGGCATGTTTGGTTTTCAACTGTTTGTTTTCTTGCTCAAGGAAATTTATAACATATTTGGCTCTGTCAAGGTTGCTTTGGAGGTCTCTGATTTTTTTCATTCTTACCTTTGATGGCCATGTTAATGATATGGTTTTCATCATCATAACCTAGGTCAACCAACTCAAACGCATGCTTAGTCTCATGGAGATTTTCATCATGTTTCACCTCTGGTTCAGTTTCTGTCTCAATCAACTTTCCTTTACCTTTGCCCACCTATTTTATTGATGTAGAAGACATGGCCCCTCCCACTATGTGTGGAGAAAACACATCCTTGTGGCCTCTCTGGTATGTTTTTGACAATGGCTCAACCTCAACCATACTAGTCCTCTCTACCTCATATATCTCATTTCTAATAGGGGATTCAATATCAGTGTGGGATGAAAATAATGGTGGTGAAGTGGATGAAGAGGAATAATATGATGATGGTGAATGTATAGTAGGCAGATGTGGAGGGATGGAAGCGGATGGCTAAGATAATGAAGGAAAATTTTGAGCATGCTGACTAGGAGGATCTCTGGAGATATCATGGGCTATGAAGGTATCCCATGTAATGTTGAGGTCATTGAGATGGTAAAGGACAATGATTTTGATAAGGAAATGATGGAAAATACTTTTCATTTGGTCTTCATACTCCCTTTTCAAAGCAATAAAAGCCATATTTTCAACACTTCGGAAAAGGTAGTAATTTATATTGAGCATCCTTACCCTAGTGAAATCCATTAGGAGTCGGATGTGATAGGTATATAGCCTTGAGAATCTACCTTCACATGTAAAGTACTTCATGATTATCTTCATCATGGGTGAAAAACTATCCTGGAGGTAGGAAGAAGGAAACATCCTCTTTTTCTGGTTCTTGTATCTGGGTTTTAAAAAGGGCTTAAAGTGCTGATTTTCCAAATCACTCTTTTTGAACCACCTTTTCCCAACATTTGGGATCACTGTGGCAGCTGAAATGATGGCAGTTGAGACAGTAAAGGTGACACCAGCTAGGGTAACCTAGTTGTTATGGAGTTTAGATATGAAGAGCCTAGTTAACATGGAATCATTAGGGGAATTTTGAGGTCTAAAATGGGCCTCCTAAGGAAATTATAAAATAATAGTGGAAAAAAATCAAATAAGATTTGATGACATCATCAAATTTTAGAGGGAAAAAATGAAAAAACTACTTTTTCAACTCATATTTTAAACTTATCTCCCAAAGTTTTATTTACAAAAAGTGAGCGGGAGTACTCGTTGGATGCAAAATTTAATTCCTCGTCCAAGGAGTACCCATGTTGCATACTTTTGATGGGTCCTACTACACAAAAAATGAGAAATACATGAAAAATGTGATTGTAATCGTGTTTTTTTTTTATGTATTTCTCATTTTTCGTGTAGCAGGGTCCATCAAAAGTATGCAACATGGGTAATCTTGGATGAGGAATTAAATTTTGCATCCAACGAGTACTCCCACTCTAAATTTGAGTAAAAACTTTGGGAGATAAGTTGAAAATATGAGTTGAAAAAGTAGTTTTATTATTTTATTATTTTTTAATATTTTTACCATTTTACTTAAAAAATGGTGAATCATCCCTCATGGTTGACATCATCATCTTGAATCCTATTGGTTCTTATAAAGTTGATTTTTGTTGTACATTTTTTCTTAGGAGGCCCATTTTAGACCTCAAAATTCCCCTAATGGATGTCGAACCCTCTCGAATTTGTTCACATAAATCATAACAACCAACATGTTTGAAGCATTTCATTGTCATTGGAGAAGCCAAAAGTTCCGTAGTGCTGATAGGTTCATGTCTGATTATCCTTCCCCCTTTATGTGGCCTCCTCGCCCTTGTTTCCTCTTCCTCACTATGTGATCCGTTATGTTCTCCTTCGACTTCCATGGTGTGTCTGCGTTCCAAAACCCTAGGGAAGTAGGTGATAGTGTGGAAGGTGAATTTGGGGATAGGATATGGGAAAAGGGAATTTTATGGGAAAGTGTTTAGGGATATGTGGAATGGGGAAGGGAAAAGGAGTGAAAGAGTGATGGGAATTGGGATGGGGAGTTGGGATTTAGGATCCTAGGTCAAAATAGCACCTAGGGCTTAGGGTTTTGGGAATTAGTAGCTTAGGGATAGGGATGATGATAACAGGGATTTGGGAATGAATTTTAACAATGTAGGGATGGTATTGAGTGTAAGGGAAATGTGATTTTGGGAATTGTCAGTGAAATGGAGAAAAAATAGGGTTTCACATTCAAGAAGACACCAAATTCTCTTTTAACAAACTCACACATTCAAAACGACTTTGATGAAGAGGAGAATGACGTAAAAGTCACTTGCTTGATTGGAAGTGATCATTTCGGGTTATACGCCTAGCGTTAAGAGGATAAGCGCAACACTAAGAGCATATGCACAATGCTAAGAGGATAAGTGCAATGCTAAGAGGATAAGCACAACGCTAAGAGGATAAAGCGCCCTTCTCGCTCTATTTCCCTCAATTTTTCTCGAAAAATCACAAATTTCGATGTCCTCAGTTGTTTTCTCGATGAACTAAGAGGGAAATGAATTTGAATTTGATGTCTAGGAGTCTTTAAATACTTAAGTGATTTTATATTTAGATCCAAAAAACCCACTTTTCCTATGTTTTTTCTCACTTTTTTGAAAGCATGCCGAATATGATTTTTTCTTTGGCTTTTTCTTCTTTGCAAGGATGAAGTTGTCTGGAGTTTGACACTTTGTCACTTTGATTTAGTGGTGATATTTAGTTTGGTATGGAAGTTGGAGTTGACAACTTTTTTAAATAATTACATTTGAGTATGAAAATTCATACTAGAAACCATAATTACAACTTTAAAATATCATATTTACATGTTGATAATGATCTACAGATCATAATGAAATGTTTATTGAATTAATCTCACACCTTTTTGCTCGACCTTATTGAGATGACATGGTGCATTTTTGGACCTTGAAAAATGAAACCTAATGACCTAATGGGACCTTGAATGACTTGACTCCATAGTTGAATTTGAATGAGATAAGACATAGTGAAATGAGCTTTTCAAAAGTGTTTTTATGCTCGAGAAAAGACATGAAGGTGGGCCAAAAAATGAGAATTTGTGAGGGAGAGTGAGATTTTGAGACTAGGGCTACCATCGGTGAATCAATGTTTTTACATGACCTAATGGAATGATTAAAATTTTTTTGAATGGGACACCTAAAATGAATATGAAAAGAGTGATTTTGATCATTGATGGTAGAATTCATATTTCGACACTAACATCGGCCTTATTGGGGGATGGAAGCTCCTTGGAGGTGTCAAGATCACCGTAGACCAAGTGCCCAACCATTTGGGCCAATACGATCAAAACTCAATCTTAAAAAACATGACTAAATGTTGACAACTCAAATGACATAAAACTCGACTTTTAAAATTGATTGAAAATAAATAACTTACTAAACTTATTGATGGAAGCATATCACGAGACTTGAGGGCTTCAAATCCTTATGAAAACCACCTACCCTATCGAAGACATATTAAAATCATGTGAAGTGATCGTTCCGATGTAACCAATCCAATAGATGGCTACTTACTAAAATTATGCTCTCATTTTTCCTCAAGCAGACAGAAAAAACAAAAAACTAGGCCACTCCAAGTGTCTACCGAACATGTGCTTCACGGTGCATGAAAATAATAAAATACATCTTCCCCGCTAACTCCGTAGCAAATCGGGTAAAAGGATCTTCAAAAAATATGAAATTTTACCTTGTCTTAAGATTCGGAAAAAACACAAGCACGCTCTTCATTTTGATCCGAAAGAACACTTGGCTATTGATCCATAGGAGAGCATAGGGAAGTATGACTTTCTACTATCCGAGTGTTGGCTACAAATTCTTGAAGCATGGGAAAACTATGACTCTATCACTTGCATGATGTCTCTCTTAGGCTCATACTTCTCAAATTCATATTCTTAATCATATTTGAACATAAAACATTCTTTGAGATTGTTAAACATGACAGACTCTATCTTCTTCATGAAAGAAAACAATATCTATTAGCCGATCACCTTGCAAAAAAATCATCATCACAAATTGGTTTACTCACAAAAAACTTCTTGTATGGCTTCATCGGTCACATGATTATCATCATTCGGACCCGTACTTTAATTTTCAATAATGGAAGAAGCTTCACTCACACAATCTTGATCGTGTGAACACCTGTAAGCGCTAGAAATCTATAGTCACTTGGGATATAATATGATATTTCAGGGAGCTGATCTATTTCATCTTTCGACAAAGGAGAAAACTAAGTTTTTAAAGGGAATTTACATTGATTTGGTGATTTTTATTTTCGGATCGGGAGTTGGTACTTCTCTTTCTTGGTCCCAGCTTTGTCTCATCTAAGTAGGGAGCTACTAATTCTTTTTGGTGATGAAAAAGGTTCTCATGCAAAGGCTCAAGGATCTCTTCATCCAAAGAGGAAACTCTGATTCTTGTTGGGAAGAAAAAACCATGAAGGGATTCTATGATATTGTCATCTAAACACTCTTTATCCCCATACAAATTGTTAAGAAACTTAATGAAATTATCATGGATCTCACAAAAACTATCAATCATTGACAAGGAAGAATTAGAGCTTTAATAATGTCGAAAGAAAACTAAATGAAAGTCCTTTAGAGAATATAAACTAGCAGATGGTAGACTCTCATACCATGATCTCACTTTTTTCCTCCAAGGTAGCCATAAACATCTTCATCAAACAATCTTCAGTGAAACTCAATCTTTAGTCTATGAATATGCAAATGAAATTTGACCAAATGAAAACTAGCATCTTCATTGTCTTGACCCTTAAACTTTGACGAGCCTTGATTGCCAATCTATACGAGGAATATGGTTCAAAAAACTAGGAATATGAGCTTGATTCATAGGAGCATACCATTGAGCAATCAAATCCATTTTGACAACAATGAGGTCACCAACAATATCTCCAAACTATCGGTGCTTGAAAAGAGGAGTCGCCGTAAGAATTATGAACCTTTGGATTCTTCGACACTGGAGTAGCCGAGTGAATGATTCAGCCTTCATTTTTAATTCGATTGCTATCCAACATTAGAAATCATATCTAAACTTTGTCTTTCTTTCCCAGGGGAAGATATTGTCCTTTTGTCACCTAAGCAACGATGCCAAGATGTTATCACTCACTGCCATATTCATAAGGCCAAGGAAGGAATCCCAACAGAGGTAACCACAAACTAATCTTTCGACTTGATAGATAGCCCTATCATGTGGGTTAGTGTTCCCGCTTGTCACGCGGGTGACCCGGGTTCGATCCCCAGTAGCGATGCCAAGATGTTATCACTCCGCCGCATTCCTAAGGTCGAAGAAGGAATCCCAACGAGAGGTAACCATACGCACCAAGCTTTTGACTTGATATCTAGCCCTATCAAGTCGGAGAGGGCTCTCTCCAAAAGGGTCACAACCAAGAGGGTTGGAGAAATTAGGGTTTTTAGGCTAGATATTGAGTGCAGGGGGGTTGTTTTGAATATGATTTTGGTTGGGGGAATCACCTGGATGAAGAAATTAGGTCAAGGAAAAATGAGATAGGGTTGCGGGGATCAATGGGTAAAGGTAGGCACAAGGATTATCACTTGAAGAGGATTGTGATGGAATTGTGTTGAAGTTGAAAGAAATATAGGAAAAGCATGGGATATTTATTCTTCTTTGACATATGAAAATGGACAAACTATGATCAATTACCCAAAACAAAGCATGTGCAATCATGTATTCTAATTATCTAACTTGTAAGAGATCATACCATAGAGATGAAGTGAGAATGAATACAAATACATTCAAAAAATATGAAATTGAATAAAAGAAAATGATAGACATCAATACCACAAGTAACCCATAAAGTAGTTGCAACTCCTCTTTATTAGTTGGCCAAACCGAGTACAATAGTTCCTTGATTAACTAGACAAACATACAAATTCATTCCAACCCTTGCTAAGAGTGAAGAAAGGGAAAGATATACACATCAAAAACAACCTTCACTCATTTCTTAGGGTTGAATCCACGAGGTGAGGAAGGAATCCATCTAAACCAGTAGCCGAAGTGTAGGATGGTCCAAGTGACTCACTCATTACATTCAAATCCCGATTCATCTTTGACTAAAGGATAATTTTATCAAATCAATCTACCCCTAGGTAACTTATCCTTTTCATAATTAAATTTACCATGATGAATTACATTGATAGTAAAATCATCTCTTGAGGTAAAACCAAAAATTACAGTGAAAAACTAAAAAAATGAGTAAACTGGCATAAGCGCCATTTTCCCGAGTCATAAGCACCCTAGTTGTGTCATAAGTACCCTCCATGTTCAAGGCCACGTATGGAGGCCTTCCCAGTGTCCAAATTGGACCCAAGATAGCTTGTTGGAAATCTTATCCCTGTCCTATTTATGAATATGCCTCTAGTTCCGAAATGGTGCTGATTTGACCCCTCAAAAAATGAAATCTCCCAAGACTGGGTATAAGCGCAATGTCTAGGAAAAAAATAGGGGTAAACATATGTTTTTTTGGTGGTTTTTTTTCCTTTTTAACCTCTCGAAACTCGCAAATCAAGCTTGGAAAAGTGGGTTTTTCTAGATGTATATGTCATTAAAAATCTCATGGTGGTTTTATTTCTCTCAAAAAAGTTCCCCAAACATAAGCGCAATGCCAAAGGTGCCGCGCTTATGATCATTTTTCTGATATTTGCATTTGCGTGAAAAAACACAAAGTCATGTACAAACTTTGACAAAAAATGTTGCAACTTGCCTCAAAAGTTTTTGGAAAGGGTGTTGATTAGGTGACTAGGCTTGGAGTGAAGCCTCAGTAAGTATTTCCAACCTATCCATCTCCTTTTTATGAGTGAGAGACTCAATTTTGACATTGGCTCTTTTGAGCTTGGCCAATGCAATTTTCTCCTTCCCTGCTTGATGTTTGAATTTCCTCCTCAACAATTCATTATACTTATTTTCATTTTCTAGTAGCTTTTCTAAGTGTTTATTGTCTCTATCAAGCCATGCCTCCTCGTTCTTATTTATCTCTATAGTGATTTGCTCATTTAAGGGTTAGCTGATTAGCAAGATTAGCTTCCCTTTGCCTCTAGAGCTAGAGCTCTTTTCGACCCTCTAGTTCTAGGTCTCTATCTTGGTAACTATTCTTCTTCATCATCAACAAAAGCCGTACTTATCCAATGTTTCATCTAACATGAATTTTGCCTTTTGAGACTTTTTGAGTAGTGTAATACTTAACCTCATCGATGACTTGTTTGGTTTTCAATTGTTTGTTTTCTTACTCAAGGAAATTTATAACATATTTGGCTCTGTCAAGGTTGGTTTGGAGGTCTCGATTTTTTCATTCTTACCTTTGATGGCCATGTTAATGATCCGGCTTTCATCATCATCACCTAGGTAAACCAACTCAAACTCATGCTCAGCCTCATGGAGGTTTTTCATCATGTTTCACCTCCGTCGAGTTTCTCGTCTCAATCAAACTTTCCTTTTACCTTTGTCCACATGTTTTGCTCGATGTAGAAGATGTTATCACTCCACCGCATCTCTAAAGCTAAAGAAGAGATCCCAATAGAGGTAACCACAAACCAAGCTTTTGAGTTGATAGCTAGCCCTATCAAGCCGAGAGGGACTCTCTCCAAAAGGGTCAGCGACCCAAGAGGGCTAGAGAAATTAGGGTTTTAGGCTAGATAATGAGTCCCGGGGGTTGTTTTTAATTGATTTGGTTGGGGAAATTAGTGGATAAATGAATTAGGTCAAGCAAAGCTAGGTCGGGGAAAAAAGGGTTAGGGTTGCGAGGCATCAATCGGGCAAGGTAGGTACAATGCCAATCACTTGAAGGAAATAGTTGTGGAATGGTTTTTGTTAGTATGAATCCTTTGTCGAAGTGTACGAAAAAGGACCACTTTAGCTACGCATAACTAATAGCCCTAACAACAAATAGTGACCACAATATCTTCGCATCTGCAGCTAGTTGATCAAGAAAAGAGCCGCAAAAAACCAGTATCTATGCATAGAAAGACATTAAGCAAGAAAAAAGAAGGGTTTTGCTCCATATATCCAATAGACAAGACAAGAACAATTTTTTGAAAGAATTTTTTTGTATTAAGGGCACCCGGGAGGAAAACAAGAAGGCGTATCCAATTCTCCTCAATGGGATGGGTTCTTGGAAGTCCTCAAGACTTCAGATCTAGAATCTCTCTCTCTCGTTGGTGTAGAAAACCCACACAAAGAATAGAACTCAAAGGGAGCTCACACAAGACAAATAGTGGAAAATATGACAATGATAATGCTCAAAGTCGTATAGATCCGCAGTGATCTAATAGGCAACAAAAGGTGAAGAATGGTAGGAAAAACCCTCCTATTTATAACAAAATATTGAGTCATTCTAGATCTTGTGCATGATTAAAATAACATTAACCAAATCTAGATCCACCTTTTATGGAATATTTTATTATATTTGTTGGAGGGAAAAGGTATTTGACTTGGGTCAAATCCCTTTATTTATGAATAATAAATAAATAAATGATTTATTTATCATTTTAAGGAAGTGGTTGAAAGATAATAAAATAAATAATGATTTATTTAATTATTTATGGGTGATTTAGTCATATTTAACAAGGAATATTATTTAAATAAGATTTAAACAATTATTCCTAGAAAATAATAAGATAAATAAAGGTTTATCTAATTAATTTCTTTGTTTTGGGTTAAACATGATTAGGAATAATAATTAAATTATGGTTTAATTAAATATTCCACGAGGAAAATCAAACAAATATAGGTTTGTTTAATATTTCCTTTTGGGGTTTCCTATTTAGACCATAAACAACCTAATAAATGTGGTTTATTAAGTTATTTTACATAGTGAAAGCAATTTTACTTAAGGTAAAATTGGTCTTACATGGTGTACTTGGGTCCATCTAGTGATAATAGGTTAGATGACCAAAAAATGAGTAACAAGCTTTTGAAATTGTAAGAAAGCCGAGAAAAATCATATGGGATGTATTTCTCTCAGATAGAAGTTAATGAACAAAATATGATCAGCTACTCAAAAACAGATGCATGGAAAACATGTATTCCGAATTTATAACTTGTAAAAGATCATAGCATGGATATAAAATTGACATGAACAATACATTCAAACATATGTTTTGAAGAAGAAACAATGAAAGAAATTCAATACCATAGGTATCCCATAAATGTAGCCGCAACTCCTCTTTGTTAGCTTGGCCAAAACCGAGTACAAGTTCCCTTGATCAACTAACAAAATCAAACTGATTCCAACTTCCAACTCTTGACTAATGTGAAGAAATTAGCTAAATAAACATGAAAACCACCTTCAATCATCCTCGTGGGTCGAATCCATGAGGTGAGGAAGATATTACACAAAAAATTTGAACTGATAGCTAGAGTATATGATGATCAAAGTGACTCATTCCTATCTCAAGTGAACTCGATTCATTACACCTCATTTGCTTGATTTACCTAATGTATTTACCCTATTAAATAGTAAAAAACATGATAATTACATTCATCTTAATCATTTAGATAGGTAAATTCAACATTTCCCAAGATAAAAATCAAAACTGGAGCGAACTGCGGACTACAAATGCACCATTTTCTTGTTAAACGCGCATCAACCAAGCAAAAAAATATCCTTTGTATTCAAGGTTTGAATTTGAGTGCCTTCCCGATGTCCAAATCCACTCCAAAATGGCTTGTTGGAAAGGCCTTCAAGTCTAATTTCCAAAAATACCTTAAAATTTCAAAATAAATCCCATTTTCCTTGTCAAAAATCACATCTCCCAAGATCGGTAAACGCGCGAGCGACCAAGCGAGAAAGTGCATCGTGATTTTGGCTAAACGTGCAACGTCTAGGCAACACCTTTTTTTCGTACCACATTTGGAGGCCTTCCCGGTGTCCAAATTAGGCCCATGATATCTCATTGGAAATATTATCCTATATAATTTACAAATATAACTTTCTTTTTGTTTTTTTCTGATTGGAGTTGATTTTCCTTGTCAAAAATGGATTTTCCCAAGACTAGTCAAAAAAGTGCGGAATGAGGGTGCGTAAAATGAAAAGTGTTGTTGTAGGAAACTTTTGGAGGTCTTTCTCAACTCCAAATTAATATAAATATATCTCATTGGAAATATATCCGAGTCTAGTTGTCATTTGACTTATCATGCAAGTCATTTGGACACTCCGAGCCTATGAGAAAAACTTGATTTTCCCAAGGTCACTCTGGAAATGCAGCAACTCTCCCCGTGGCACCCGTATTTTTTTACGTTGATCTAAAAACCATGACACTGTGTAAAACCTGAAAGGAGGTTTTTATTCTTGGCCTATTGTGGACAAAAATCTCTCTCACTTTTTTTCAAATTCACTAGAAACATAGTTTTGAAGAAAAAAATCGGCTCTATGTGTGGCATATAATTTGACCCTTGGAATGATTTCTTAAAAATGATGGAGTCATGATGTTTATGAGTTGGTATGGCTTCATAATTTCTTAAATGTACTCCCATTATACCTCTTCTAGTCGTATGTCTCTTTTTCCGTAGAAAACCCTAGCTTAGTGGGAGAGGAAAATAGGGTTTAGTGATTGTGGAACAATGATGACTTGGACACCCTTGGGAAGAAAATGGTTAAAAAAAAGAAGCGAGGTCAATGATAATAACGAGGATGAGGTGAAATAGAGTAAAATTAGGTGGGATGGGTGGGATGTAAATACCAGTGCTAACAGAATACATGGCCCCTCCCACTATGTGTGGAGAAAACACACGCTTGTGGCCTCTCCGGTAGGTTTTAGTGCAATGGCTCAACTTGAACCATACTAGCCCTCTTTGCCTCATATATCTCATTTCGATAGGGGATTTCAGTCTCTCGTGTGGGATGAAGATAATGGTGGTGAAGTCGATGAATAGGACTGATATGATGATGGTGAATGTACAGTAGGGCTGAGATGGAGGGATGGAAGTGGATGGGCCGAGATGATGAAGGAAGATTTTGAGCATGCTGAGTAGGAGGATCTATGAAGATATCATGGGCTCTAAAGGTATCCCATGCAATGTTGAGCTCATTGAGATGGTAAAGGACAATTGTTTTTGATAAGGTAATGATGGAAATACTTTTCATTTGGTGTTCATACTCCCTTTTCTCGAGAAATAAAAGCCATCTTTTCAACACTCGAAAAGGTAGTAAGGTATATTGAGCATCCTTACCCTAGTGGAATGCATTAGGAGCCGAATGTGATAGGTATACAACCTTGAGAATCTACCTTCACATGTAAAGTACTTAATGATTATCTTCATCATGGGTGCAAATCTGTCCAGGAGGTAGGAAAAAGGAAACATCCTCTTTTTTCTCATTCTTGCATCTAGGTTTTAAAAAGGGCTCAAAGTGCTGATTTTATAAATCACTCTTTTTTTAACCACCTTTCCCCAATATTTGGGATACTGTGGCAGATGAAATGATGGAAGTTGAGACAATAAATGTGAGACCATCTAGGGTAACATAGTTGTTATGGATTTTAGATATGAAGAGGCTAGATAACATGGAATGATGTTTGAACCGTCCGAATTTGTTCACATAAATCATAACAACCAACATGTTTGAAGCATGTCACTGTCATTGGAGAAGCCAGAAAGTTAACTAGTGTTGATAGGTTCATGTCCGATTATCCTTCCCCATTTATGTGGCCTCCTAGCCTATGTTTTCTCTTCCTCACTATGTGATCTATTATGTTCTCCTTCTACATCCATGGTGTGTTTGTGTTCAAACCTTAGGGAAGTAGGTGATAGTGTGGAAGGTGAATTTGGCGATAGGATATGTGGAAAGGGAATTTTATGGGAAATAGTGTTTAGGGATATGAGGAATTGGGAAGGGAAAAAGGAGTGAAAGAGTGACCGTAATTTGGATGAGGAATTGGGATTGAGGAGCTTAAGTCAAAATAGCACCTAGGGCTTAGGGTTTTGGGAATTAGTAGCATAGGGATAGGGATTATGATAATAGGGATTTGGGAATGAATTTTAATATTGTAGGGATGGTATTGAGTGTAAGGGAAATGGGATTTTGGGAATTATGAGTGCAAGGGAGAAAAAACTAGGGTTTCACATTCAAGATGACACCAAATTTTGCTTTTTAACCAACTCACACATTCAAAATAACTTTGATGAAGAGGAGAGTGATGTAAAAGTCACTTACTTGCTTCGATTGGAAGTGTGAAGAATTATTTCTGAAGTCTCGGGTGTGATTTTTTGCAACTTTGATGAGTTTTTTGATCCTCTCTCGGTCATACACGCAAGCGCTAAGAGGATAAGTGCAAGTCCCAAGAGCATACGTGCAGTGCTAAGAGGATAAGTGCCCTTATGCTCTATTTTTCTCAATTTTGCTCGTAAAAATTTCAAATTTCACTCTCCTCGCTTGTTTACTCGATAGAATAAGAGGGAAATGAATTTGAATTTGATGTCTAGGAGTCTTTAAATATTTAAGTGATTTTAGATTTAGATCCAAAAACCCACTTTTCCTCTCACTTTTTGAAAGCTTGTCAATATACTTTTTTTCTTTGACATTTTTCTTCTTACTGTGATGAAGTTTGTTTTGAGTTTGAAACTTGTCACTTTGATTTAGTGGTGATATTCAAATTTGATATGGAAGTTGGAGTTGACATCTTAGGGAAGTAACTTATTACATATAAGAAGCATAAAATTAAATAAAAAAATGAAAGAAATAAAAAGTTTGTTTTTTGAAAATAATTAAATTTGAGTATGAAAATCATACTAGAAACCATAATTACAACTTTAAAATATCATATTTACATGTTGATAATGCTTTGTAGATGATAATGAAATGTTTATTTAATCACTCTCACACTTTTGTTGACCGTATTGAGATGACATGGTGCCTTTTGGACCTTGAAAAATGAAACCTAATGACCTAATGGGACCTTGAATGACTTGAATCCATAGTTGAATTTTACCGAGATAAGACATAGTGAAATGAGATTTTCAAAAGTATTTTTATGCTCAACAAAACATGAAGGTGGGCCAACAAATGAGAACTTGTGAGGGAGAGTGAGATTTTGAGACTAGGGCTACCATCGATAAATCAATTTTTTTACATGACCTAATGGAATGATTAAATTTTTTTTTAATGGGATACCTAAAATGAATATAAAAAGAGTGATTTTGATCACCGATGGAGGAATGACATATTCGACACTCACGCTTATCATGCAATTAAATACTTGATGAAAAAACTTGATGTAAATGTAAGAATTATTACGTGGTCATTTTTGTTACAACAGCTTTGATTTGACTATCATTGATAATCTAGGGAAAGAAAATGTAGTTGCATATTTTTTTGTCTAGAATCACTTTTCCTCAGTAGATGATGAAGGGATGGTAAATGATCAAATTCCAAATGAGCACATATTTTCTATCTCGGTAATCTCTCCTTGGTTTGCCGACATAGCCGACTACCTGGTTGTTGGGATATTTCCTCCAAATCTATCATCCAAGGAGGAGAGCAGACTGTGAGAAAGAGCACTCATTTCACTTGGATTGGTGACAATATTTTCAAACTAGGACCATATTAGGTTTTAAGGAGATGTATTAGGGAAGAGGAATTCTTTGACATCCTCTCGGCATGTCATCATGGGCCCTGTCGGGGGTCATTGTTTCGCTAAGAACACATATTTCAAGTCCTTACAAGTTGGATACTATTCGCCTACTCTCCATCGTGGATGCAAGAAGGTATACCAACAAAAATGTGATCGAGTGTTAGAGGATGTGAAAACCCACACCCAAGGATGAAATGCCTCTACAACATCAAGTTGCCTTAGATCCATTTGACAAGTGGGGTATGGATTTCATTTGGGCTAAATGATCCAACATCAAGGCAAAAATAAATACATTATAGTGTGCACCGACTATTTGAAAAAGTGGGTTGAGACAAAGGTTTTCAAAGCAACAACAAAAGAAAAAGTGGTCGAGTTATTAAAGGAAAATATTTTCTACAAATTTAGGGTATCCAAGGGAGATAGTCATTAATCAAAGAGCTCAATTCACATCACTTTTTATTGAGAATATCTTGGGTCAGCATAATTTGAATCACATAACATCTAATTCCATATCACCCTCAAGAAAATGGGAAAGTAGAGGTTACCAATAGACCATTGAAGAGCAATGGTCACCAAGGTGGTGAGTAGCAACAAGAAAATATTGGGCAGAATAGATTAGTGGAGGCCACTTGGGCCTATAATACCACCTAGAAGACAACCATAGGATTCAATCCATATGATTTGGTTTATGGGAACGAAAATATTTTGCTTTCCATTTAGTTTGAGTATAACACCATGCGACCGGTAGCCCAATTAGATTTAGATGTCACAAGACACAGAAAGAAAGGTTTCTCCAACTAAATGGATTGGATGAATTTAGAATGCGAGCCTTCCTCCATACCGAAGTTATACAATTTCAAAGGAATTTCTCGCATGATAAGCACATTAAGGATAACATATTTCGAGAAGGGGATAAGGCCTTGTTATATGGCACTAGGTTAAAGGATTTTAACGGAAAATCCATGACAATATTTGTTTGGGCCCATACCCTGATATAGAATTTCCATGATAATGGAGTTGTTCATATCATAACCATTGATGAGCGAGTGATCCCTCTTATTGTCAATAGCTTATAGGCTAAAAGTATACAAGAAACCTATTTCTAAGGAAGAGATCATTAATATAATTAGCATAGAGGTAAATTTAATTGGGAGCCTCATAGCTTCCGGTCCACAACCATCCTAGAGAAAAAAAATAAAGAATAAATAAAGGGCCTAAGTGAAAACCTCCATCGGGCATCCAAGGCCAACTCCAGGATTGAAAAACCTTTGCGAGGCAGTACCCGGAGAAAGAAAAAAAAGGAAGAAAAAAATAAAGATCTCCCGAGTGAAAACCTTTATGAGGCAACCTAGGGTAGGGATTTTGGGTTGAAAACCTCCTTTAATGCAACCCACTTGCCTTGAAAAAAAACAAAAAATGAGAAAAAAAACAAAGACAAGATGAAACAACATGAGATGACACCAGGATCGCTAACCTTTTTCTCTTTTTTGCGTGATTATGAAAAGTGGCATGTTATGGTTACAAGTCAAAAGTAAATTTACAATTTGTCTTCACTCCTCCATCCATTCACTCCCTATTCATAATCACTACTCACATCTTCATCTCCCTCCACCATCCCATGAGATCAAAACCGAAATTTCACCCCTCTCTATGATGCTACGGAGGATCCCGTAAAGCTATAGGAAGGCCCTCTGCGGTGCTACAGAGGGTTCTAAAACTCTACAGGATTAAATATTGAGGGAAAGGGAAGCCACCAAGGATATTGTGGTCTCAAAAAAATCATGAAGAGGGTCTTTCAACCGATTAACCATCATCGTACCATCACTCCTCCATCTCACTCAAAGAGATTTCTCACTTAAACCCTTCACTTGGTCCTATCTCGTAAATACAATTTTTTATTTTAAAATACAAAAGTTCCTTATCACCATTCTTCCAATCCCACACTACTCCCCACGATAATCTTGTCACTCTCCTAAAGCCTTTCCACAATCTCCGTCATCACCCCATGCAAATTTAAGGTCCACAAAGTGCAAAGAAGGGGTTGCCATAGGAAGAGAACATCCTCCCTGTATAAAACTCTCAGTGTAATGAACATAAAAAACACTATATTATTTTTTTTGATCATCTATGGAGACAAGGAAAAACTTGTGAGGTGACTCTGAATAAGTGATGGCACTCCAAGAAGGACTCTCCACTATCAACAATAGACTTGAGCCTCCACAAAGTACTAGCACACACAACAAAAAATACGAATAAGCACCACAAGAAGAATGAAGAAATATAGAAATAACTAAGACAACAAGGAAAAATATTTTGTTACTAATACAATGGTCCAACTTCACAGATGCAAGGCCCTACAACAAATTGACCATGTGGTAGGCTAAGGTATGGTAGTCTCTCACCCTCTCCCTATGTGTAATTTACTAAAAAATGAATGAATGTCGAGAGGAGAAGTTTTAATAATTTGAAGGTGGCCGATTGACTTGGCCACCCTCGACCAATGAGCTAAAGGTGATTAGTAAAGTCCTCATGCAACATGGATATGTCACATCGACTGAGAGTAGGATCAATAGGAGTGGGTGTTGATTACGAGGAGAAGATAATAATCACTTAAAGTGGGGCCAACGGTCCAAGGTGAGGAAACCTCGTGTGAAGGACGACTCAACACAATGCTCCAAGCCCAACAAAAAAATGGCATATAATGTACTTGGGCGCATTTTCCTTTACATATTTTTTCATTCCCAAGAACAGCGCTAGAGATAGGATGATTTTGTTAAGCCACCAAGGAGCTTCAAACCTCAACTCGCTACTACGAAAGGGAGGTGTTATAGGAAGCATTAGTAATTAAGCTAAAGGAAGGTCGAGGGAGTGCTATAGGAAGGTTGAGGGGGTAAATACAAGCAACAAAGGGTTCAATTCATTAAAAAAATAAATCATCTTCATCTCAAAACACCATACTAAAAGAAGTAAGTTTCGCACGACACTCATATGTCCATCACAATTATACACAATTTATCCTTAGAATTACGTATAATAGTAATTAAATTGTGAAATTGAGAGGGTTTGTAGCAAAGAAAGTAGTGGTTAAAACATAAATATTGTAGTGATAAGAGCTTTTTGACCCATTGGTACCAACGAATTTAACACTAAGACCATAAAATAATCACCTCTCTTTCACTTATTCAAGAGAAATGGGAAGAGATGGGGGATGGGTTTAATAGAAGAGAACCTTCAAACACCAAAAGAATCCATTTTCACTGCTCGTGTGTAGATATATTTAGGAGAAATCAATGGATAGGCTTCTTCGAATTGTTGAAAGGGTTATATGATGATGACATTTTCTTTTTGATTTTTCCATGGCCTTAAAGTCACAAACATAGGACAATTCCACCACTATTGTAGGGGGTTAGCAATATCAATAAGCCCCGAAATAATCAACGAGTACTAACCACCTTCCCTCTAGGAATAAAATGGAATATGGAATACAAGGCCACGCAAAGTTGTCACCGCTAAGAATAATTTCTTCATTTCAAGGAGAAACCTATAGAAGATAAGAAATGGAGTTAGGAGATAAATTTACCTTATCCATGGGATGATGTGCTTATAATATTTTGAAATACATCTCCCGTAAGGGAAGAATTTTGTTGTATATGCCTACCTCTTTAGACTATTGACACAAAATTGATCCAATGTAGACTTGCCTCTTTCCCGATATTAAATGTGTCATACTTCCTCCTTTAGTCCATCAGTGGACATGTACTAGAAAGTTAGAGAACGAAAGCACCAAAATTTATCCCACTATGGAGTTATCAAACCGATGGTGGAGGATGCCTAAAAGATCTAAAATTTCTTGTCCCATGTTCCATATTCATAGACATGGACAAAGGAACATTAATAGGAAACCATAATACTACTCTTGGGGAAAACTATTGCATCTAGCCTTCGTGGTAGGGACACAAGAACAGAGGAGGAGGAAACAGAAGGGACAACAAAAGAGGAAGAGATGAAAAAAGAGGAAGAAATAGCACAAGAGACAGAGGTAGAAGGAGGAGAAGATGAGGGAGAAAAGGGACGAAAAAATAGAAGAGGAGGCCTTGAGTCCTAAAGTACCACTTAACCAAAGAAAATTGATATATCCCCGCAAAACCAAAGATGTCACTGTGGAACACTCAAGATGAGGTAGCCGCCACTTAGCTATCTTGGGCACTACCGTAAAATCTAAAAATAAGATATCAAGGCAAGCCCCTCTCTACTTTAAGACAAGGAAGAGCACTAGAGTAAAACATGGGAGACCACAAACTCCCACAAAAGTCCCAATTACAATTGAGGAGTCCCCAAGCAAAAAATGGAAGTGGGGCTAGATGAGGGAAACATTGAGGTGGTCACCTTTCCAAATACCAAAACAAAGACTCATAGGCTATGTGAGGAGGCTTACCACTAGAGAAAACTCCTTCAAGCAACCCAAAGCACCCACAAACCTCCAAAAATAATAAAATCACATGTTACAGTGAGAAACAAAGCATGCTACAAGAGGGGCAAAGCATTCTACAAGAGGGAGAGAGCATGCCATAGGAGGGACATGATATGTTATAGGAAGGGAATAATGTGCAAAAATATGGGAAGAGTATACAAATATAGGGGTTGAGTGCAAAAATAAAAGGTAAATATGTGCTGGAGGAGGTATAAAAACCGAGAAGAACCTACCCAAATGCGTTTGATAAATATATCACATAACTTCAATAACCTACCCCATAACTTAGTTTGGGATATTATTACAAGTTCATTGAGGAGGGTGATTGATCCTCGAAAATTTCACAATCCCCCTTCCCATATGAGCCGGATATAGTAGTAGAGGGAGCACCCACATATGCATGAACATCACTAAGTCAAATAATTTTGGAGATGTGGGGTTGATGGAAGAGAGGCTCATTGAAATGGGTAAAGAGCTACTTGATGTGAGGCTCGTAGAATCTACTATGAAGGAGATAGTGTGCATGCAGAACATGAGATCAAGGAGCAACAATAGGAGAGAGACACTCAACTTGCCACTATATTGGAAAGTCTATGCATGGAGGCCATGTGCAAGATAGGAAAACTTCAAAGTCATATGTAGTTTATCTCAAGGAGCAATGGTTACAATTCCAAATTAGGACCTTCTCTCAACATGTCTCCTACCCTTTCGAACTATAGACAATTCATTGAATTTTGCAAATAGTCTAGTGTAGGACAGACAAAGGCTGGAATGGATTAATTCTATACACATAACCTCATATTAATCTGATATGAACAATTGGGACCCTAATTTTAGATTTGGTGACATGAAATTAATGGCCCTAACATCTTGTCTAACACATGAAGAAACAAGAGAAATCGAGGTTAAAAGAGTAATGGAAAGAGAGGAGGGAACCTCTACAAATCGGGGGAAAAACTAATGAGCCCCATGGGAATCATTAGCAACTCATAAATTAATCTCAAATGGTGTTGTGCTAGCACCTAGATACATTGAAACACTAGATCATGCCATCTCACGCTTGGATTATACATTTAGGTTTCTAGGAGAAGAAAGTTTGCAGGGCATGCCAAAGGAGATGGCATGCTTTACCACTTAGCTTGCAGACAGATAATACCGATCTCCCGAGAGGATTGAGAATGCACTAGAGAAGTCACCCTTCTAAAAAATATCTATGCAAATAATGAGAATCCAATGGGTAGGTTTGAAACTTGGCCCACCTTTGCTACTAGGATCGCATGAAGGAAGAGAACAATCTCAAGAGAAGAAAGATTGGATTGAAGTAGAAAACAATGCAAGATTATAATCACCTCGTGGGCACTCCATTTGAGGTACCTCGATGTCAAGGAGGCCATCAGGGCCATGGGAAAGATGAACATGGATGATTTATTTTCTCAAAGGATAAGCAACCATTTCGGTATGGGTCGATGATGAGGCTCATCAATAGGTACATTTTGAGGGGCTACAATGCCATCTTTCATCTTATTAAATATATCTCTCACACATTTATTTATATTTTTGTTATATTATGCTTAGTGATAAGGGTGAAAGATGTTTATCATGTCATGTAGCCTAATATGATTTAATTGTAGGAAATGAAGCCATTTTTTATACAGCTTTCCAGAGTAAGGGCTCGCGAGTAGACAACAATGAGATATTGTAGGAGGATTGTTTCGACCTCCTTAACTCCCTCAATCAGCCCAAGATACACCAATATCTCTCATTAGCTCAAAGGCAAAAAGCAACACAAGAAAGTGGTAGTTATGAGGATCCAAGCTCCACCTTTCTCAGATCAAGGAGGCCATATTCCTGTTTTTCTAGGAAGTTTTTGGTAGCTACCCTTTTGTATAAATAAACATATAGAAGAGCTCATTAGTATTCGATCAGCTAAGTAGCTCTTGAGGTTAGGATTATTATTTTTTTACTATCATATGATGTATTAGACTTTGATGAAATGATAATGAGAAGTTGTTGTTTGATCCATTACCGAGTTAGTTTCGAAGGATGATGCTATTGGGTTATGGCTCAATCCATTGCTAAGTCCCTCTTTCGTAATTGTATTCTCTCTTTAAGTTTGAGGATTTTGTTTTGGTTATTTCATTCTAGTAGTAGAAAAATATATTAAATCTGTGATTGTAGCCTCTACCACATCTCTCTCATGGGATCATGAGTAGAAGGGCCTCCAACCACATGCCAAAAACATTTTTTTATGATTTATTGGAAACATTTTTATGATTATTTCTCTTGCTCCACATATGCTTATTTTATCTTAGAAGTTAGTTTCTTTCTTAGACCAGAATTTTAGCATCAATTAGATCATCTTTAAATTCAACTCATCTTTTCCACTTATAGTTATTTTAATTTGTCAATAATCAATGAATGGATTCATGTAGTGGTTGCAAGATTGCTTTGAATTTGAAGGAAAGGATGCCTTCATCACCCTCATCTTGGACTACATCACTCTTTCCCCCAACCTTCAATTATGCCACTAAAAACCCTATTTTATGAGATCATGGGCCATGACCACCATGAGCAGCCCTCCTAGTGAAAAAACATGCCCTCAAAGAGTTCGAGCTTGGATGGAGGTGTTTTTCACCCCTCAATCACCTATTTCCACTTCCTTCCACCTTGCCACACCTTTCTCTCATCATATTTACTCTTGAACATTCTTGACATTCTTGTAGCATTTTTAGAGTCCTATGAAGAGCTTCCGTAGCATAGTTTTAGGTACCCATTTCCACTCCAAACTTTTTGATCCTTGTTGACATTTTAACCTAGGATAGGATGTACTTTACCCCCACTTAGCGGATTCATGACTAGAAGAGACTCCCAAGCCACTCCAACCATCCTTCTTCCCTCGCTGCAAAAACTAAGTAGGAATTAGTGTTTATTTAATCAAATAATTAGCACTCAATAGGACAACAAATTTGTAATGTTTCGGATCGTAGAACAACCTCATGAATCATGCACGAAATGCATTTCACAACAAATGCACAATTAGTGAAATGGACTCTTAGATATCATATATTAGACAATATGCAACTTAAATCCAAGAATATAGTTAAAACAAAGCAAACTAGGTGGGTCGAACAATTTCTCCCACACCTAGGATTGCCAAAAGTGCTAAAACTTCGCCAAGCACCGCGAAAACGCCTGATGCACCAAGCTTCAAGGGATTGCGACAGCCTAAGAGAGTGTTTACACGATAAAATCATAGGAGAACAATGAGTATCTACTCATTTATTGATAAATAATGGCCGAAGAACAAAGATCTAATCTCCTATACAAAATACAAAAGAAACCAAGATAGGGTTTCTGTTAAACACTCTGCAGACATAAAATGGGAAATCCAAAGCAATTTTACTAAATAAACACCGAAACATTGAGTGTAGAAGGCTGAATATTTATCTGATCTTCCAGTAGATCCCTCAAGGGCTTCCTCCCATGAAAGGATGAACCTCTCAATCACAAGGAAAACTCGCAACAGAGCCACCAAACCATGTAATGAACACCGCCTCCAAAATAACGCACCTTTAGAAGAAACAACACCTGGGAGGGTATGGGAAATGTGTGGTATGATACCACAGATCTGAAATAAGTGCCGGAGCTCTCCAAACAGGATCTCTCAAGTGAAGGAAGGCTTCCTCCAATGAGAAACTAGCTCGTAAGCAAAGATTCCAATCCCTTCCACCGCCGCACCCAAAGAACACCGCACAATCTCTCTGCAAAGACATGCCGATGATGTAGGCTGAAGATTGGCCTCGAAAAAATAATGTGGAACGATAGAATACAAACTCTCTCAATGACAGCTCCTCAAGGAGAGAGGTGGGATTCCCGGCTCAGGAACACCTGAAGCTGAATGGCGACTTGCAGCACTTTTGCATGCAAGTGAAGCAAAGTTATGCAACAAGTCTTGGCAGATAAGAAATTGATAAAATCTTAAGACATGAAGAATAATGTTGCCATCCTCTTTCCTCATATAAGACATGATTTTTATTGCCCTTTGGCCCCACTCAATTAGGTTACTTCTAACCCAAGTTACGGCTCCCTCCAAAATCAGTGTTATTCATCCCTGCATCTCCTCCTCCACTTAAAACTACGCTTTTGACTTAGTCAAAAGTAGCTTTGAATTTAACTTTTTTCACACATGGAGGTGTTTTGTTGAGCCAGAAAGAGTGTCCCCTTTCACATTTGGAGCATTTTATTCCTCCTTAGAGACTTCCATGGGCTTTTCTTCCCATTTATTCACCGGCCATAGTTGCCGCTGACTCAAATGTTCCATTTAGCTCGTGAGGCTGTAAATTTTGGAACATTGGCTAAATTTCCTCCTCCAAAATATTTGCTTGTCCTCAAGAAAAATGCATAAGGAGGAACAAAATTTCTCCCCTCTTCCTCATGTGGCCTCCCATCAATAGCCTCCATCACCGCATCAAGAGAATCTTCTAAATAAACTCAGTAATCTCAATGTCCACTCCCAAGTGCAAAACCACGTCTACATCAATCAAAGGTGGAAAGTGTGAATGGAAAATTTTCTTGCTATCTCATGGCCTCCCACAAAAGTAGGAGTGATGATAATCATGGTGAATAAGGGCCTCCTCTCACCCATGCTATCATCCAAATGAAGTGAGTCACCCTCCAACATGGCAACTCAAGAAAAGTCTCCTCCACCTTGTGCCCCCGAAATGTAGGTGGGCCGACACTGAACATGATAGGCAAGAGAGCCTCATCCCAGATGTCGGTCCCTCCTCTCCACCACATGATAAGTGTAGAGGGCATGCTAATCTGAGGGCCGCAACATGATTTCCCTCCAATGGAAATAAAAAATATTGGAGCCTCCAAGGACTTCTTCCTCCACAATCATGAAACATGCCAACCCAAACCATTCCACTCAAGATGAAATGGCACATCATCACCATTTGGCCTCCAAATCAGAAAATTTCTGAAAATTATGTGCAATTTTGGATGGTACCAAAGGTGCTCCAAGTGGGATATTACACATAGCCTTCTCCCACTGCCATTGAGAAATGCTCATGTGGCAAGTGTTCCCGCAACAAGTTACAAGCTATAGATGTTTTTTCTCCCAACATGCAAGTACATCAACAAGATATCGGTTGTACATAGATAGAATAACAATACACTCGACCAAATTCATGTATAGATGGGATACTATTTATCATAAACATCGGCCCCAAAGTGACCATGAAACCCAAAAATACTCTTGCTCTTTGAGAGAGTCAATGCATTGCTAAAACATGGTGAGAAAGTACAACACTCAATGGAGCAATCAACAAAGCACAGAATGCCTTCTACCGTATACATAGTGGAGTTGGATGAGAGCGAGGACCCTCCAATGAGTCCTCCCCATGATAATCTCCTCATAAAAATTCTGTAAGAAGAAGGAATACCTCCTCTCCTTGGAATGTTTCATCCATGAGAACATGCTCCCATGGATGTGACAAGCTCGCGTAGGTATTTGTACATAAGGCTCCATGACTCCTCTCTTTGACATTCGTAGGCCAAAGTCATCCACCTCATGTTTCTAAGTCATGAAGATATTCTTCCCATAGGGAAGCCTCTCAGGATCCTCCAATGCCGAAGGGTAGCCTCCTTGCACCATGAATGTGCCTCCTTTCCTTCTCTTCAGAGATTCACATGCAGAAAAGCATGGGAAGAATTTTTTCCATACTTCCTCTCCATAGTGCAAACCAGAAGCAACAACAACCTTTGCCGTTTACCTCATCTCTCCCTCATACAAGCCATGAAGTAAGATCATAATGTTCAACTCGTATGATGCCCCATACCAACTAGTCTTATGTCAAGCCGATCATTTCATGAGCCATGCCAACCACTAGTTTCTCTCTCCATACAAAGCTTCCCTTGAGAAAAAACACATCATCAATACATGGAAGCAATATAAAAATAAAAATAAGCTGCCAATCGGGACAAACCGTGAGAGTGAATCATGGTCCCTCGAAGCTATGGAACCAACGCAAAGGCATCCTTTCGCCTACATCATAATAAGAACCACCACTTTGTTTTCTACCGTCAATCATCTCATAAGATGAAAACATGAAGTTACAATATGGTGTCAATGGTTCACACTAAGAAACATGTGGCTTTCAATACGTCTCATCAAAAGGATGGCCAAAGTCAATGGCTACAAGGAGCCGTAAGTACATCACTCGTACAACAATGCGAGCATAGAAGCAACTCTTTCGATACATCAAGTGCCGCTTTGGAATAAGGAAAAGAATTACAATTGCAAAAATATGAAATTGTACCTCCTCCATCATATACTTGAGATCATGAGCTAAAATGGCTCAACCGGAAATTCTCGCACTCCTCAAATGGAGTAGGAAGGTGGCCGTAGCACCCTCTCTATCACCATCTCGGATATGCATCTCGCCATATGCAGGAAATATGGGCACGCACAGAAATGCCCCTCCAAGCGAAAGTCCTCCGCCAAGGAAAGATATGCACTCAAAAATGCATGGAAGAGAAATCCTCATTTGCCGCATGTAGCAATTTCCTCCTTGAGACTAGAAGCTCTAGCTTCGGGAAGACCCTACCATGTAAATACATGACCACATCATCCACCATGTATATGTCATCTCCATCTCGGTCATCAAGAATCATGCATGCACCAAGATCCTTGGAGTGTTCTTACCAAAGAGTTGGATCTCGATCAAGGATTCAATCCTCCTCGTTGACAACACTAGTGGATCCGGCATGTGTAGCTCTTCTCAAGTCGTTGCTACCACTTTGACATCCCCCATGCCAAAGTCTTCCTCCCGTACTCTTCACCTACCCAAAATATAAGAGTGGTGGAATCCAAAGACACAAGATGTCTTCCATCGGGCTCAGCATCAAGTGGCTCTCCGTGTGGAATGCCTCCATATAGTGAGACATCAATGTCAAGAGTAGATCAAGCTCATATGGTTGGGCAACCTCGCCTCTCGCCCTTACAACGCAACCGCCTTTCTCCTCTTCTCTACACCGGCTCTCTCGGCCAGAGAGGGCGGTGTGCCTCCCATCAAGTGATGCCGCTTCTTCCTCCCTACCTCCTCCCTTCCAACCGCAATGCCGCACAATCATGCCGTTCACCGACTATGCTTCGACCTTCATGTATAAGATCCCGGGGAACTTTATTTCAAAGGCACAATAATCCCTCCTATTAGAGAATGTGCTCCTCTCTCCTCTCGCATGAGGCACCGGATGTGCTCTATATGTGACAACGTTGTTGCATCATCCCCTCAATGTGTGGAAACATCTCAACGCTTGGATCTTCTTGTGGAAAAAGAGAGTCCCCATGCCATCTCGTTAAAGAATATGAACTAGAGGTCTTGCTTCGATTTTAATGCAAGACATCGCTTCCTTCCTCATGGTTTTCTAAAATGGAGTTTCCTCCATCACATGCAAAGGGTTTTTTTCTCTCAAGTTTCCCTTGTTTCATGTGTCTTAGGAAGCGCCATCGCCAACCTCTCCATCAATGCTTTAAGTGAATCTTGCATAAGAGAAAGTGTTGGCATGCATTTCAAGGAATAAGATTCAAAAATCCACCATGCATGAGCTCTTGACCTCTCCAAATGCGGCAAGCAGAAACCCGATGGCTTCATCTCTCGGAAATGTGGTGCAGCTAGCGAAATAGGAATCTAGCCTCCTTCACCCAAGCTCCACATCGAACATGTAGGTGATTCGTAGAAAAGTGGATAGAAGCAAATCTACATCTCCGTACATTCGTTTCGCTTTCTCTCTCCAGATGGATCTTGCAAAACTCCTCAGTAACCAAGCAGGATCTCTTAAACCTCTCAGCCTTTGAGACTCATACTCCCACAACAAATCACCAGAGTCATTCTCTCTTAGGTGCATTTTTCCTCCTCCCATCCATCTCAAGATAGCTTTGGGCAACTTTGATCGCACCGTGCATTATGGTGGGTAGCTTCATGCTCACTCTCAACATATGAAAATCTAGATTCAAAGTCTCTAGATTCAACCTCCTTTGGAGATTCCATCTCCATAATCTCATTTTCATCTCTCCTAGAAAGCTCTACATAGATTTTGGAAGCAGCTTTGGTAAGCTTGTCTTCCCTTCTTCTATCACATACCGAAGCTTTCAGCTTCTATCCATCTCTCCTTCCTCTAATAGCCGGATCTCACAAAGCCGACCTAGAGATCATGCTTTCGATACTACACCGTAATGTTCCGAATCAAGAACAACTCATGAATCATGCAATGAAAAATGCATTTCCGAAAGAAAAATCTCGACAAACATGCTGAAATGGACTATTGGATATCATATATTAGACAATATGGAAACTTAAATTCAAGAATAGAGCTGAAACAAAGAAAACTAGGTGGGTCACAACATATCTCCCACACCTAGGATTGCCGCAAAAGTGCTAAAACGAGACTACAAAATGCCAGCAGCAATTGCTCAAGGGACCGGCACGCCTAAGAGAGGTTTTACACATAAAATCATAGGATAACAATATATCTACTCATTTATTGATAACAATGCTCAAGAACAAAGATCTAATCTCCTATACAAAATTCAAAAGAAACCGCAAGGGTTTCTCGTTAAACACTCGCATATAGAAATGGGAAATCCAATAATTTATTGAATAACCATTGAAATACCGAGTGTAGAAGGCTGCAAAGATATATTATCTACCGTATATCCCTCAAGGGTTTCCTCCCATGAAAGGGATGAACCTCTCAATCACAAGGAAACCTCCGCAATGGAGCCACCAAACCATGCAATGAACACCGCTCCAAAATAACGCACTCCCACAGCAAACAATGGCCGGGAGGGTATGGGAAATGTGTGGCCTGATACCACAGATCTGAAATAAGTCTTGCAGCTCTCCAAAAATATCTCTCAAAGTGAAGGAAGGCTTCCTCCAATGAGAAACTAGCCGAGAAGTTGGGATTCCAATCCCTTCCACCGCGTCGCACCTAGCAACACCGCACAATCTCCGGAAAAGATAGTGCCGTCGATGTAGGCTAAATCTTGGCCTGAAAAACTGATGGGAATGATAAACACTCTCTCAACGATCTCTCCTCAAGGAGAGAGGTGGACTCGCGCTCTGGATACACCCAAAGTACAACAACACCAGCATTCTGTTGCTGAAAGCAAATAGCAAAGAACAAGTCTTAGCGTACATGAATGATAAACTAAGACATGAAGAATAATGCTACCATCCTCTTCCTTATATAATACATGAGTTTTCTGACCTTGGCCCCACTCAATTAGGTTAATTCTAACCCAAGTTACATCTCCTCAGAAAAAATTCCGTTATTCATCCTCGGATTCCTCCTCCACTAAAACTCGTGTTGCCGACTTAGTCAAAGCAACACTCGAATCTAACCCTTCGTTCACACATGGAGGTGTTTTATTGAGCCGGAAAGAGTGTCCCCTTTCACATTTGGAGTATTCTTTATTCCTCCTTAGGAGACTTATGGGATTTTCTTCCCATTTATTCACCGGCTATACTGCCGTTAACTCTAATGTTCCATTTAGCTTCGGAGGCTAAAATTTTGGAAACATTACAAATTTACATGGAAGTGTGACTTAGTTGAAGTAGTTGATAGAGGTTTGATTTATTATTTTGTGAAGTGTTTAAGAGAAAGTAGTTCCTTTACTCAAAATTGGTCGTATAGTTAGATGAATGATTGCAATATAGCATGGTTTCCTTTTCTCGTACTAGGTTAACTATTATTTGTTCATGGTTTTCTTTCAATCTCAATTGCAAGTTGAAGTTGATAAGCACTCTCTATTTGTCAATTAGAAGTCGTCTCTACATTACATTAGTTATTTTCACTTTAATCCAATGGGAGGAATGGCCTAGAAGCACTACCGATCGAAGACCTAGTTGAGGGTGGCATGTGTAGAACCCATCTATCGTGCATATAACATTGTCACCTCTTAGTTTGTAGGAAACCCATGTTGATAATTATATTTGAGTAGCCCTTGGGTGTTTTAGCATTCTTGGTGAAATATCAAGGCTCACCAATGGGCACACACACACACACACACAAATTAAACTTGACCTATTCATGACCAAGGGTCGAACTCTCGACTAGCAATGGATAGTGCACATGTTCTAACAACTCCGCTCTACAATATGGCTTGTTAATCCATTCAAACCCACTTCACTATACTATGTATGTTTTGACCATAATTAGGCCGAGGATGCATACCACCCCCTCGTGATAAGTTAAACTCAACATGGCCAAGATACCAATAAAAACCTCATGGGACTAGGGATTTGGACCACATCCTTGTTCCAAGTAAAACTTAATAGTTTCATCCACCAATACTTATGGGACCAATGTTAGCACATCCAAACATGGTTTGATCCACCACTTGAAACCTCAATGGGGTTGGTGCCAAATCAGCCAAACATAGTTCGATAAAAGAAAAATATAACCTTATTGGGATCGATGCCAAGTCGTATTCAACACGTTCAAATAAAATTTCGATCCAAAAATCATCTTTGGCCAAACTATAACCTTGGCATCATGCCACATGTGATGATTGTAGTTATTTCATGACCTTGATAGGTCTATGGTCGATCCATAACCATTCGATGAGTTTTTCATATTACACCAAAATTCTTTGATCAAAACCATACTCCATCCGACGAGTTCTCATAATCAAACTATATTTATGTCGATCGAACCCATAATGAAAAAAATACTCTTTCCGATGCGTTCCTGTAATTAAACTACACTTCCTATGATTTAAGCCATAACCTTGGTGATGAAAACAAATACTGCTATCTGAAACCAAATTTGCACAAATCAAATCAATTCTAGTTCATAGATTTCATTGATCTTTGGTTCAAATGAATGTTAATGGATCAATATATATATATATATATATATATATATATATATATATATATATATATATATATATATATATATATATATATATGGGGCCTATTAGGGTCCTATAATTTATAGAATCACAAGGTGATTGAATATTCTATCTAAGTCATGTGAAATTGTAAATAATATTGCATGTTGCAAAATATTTCCAAAAAAAATATAAAAGAAAAAGAAATTAAAAAAATGAAAAGTGGGTATTTGAAAAGAAAAAAATTGAATAAAAAAAGAAAAAAATAGAGAAAGAATAAAAAAATAAAGATGAAAGAACCCCATGAAAAAAAATAGAATCGAAAGTGATGCAAATTTAAATTCCACTACTTGATAGAGAGTTTTCGATTCTTTAGGAATAAATAGAATGTTGTGTGTAGCTTTGTTTAAAATGCCACAACCCTAAGTCGTTGCTGTAGATCATACAGTAGTAATCGTGATCGAAACAATTTTCAATTTTCGTTAATTATATTAGTGAATAAGTTTAGCCAAACTGTGTAATCTTGCCTACTGTTAGGTTAGGTAGATGAATAAGTTGATTAAATTGTTTAAGTCAATCAATGCAAAAAATGATATGATGGACAAGACATTAGGTGTTTCTCCCCTAAAAAAGAAAATAAAATAGGGTTTGCACATCTAAATGCACCCTTGATTGGTCGAATTTAATCTTAGGATTAGGAGAAAGTTGAGTTAAAAAGGGTCAAAGGGGTGAAAGAGGTTAATTTTACATTATATGGCCTTTATCCTAAGTTTAGGCTCATAAAATGTTTTTATCCTATGTCATGAAGCATTATTTATTTTAGCCTAAGTTTTCCACCCATATGATAATGTTTGAAAAGCAACAAATGACATCGTCATATATGTTAAAGTATGCCCTCCAACTAACGGCTTGATGAACTAATCGTCATATTAATGGCTGATAGTGCTTTTCGCACATCCATCCTACCTCTACTGCCGAGGGGGGGGCGGGTTTGAAAAGTGGTTTCCTCCCCACTAGTCCTACCCCTATGTGTTAGTCCCTAAACATTTCGCACTCACAAACCACATGAGCCAGCCTTTTGACCCCCCTCCGAAATCTACGAACCCCCTTACCTTTTCCCGCTAGCTCTTCTCGTGTGCTCCCCTCCTAATCCTATCTCAACACCCGACCAAGCTAGTTACTCATTTACTGTTTCCCGCATAATCGTCCGAATTCGATAAAGGCCTCTGCACCTCCAACGGACTCGTTCCATTTCCATAAACCCCCATTCCGTGCACCATTTTTCGAATCCCTTTGCTCACAGCATTTCTAAACTTGCATTATTTTTAAATTTTGTGTTGATACAGTAAGCTTCCACAAACCCAACAAAGAAACTAGCCATACAAATGAAAAAGATATTTTTCCCACCCATAGCCGATTGTTAGCAAGTACCCGTAATCTCCCACTCACCATTTTTCCTTTTCCTACAATTTGAATAGTCAACATGCCTCCTAATAAGAAAAACAATGATGATCCGATCAACCCAATGCTCCCTCCCACATTCCAGCTTCACCATATTCCCTCGTTGACATGTGATTATAAAATCACAAAGACCAAATGCGAATTTGATCTCTTTCGAGTTATATTTTTGGTTCGAAGACAATTTCATTGACCAAAATGACGAAATTGGACTCCGGGAGTCCAATTTACCCTTATATATTTTTCCCAAACCTACCATTATATGACTTCATTAGGAACTCCGTCATCCCCGCTATTTTCTTAAATACAGAGTTGTGGTAGCCCCAAGTGCGAATTTTTTGTCCACCATCACCCCCCGAAAACCATAAATAAGATGATGCAGGTCCCCCGTATGTAATATAGCATCCCTTTTTCAAGAGGAAGCTTTGAATGACCTATACCAAAAATTAGATTTCTCCAAAGGACCAACTTTTGAAAATTTTCTACCCGATAATGCCTAATTTCCCAAGAAGAACTACCTTTATGTCGCATCCATGTTTCCCGACCAATCCAAAAAAATTATTTATGTTCTTCCATGTCTCGTTAGGATATTATTATAATGAATGGGTAGATGAGCCAGCCCTAGCTTATCCGTCAATTTTCTACTAATCAAAAGCCCTTCCGTTGTGTTTAATTTTAGTCAATTTATTGATGATAGCATACATAAACAATTCATAAAGTTACCAAGTGAAGAAATTTTTCAAGTATGCCTCCATTCTTGCCCACATGTTCATATATTATCAGGTAGATAGGTTTCCATGCTCACTACGTGGTTATATGAAGAAGGAAATCATACCGTGATTTTCTAGACTTTCTTTGGTGATAAAATATTCAAATGAGTACATCTTCAAATTTTTCATAGAGCAGCTTCATTCATCCAACAGTGAGTTTGTTGACCAAAAATGTGGTGCCAAGAATTAACGATGAGATTAGAAGATTTTGCAAATGACTAAGCAAGCCAAAACAAGAGATTGGTCCCTCTATCGTAACTACGCAGAATAAATGTGTATGGGTGTGAGCTTCCACCATACAAAACTAAATAAATACCCAAATGAGAGTATTTTCTCTTGAATAAATAAGGAATATAATTAAGGCAGATGAAATACATTTTGTTTCAAATGCCAAAAAGTATGTCTCGCTCATAATAAAGACATTTTTTGGTCCCTTTATTTGTAACATCAAGGCATATGGTGAAGAAGAAGATAAGTTTCGTTGAAACAAATGAATTTCACATCGAGCTTCACATGGTATTATGACCCATTGGACCTAGTCTCTAAGCTAAGGGTGGAACGTGAAAAAGCCACTCCTTATGTGCACACACCGCAGGCCGCAGATTGAAAGGTATATGAATCGGTTGGAATGGGTAGAGAAAACCCTTGCCGTAGCAGAGGGAGAAGCTCATGTCCACATCTACATACGCACTCGTACTCCCCAAGAGAAGACAAAACAAGAGACAAAGCGAGGAAGGATCCCTTTCAATTACAGGAGCTCAAGAAATGAATTCAAGATAATCTGCGTAAAGAGAACTAAATGGATTCCTAAGACAGCTTTTGGAAGAAGAATCGTAACAAGCCACCATAGTTATTAAAGATCCACTTTATTATGCACAATCAAAGAAAATTCGCAGGGTCCTAAAAGCATCATCGTTGTCACAATATCATCAGACCTAGCCCAAACATTTGGGCTAATTAATGGAGATAAAGAGAAAATTATTTTTTACAAATACAAAGAGATAAAGCTCAAGAATGAGATCCTTAAAGGCAACACCTACACTCAATTTTGGAAACAAATTGCGAAAAGTGCTCAAAGTAGGCTTCTATCAACCTTTGATACCGAGAAGAGAATAATGCAAAATGGAATTCCTACAAGCTCAAATTCCACATCCACCCGACAACTATTGACTAGCAAGAAGACTTCCTTGAATTTGATACAAAAGGACATTCATCCCATCGATCATATGGAGATGCATATGCAAACAAGAGAGATGATTTTTTCCATCTTTGACTAACACTTCTATGAATGTTTCAAAGTTGTAGGGTGTCTCTTACTAATGTTCAATCTCACGCTAAATATTGAAAGGACTTCATCTTCGGAAAAGGGACACCTCGTAATCAATTCATTAGAAGATCTCAGTCATAAAGATGGGGTATAATCCAAAGAATGGAAAAAGCAAATTTCGAAGAGTTTAATTAAGAAGAAAATGTTGATATTACAACACATAGAAAGTAGCTAAAGATGCCGAAATCGAGGACCCATGGAAAAAATAAATAGGAGAGTAAGAGAGCCATAAGTAAGACATGCTCAAGTTGATCATGGAGCAGTAATGCACAAATCGAAATATGGAGAAAAAGATGGATAAATTAATCAAGGAAAAAGGAAAATACACAAGCTTGGTCATGGTTCCTTTGGATGCAGCTTCCCTATCACAACAATACCAAATTTAGGTACTTCTACACCACCAACACCTCCAACCCAACCCATCGATGCCGTAAGGAAACTACAAAATCGATGGAAGATATGTAAAACAAAAATGAAGAAATCAAGATGTCAGCAGGATGATAAAAGCCTTACAGAGTGTAAGAATAGAAGTGAGGCCTCACACATGGTCGAGGCACAAATATCCCAAAGATTAATGGAAAGTATACAACAATTGGGAAAAAGAGACAAGAATGGGCTAGGGATCTTGGCCCAAGAAAAAGAGAACATATGGACAAACATCCTTAACTCAATGAATGAAATTTGCCTTCCATACAAATCATTTTTGAACAAAAAGGATTTGATGAGAGAAAGCCGTCAGCTGAGCCCATTCAAGACATCAAAGAAAACTGGATGGTAAGCCCAATGAAGCCACTAAATATTTTTCAGATTTTCTAAATTATAAGAATGAATATGAGCTAGAGGAAATGGAGTTGAATACAGAAACAAAAAAATACTTGAAGTCAAGAAGGTTTTGACCAAAAATACATTCAGACTTCACCGAAGAAAAATATCAAAGGGGATTGAAATTGGTGTTTAGCATCGTTTTTTCAACAGTGCTTTGAAGTGTTAAATAAAAATGGATTTCCCAAACTTATTTTGTGATAACTGATAAATCGATAACTATGGAGGAATACAAAATCGAAATATGTGGCCAAGGGAAAACTCCAAGTTTGCGTGTATAACGGGAAGCATAACATGAAAACCCCTTTTTGAGGCATTGGAGAATGATTTAACCATTTAGCATGAGGTAAATCATATTTTTTTCATCAAGCCTACTTTTTCCAAGTACATCGAGTAGATGAGGTCTACAAGAGGGTGACTAATTTGTCTATTATGAATGAAGAAAGGTGCATAATTTATGTTAGTTAATGGATTAAGTGAGTAACTCTATCTTCAAATAAAGGATCAACAACGAAACAAGGATCAAAGTGATAAATCAACAACAACTTCCTTCAAATCATAGCCAAACTTTTTGAAGAGTTCCAACTTTTCCCTATTAGTTTTGTAATAAGAGATATAATTTGCTTTTAGATTTTCCTAAAATATATCATGATCAGCCATGAGAATAATTTTTGTAAATAATTGTCTAACTACTCATATTTCTCAAGTATTAAGAGTTGATTTTTGCATTCCAAAAGCTATTGTACATTTCCATTTGATGGGATGATCAATATCATAGGATTGATGTGTTGGAATATTTGGTGAAGTGATTCTCATTGTTTATGTGTTTATTTCTTTGTTTCCATACTTATGTTTTATTAAATTTGAATTATTTACGTAAAGTTGATGAACAAAATTTGTTGAAAGATACACCCCGATTCGGGATGTAGATAATTTAAATGTTTTCCTCTTATATAAGTTAAAGATTTATTAACTACTATTTTTCTTAGTTGAATCTATTCCTCTTCTACTACACTTCATTTAAATCTTAAAGGTCCGTGCTTAGTTCATCTACCTTTCCATGAAAACCCTTTGAAAATTTGAGACAGATTCCATGTTAAGTTGCGACACCATAGCCAAATGGAAGCTTAGGCATTTAATTAACCAAACCAATTTAAAAAAATCCCACAACATCAGCAATTGAGCATTAATAGATAGCCTAATTTCATAAATAAAACAAAGTTAAATCCGATAGAGAGATCCCTATCCGAGTTTAGGAATGATAGGTCATAAACTCCAAAGTGGTTTGATGGTTACCTCATGGTTTATTCCACAACCTTGAAAATCATGTGTAGTGATAAAATAGTGACGATTCCACTTGGGAGAACACATTTCTAAATTTATACAAATTCATTTTTTCCTGCTATAGAAATTTATTTTAGGAAAATTAATGTTTTAACTTTCGTAAATAAATGTTCATAGGTTGCTGAACTTTTTGTAAATAATAATGCTTTGGTGTTTAATTTTTTTAGTTCTCGCTCCCAAAACAATCTACACTAGATCTAATCCTAATCCGTAACCCACTAAAAATTGTAGATGACCCCGAAAAACATTAGAAAAAGGAGTTTAGCTCGAAATTTAGGAGCAGTTGGTCTCACCCAAAGAAAACTCTATTCCCTAGAGTTTTTTCACTTTAGGCTATTGATTTTGACATACCATTCGAACACACCGTTTAGAACTAAGTTAGAGTGAAGAAATTGTGTTTGATGAATCGATCCACAACCCTTTACATCCGAAAGATAAACTATTGAACCAAATGTGATCTACAAATTCTCCAAATCTTTCGACAAATTAAAAAAATTTAGTATCATACCTTGGTCAAGTTGTGTATGAAGCTTATGTTCAAAAATACAGTTGAACTCTTTCGTATTAACAATAGCAAAGCATCTTCATGACTATTTTCAATTAATTCACTCCATCAACTAGCCCTACTTCCTCCATAATCTGCACTACTTCTCAAATATCATCTCAAATAAGCTGCTTCAACCTACAATAGGAATTCCTACACCTACACCACGCATACCCCCATCTACCGTTCATCCAAAAATGCAAATCACGGAAGAAACATATGCTCGCTTGGTTTTTGGTTGCACCTTTGCACAATCTTCCCCATGAATACCAAAAGAAAAATCCCTTAGTTTAATGCTACCGGACCCATCACTCGCATGACAACATGTTGACAAAATGATTGATTTTTCTCGATCTTCAAGAAGTTGATGAGGAAGATTTCAAAATGAGGTTGTTTTCTCAAAGTCTAACCGGGAAGTTAGAAAATGGTTCAGTGTAGCACAAAATCTACCAGCCTTAATGATCCCAAGTATTTTCACCAATCATTCCTCAATAGATGGGAGATAAAAAGAAAACCATATTCATATCCTAGTAAGAATATGAGAAACATTAGAAGGGCCCCTAGAGAGAGTGTGTAGGATTACTACACCGATTTAACAAATGCCATAATGCAATTCCAGCAAACATTAATCCCCCTCAAGGTTTAGCCGTAATTAAATCTCTGCATGGTTTTGATGCTCGACATGTCTTACCAATTAAGAGAAAGAAATATTGTAACCTTAGAAGAGATACGAGATATGTTGTCAATGTATAGGAAAATTTGTTAGCTAAGATACTAGCTATAGGATCGAGAGGAGAGCGACAATCAAAGAAGAACCATCAACATCTACTCTAATGCTAAGATATATTCCCTAGTTAGAACAATGGAAAGTATGATGGAGAGAATCAACATTTGTCATGATAAGACCCCTCCAAGAGAAATAACCCCTGTCCTCAAATTAGAAATCCTAATTTTAGGAGGAACCCACCACAAATTAAACAAAGAAAACAAAGGTACGAACTCATACTCACAGTCGTGCCTCCTTTTCAAGAAAAACTATGTTGACGAGGAGGGACAAAATGGTTGAATACCTAGATGAAACTCAAATAAACTTAATGGGGAATAAATTATGATGATTGTGTGTTTTTACTCAAGAAGAACAAGAATTTTTTATGCTTTCACAACAGAAGTTAATTCTAAAGAATTAGATGCTATACTTAAAAAAATTCTATCGTGGAAGTTCATAAGCGTATACCTCTGAACTAGGAAAACCATAGATAGCCTTGTCAAGAAAGTTGTTGAAAATAAAGGTGAGAAGACAATATACACTCCTGCAAAGAGAAGTATTGAGATTCTTCCTAAAAATAATCCGTGATAATCCAATTAAAAAATATATTTAATAATGCCTCAAAAACAACTACGTGACCGATGTTCCAACCACTAGCGAGCCAAAAGAAAACACCAAAAAATATATTGCCGAAAAACCAGCATTTCCTAAACATGAATAAAGCCCATACATTCTTCAATATTGAAAATGAGTTATCAAAGCTTAAGATACCCATTCCACCTAATAGAGCCTATGATAGTAACGTGTATGTCCCAAGTAATGAAAGCCTCCGAATGTAGGGGAAGGGACATAGAGACAATGACTTTGAATGATGACCAACCTTAAACTTTTGTTTGGAATTGAAGTGGATGGAAAAATCTCAAGAAGGAGGTCTAGCTCCATTCTATATTAGCCTAGTAAACATTCATGACAAAATTTTTCATAATTCCATGCTACATTTAGGATCCTCACATAACTTTATGCCTAAGGCTAGTCTTGGAAAAACTAGACTCCGACATCACAAAACCGTACAAAGATTTATACTCTCTTTGATTCAAGAAATGTGAAGTGCTTAGTCTCCATTAAAGATTTGTGTGTTACTTTGGCATAAATTCCATCTAAGAGTTTGGTGATGGACATGGTTGTTGCAGATATACCCCCCTAAGTATGGCATGTTATTGTTTCTCTCATGGGAGCTAAGTTGCAAGGAACCCTGCTGCATACATGAACTTTGCTACCATCCCGGGTGTTTGGTCAACAAAGGAGGTTATATAGGAGACACACTAATGAAATTTCATGGTCACAGCCAAGAGAAACCCCATAATTATCCTTTATACTATGTCCACTTAGACCTTGACTCATTCATTCTCGTATAATGTTGGGGATATGGAAAAACACATATCCAACTTAGAATTGATATCTATGAAATCGAAGAAAAACAAAACAACAATAGTGGAACATGATACACAAGATAAACCTCTTTAGAATATGGAATTTGATGGAGATGTTAGTAAAGAGGATTAGGGAGAGGAATATGGGTTTCAAACTCGTAACGAACCATGCAGAGGGACATTGACATAGGCTAAATTTTCTGCGTGTAAAAACATAACATCGTTGAATATGAAGCATCGATACTGAGGGTTGCAATTTTTGGAAAAACCTTATGCTAAAAGAAGTTCCATTCATTGATATTCTCAACTAATAATAAAACAAATCAAGGGAGAATATTATGCCAAACACCCTAGATTAAGAGCCTATAGAAATGATGTCCTAGAATTTTTGGAATGTTTTCAAGAATATGATTTATTAGTAACCCCTAGAAATCACAATGTTCTAAATGATGGCCTGGCCACTTTTTCCAATACCTACAAATTCTTTTCATCCCATTCATCAAGCATGGTGGAGGTAAATCATAGGCCAACAGTCCCAAGAAATGTTAGATATTCTCAAGTTTTTGGGAATGATCAACAAATTATTGCATTCCAAGGATGAGTTTCGAAGAAGTCAACATTGATGTAAAGTGTGAGTTGTAAAATAATGTAGATGTAAAGTTTGATTTAGAAAATTATTAGAAAACCATGTAAATAAAGATGAAAATAAAGTAGAATTATCAAAGATAGATCAAGAAACAGAGGAACTATAAATACTTCAATTGAAAGATAATTCTTTACCCGTGAGGGTTAGTTCCCGAAGAATTGTTTGACCTTTAATGATGTAGCCAAGAAACCCAAAATTGAACCCACAAGAGCTAAAGTGGAAGAATGCAACATAGGAAATGAACAAGACCCAAATATGGTAAAACCTGCCTAAATTATTACCCTTTGTCGAAAAGAATAAATACATTATGAAGAATTTAAATATTATTTTTCCTAGAGTTATGAAGACTTAAAATCTTATGACAATCTTAATCTACAACGTAAGATTCCTATTAAAGAAGATTATAAACCTTTAAAACAAAAACTTAGAAGGGTAAAACCAATGTTGAAGTCTTTAATTGAAAAAGAGGTTAAAAAAATGCATGGTGCTAAACGATTATAGTACATTTTGAGGTACTTAACTAGGTATCCAATCTAGTTGCAACCAAAAAGAAAGACAGTGCGAAAACTCGTACCATTTGTAGATTTCATGGATCTTAATAAAGTCTCACTAAAAGACAATTACCTTTACCTAAGATGGATCATATTTTGCAAAAGGTAGTTGGCTCCAATAAGATTTCTTTAGATGGTCTCTCTCGGTTATAACTAGTGTTTTAGTCAACCCCGATGACCAACATAAGGCAATATTTACTACTCCATGGGGTACCTTCATGTATGTGAAGATGCCTTGGATTAATAAATTTTGGAGCCACATTTAAAAGTGTAATGAACATTGATTTTACCGATGAAATTGGTAGATTCATAGTCATATATCTTGATGATATTAGCGTTTTCTCAAAAACATATGAAGAGCATATGCTACATTTGAGGAGAGTGTTTGATAGGTGTAGGAAGTTTGAATTTCCCTTAATCCCAAGAAAACACTATTTGTCTAGAGGAAGGAAAATTCTAGGTCATATAATTTCCAAACAGTGGAATCGTGATCGATCCTAGCAGATCGAGGCCATTTTGAAGATAATTCATCCTAGGAATGTCAAATATCTTCAATAATTTGTTGGTAAAATAAAATTTCTAAGAATATTTATCCCAAACTCGGTAGAACTCCCGAGGAACATAACAAACATGTAAAAGAAAGACACTGTATAAAATGGAGTATCGAGGCTAAACAATCATTTCGACCAAGTTAAACAAGCCTTAACAAAAGCACCTATGTTAATAAGCCCCCGACTTCACAAAAGATTTCATATCTTTCATTTTCCTATGACCACATTGTTGCAATAGTCCTCTTGCGTAAAAACAATCAAGGACATGAGCATGCCTATTTCTTTCTTTAGTAAGGCTCTAAGAAATGTTTCTCAAATAAAATATAGTGGAAAATGTTGACACCTAATCCCCATGGATAGGTGTGGAAGGCTCATGGTGAATAATATAGAGATCTCATGCCTATATTTCCTATGTGTGTGTTTACTTGCTCATCCATGATGTGTGTCTCTAACATGGTATCGCAGCCATGATGAGGGGCCTTTGTGCATTTATGTGTTAGGTTTTCTACCTTGCCTCGAATAGCCCCGGGTCTTTGTGCCAAAAAGCTCACGTCTCTTAATGCTCCTCCTTCTCCCCGACCATCCGTCGACTCCTCGAGCACAGGTGAGGCCCGAAATTTCTCAAATTCTTCCAGCTCTATTTTGGTTTCTCTCTCTTCCGCCATATTCCTCTACTCTATATCCTACAATATTTGCAATATTTCTTCTCCGTAGGTCGTATGTGTGAGGAGTAGAATTCTTGTTCATGATTTAGGTCAAGTCTTGAAGAGACATTAATTCTAGTCGTATTGTTGTTGTTTTGAGGAATTGCATTGCAATATGATGGTTGAAAAGTTTGAATTAGCTAAAGAATTGATGTGAGATTGATGCACTAAATTCTCGAGGTATGTTAACTATTGAAGAAATCGTGTTCCTTCAACACTCGTCGAGCTCCCATGTGAGCCGGTACTCCATCAACTCCGTGCCCATCCTCCACCGCACACGCAAGCCACTACTCTCCCGCACGCAAGCCCCGGACTCCTCTCTACACTCCACACCTACATTTCCCTCCTCCGGCATACGTAAATATCACTCCACACCTTGTTTTTTCATATGCATACACCCCGTATGGCTATTATTTAACTCGATCGGCGATCATGATGTTAATCTTGCTTCAACGAAAACAATTTGTTTTGGAATTCCTACAAGTCGGGTTGAAAATAGGTTACAATGACTTCATCAATGAATTGAACATGAATTACCACATCATATAGACAATGCCCTCAAAACCCCATACTTCACCGTCATCTCCTCCACACCGCTCCCATCGCTACCTCTTTTCGTACACTACTTGCGGCCTCAACACCTCCTCTCCTCCATGTTGTTTCTCAACCCTCCAACACCATTCTTGCAACATTTTTCCACTCATGGTAACCCCCTTTCGTGGGCTCTTCCTCCTTCGGAATAGTCAGCGCCTTGACAATCGCTTGTTTAATCGCCAACTGGCCGACGAACAGCTTATTATTAGCTATGCACGCGGATTGGAAGAAAAAAGGAGCTCAGATGATGATAAAATAGTTGCTATCGACATACACAAGAAGGTTCTCATTCCCTCGATCCTGTTCTATATTATCATACCAAGGATTTTCTTGATATCATGGCACCGTATCAAAAAGGCGTTGGCTCGCTTGAGCCGAAGGAGGGACCTCCCTCGCACACCTCCCTGGGAATCGATTAATACCGGCCCCTCGCCTCCGCTTGCATAGTCCTTCTAGCCTCCCTCACAACACCGTTGGTTTCCTCCCACACACCCATTCCACCTCCCACACGCTACCTCTTCCCTCCGCTCTCCCCACTCCCCGCCGCCTCACCTCCCACTCGCCTCATGAGACTCGCCTCTGGTGCATACAGACCAATCTACAAACTATGTTTTTCATTTCATTTGGTTTGTCATCAATCCCTTATCCTTAACTCTAATACAAATACAATACTTTCAATTTGTAAGATTTGTGCCCACTAGACTTGTGCATAGTGAAAATCGTTAGTAAATTGGTATAAAGCGATTGAATTCTCAAATGGGCTTGAAAGCCTTCACAGAACTCTAACAAATTGACCCATTATTTATAGAAAGTACAGGATTCGTCAACCTTACAACCCATTAGTGAAATGGGCTCGGCCAAAAACTTCCACCCGGTATCCCCGCCGTAGTATTTTATATGTGCAGTACATAAAGGGTTTCACTTCCGCATTAGTTGAAACCCGTATGCTGGCGAGATCAAGCATTTGACCGTGCCTATTTTATTTCAAGAAAACCAAAAAGGACGATGAGAGATTTCGAGGGCCTATAATTTTTTTTATTTTCATACGAGAAAGGGTGATGAAATTTACATGTCCGATTTGATGAGAGTGTGTGCGTAATAAGGGCCAAAGACCTTATACGTAGTAGAAGAGGTCTAGGGTTCAAACCACTACCTTGCCACCAACCCCGAAGGTGCCGCACTTGCTGACCGGATGAGTTACTTTGTGCTACCACATTGAACTGAAAGGAGCATTGGAAAGTATATGAGAAAATATATCCAACAAGGTATGTTGACCGTTTTGAAGACCCATTTGTGAAGATCAAAATCTGTGCGCATTGAGTTTTGCAATACAATGTTATGGTGTGGTAAAAATATCGAAGGTGAATGGGCATATATGAAAACCGAGAAAAAGGTGATTGAAAGGGTTGTAGCATAAAGTTCATACATATGAAATGTTATATGTTGAAGACTTTATATGTTGGATAATTTTAAGCATGTATGGTTAATATATAATGTCATAAGAAGTGTTGAGAGATAGCTTGGTATCATAAACACGTTATCATTGCCTATATATGGTGTTGGTCAAAATCTTTACATGAAACCAAACATAACTAAAGTCGAGATCCATCATTGTTTTTGAAGACAAATGCAACATGTTGTATAGTCTAATCACATCTAACATCGTGAGTGGGTATTTCTTTCTTAGTTCACAGCTTGCAATCACTATTTGAAGTGTAACTTTGAGTTGTTGAGAAAAATGGCTAAAATCGATGATGCATTAGAGTTGTTGCATAACCTCATTCATTCCACTATTCATGATATGGTAAAAATGAGCAAGAACACTCTTTTAATATTCAAACTTGCTTGCAAGATGCACAAGACAAGATTGATTTTGCAACATTGGAGTCTCAGTCTAAAGAAGATGAACTTCTAACAAAAGAGTCATCATTCTGAACTCGCTTATAGTTTAGAAAATTGAGAGGGACTCCCATCGTAAGCAAGAATATAAAGTTGATATTGGTCCACATTCGCACCCATTTCAGAGCAGCATTTGAATGTAGAAGCAAACACCCAACTCGCGCTCCCAAGCCCATCATCGTACTCTGGGAAGAGCTTGTCCACAACAAGCCCGGCAAACAGGTCTTGATACGACAAGGAGTTTTCCTTTCATATTCCGGAACTACTCCAAGTCTATAAAATTTCGCAGTGCCGGATTTCTTTATGATGTCCACCTACAACTATTCCAGCATCTCGCTCCTCTTCCACAAAGAAACAACAAATTGTAAAATGGAAACATTTGTGATCACATTTGGCCATATGAAAGATCATTGTTTCAATCTTCACCCATGCAAGCACTATGGTCGGCACACCCATTCTTCACATAGATTCTTCAAAAACAAGCCTCCCCAGGAACAAAGATTCATCTTGGGTTGGATCGCTTCTGGCAATGGGCATCAACAACCAAGAAGATGTTTGTTACATGTCGAACTTTGTTCTAGAATATTGAAAAACTTGCATTTTAGTTTTTGCCATCATCTCACCTCGTAATCGACAGTGAAAATGGTGGTCATATACAAGCTTCAAATCCACATCAAGCAAGCCCGAGCCACACTCGTCATTCCGCATTCGCAGTTGTAGCCGCAGACATAGCAGCTCAAGTGAGCCCCGAGCCACAATCTCTCATTCCGTATTTAGAGTTGTAGTCGAGAGACACAACAATTCAAGCGAGCCCGATCCACAATCTCTCATTCCATATTCGCAGTTATAGCCGCAGACAGACATGCCCATGAGCATGCCTTTTTGTTGGTGGACAAATTTCTTAAACGATCTATGTGAGGTTGATATTCTTCCTCTTTCGTAAACACTTCCTCTAGCAGAAGACTTCACCTCTGCCAGCTTTGGAAGAGTTCCAGGAGATGCATCAAGAATTTCGTTGTTGGTGGTCATCCTTAAACTATCACAGGTTGTAGACTCCCCTTCTTTATGTTGAAGGTCTCCTCTTAAAAATATGAGGGACACTTCCTCTAGCAAAAGCACCGCCTTCTTGCCGCATTTGGAAGAGTTTCGGGAATCGCAATAAGCGTTAAAGTGCTTCTAGTGTCGAGGTCATCCCTTAAACCACCTCTTTATGCCAACATTTCGCAGAGCTGATTTAGCCCTAAGTGATGCCATGCATACTTTGCGTATCCAGATATAACTCTCTTTCTTGACTCACACATACCCTTCGGATTAAGGGGGGAATGTTGGACAGCCTAATCCTCTATGGGTAGGTGTGGAAGGCGAACAACACACAAAGGAGTCCAAGTGACCTTGAAGATGACTCCAAGGGTCACACCAATATAATATAAATAGACATCTATGGTGAATAATATATAGATCTCACGCCTATCTTTCATGTGTGTGCTTTACTTGCTCATCCACCATGCGTGTGTTTAACAAAAAGTAGTCATTTTCTCTAATAAAAGAAATTAAGGATTTCATCAGAAGAGAGATTGATTACTCTCACTCAGTATGTCTTTTGTCTCCAAACTCCATGGTAAAAGATAACATGACTCAAAATGGACTCGATGGGAAGAGAGGTAAGTGGATTGCCATTATTAATATGATATTGAAATTAAACCCACCAAGCTAATTAAAGGTCGGGGATTAGCTAATTTAATGGTTGAGTCTAATTTTCAAAGTGCTTTTTGGATATTAATTTTCTAGTTTCATTATATGACTAAGAAGAGCAGGCGACTCCACAAATAGATGAGGCTTTTACAACCTCTCCCCGGGTATGCAAGCCTCATTTTTTGTATTATTAAATTTATAATCTCTTCCTCGGTTTAACCAAAAATGAAATTTGTATTTCTCAATTTAAAGGCTATGAAATTTTGTATCTTAGACAAGCATTTGTATTGGAAAGATAATGGTGGAATTATACTAAAATTTTTTACTCGATCGGATGAGGTAGACAAAATCATGCAGAATTCCATGAAGGAGACTATGGTGGACATTTGTATTGGAAAAACCACCGCCAATAAGATCCTAAGAGTTGGTTTTTTACCAGCCAACACTCTTTTGCCGATGTCCATAAAAAATTTACTTCGTCACAAGTGCCAAATTTTCGACGGCAAGAGGAAAATACTTCCTTTACTCTTGAAACCCATATCCGTTAAAAATTCCTTTCCAACAATGGGGTTCGGATTTATCCGAAAAATTCATCCACCATCCTCAACCCAACACAAAAATGGATCCTTATATCCATTGAATATTTCGTAAAATGGCTTGAAGCCATACCAAAGACATGAAACAGTATGTTGTGATTATAACATTTTTAGAAGCTAATATACGTCAAGATTTGGATGTCCCACAGAAACTTATCATAGACAATGCAACAACTTTTAAGTCAAAGAAAATGGTGGATTTTTGTAGCAGGTATCAGATCAATCTATGACATTCAACTTCTTATTACCCTGAGGGAAATGGGCTAGCTGAATCCTCAAATAATATTTTAGTCAATATCGTTAAAAAACTGCTGGGAGACAACAAGAAGTCATGACACAATAAGTTGGTAAATGGACTATGGGTTGATAGAATCACCACGAAGAAATCAATTTGCATGTCCCCATACCAATTATTTCATGGAATGGATGTTGTCTTTCTAACCTCTTTAGGTGTCCCAGTTAGGAAAATGATGCAAGAGTTGCAGGTGGAATCCAATTATATTTAGAGAAGGATAAAAGTGTACCACCCTACACAAGTCATACAGGAAAATTCCAAGAAAAATTTATGACAAAAGGACCAAGGTTGATGATTTTTAGTTAGGGGACAATGTTTTAAAATGGGATCAAAGAAGAGAAGAGAAGGGTAAGCATTCCAAGTTTGAAAACCTATGGATAGAACTTTATATCATTCATGCCTATAGTGGGTCATAATGCATTTTTCCTCTAATAATTGGATGGAACATAGTTACCTAGTGGAGCCGTGAATGGCAAGATGATGAAACATTATTTTCCACAGGAATAGAAGTGTTTCTTGATAAACTCATTGTATAAATCATCGTCTTAATGATTGGGTGACATTTTACCATAATAGGAAGCCCCAAGAGTGTTAGGATATTCTAACACATAGGAAATAGTTAAGAATAACTTAGTCTAGCGTAGAGTTAGGTAAAGTGTGTTTCTTTACCATGTACATTTGTAACTTTATAATCCGACGGTACTATGATTTGTAATGATCCGATCGTTATCTCTCACCTCGGTATTAACGACACTGGATCCGTGGCTTTAGCACTCCAATTGGTCCATGATCTCTATTTAAAAGAGCATGGAGGGTCATTTTTTCAAGAATGTGGCTTATGAGAGAAATAGATGTAACTTTTCTTTTTTAGTATTAATAAATTCCCCGAAGTGGCCGCATTTGGCCTGTGGCGTGATCGTTTCCCCTCTTCGAGGGTTTTGACCACGATGATTTATACATCGAGCACCGAGATCCGTGATCTCAGTGAGTGGTGACCTTTTGGTTCTTGGATCTCACGGAATCCTACCCTCTAAATCCCTGCATGGTATCGAGAGCTGTTTCTGAGGGCCGCATCCGTTGTTGATCAAAATCCGAAGCCGGTTTGACCGCATGCGAATGCGTTTTGTAGATATACTATTTATGACCATTTTTGGGCTCGAGAACTACTTCGGCTATGTATGTAGCATCTATTGCTGTGTGTGAGGAATGCCTTTCATTTCATGCGAAAAGGTTTCCGGCTACCCAAGTTATGTTAGTTTAGATTTGGAGGCATAAAGCATCTATTTTACGCATATATTTGCTACTGTCTCCGCTTTATTTCGGCTTTTATTTTCTATATTAAGGTTTTATTTATTCGCTCGGATCTATACCCTCTTCTCTCGTGTATGCTCTTTTATGTGTGCTCCATGCGAATCTTGGAAAATTAGAATCGGGAAAAAGGGATGTTTTTGCTTACGTATGCTCTTTTCCCGTCGTTCAGTGTGATCTTGGGAAATCGTAAATAGTGAAAAAGTGGTAGTCGCGCATGGCTAACTAAGAAACTAACATTCTACCGTAAGGCTTTGCATTTCGTGCTTGGTTTTTGTGTTTTTTGTGCAGTACCTTTCTCCTTTCATAAAATAACGTGATCCTTTTATTATACTCACTTGGTGAGTGGGTTAGTTTATGAGAATAGAGGCCCTGCGTCCAAGTCTCCTTCAAGATTCTTTTGTAAAAAAATTTTTGCTCAAAGGCAAGTGTAAATAAAGCCGCACTCTCATCCCGTTCCTCCTGGCGGCAACTATCTCTGAGCATCTACAACTCGCATTTTTCAAAAGGCATAACTTCTTCCGTCCGAGGGTTTCGTTTTTTCGAGCCGTCGAAACTCGCGCCTAATTTTTCGAGATCTTTCCCATCGGTACATTAGTTTCATCTTTTCTTACCTTCATTTAAAAAAGAAAATGGAAAGTGCATGCCTCAGTCATTCTTAATAGCATCAATTATTTCCAATGGCTACCTCGCATGGTAGATATACTCAGAAGCTAAAGGATCTGTATAATAGACACAAGACAAGAAACTAAACCTTCCGATGATGATAAAGCTCGCTAAATGGGAAAATAAACAAGATCAAGTACATGAGGATTGATAGGAGCTGTTCCATTGCTCAAGATATTCGATTTCATATCCTCGACACTGGACACCCCCGATGTGGCCTCAGAAAAGCTAAAAATTGTTTTTTGGCGTTCAAAATCAAATCGTGGGCACCCGTGCCTGAAAAATGGAGGTCGCTTTAATTTGGACCCCAATAATTTCTCCTCCATTGAAGATTTGTCCAAATTTGCGACTCGAATTCTTTAGAAGGTTGTAAGATCAAAAAGATGATGGCAGCCTCATATATTGCATTCTTGCTAAGCTTTGGTCCTTCATACTCCGTATTTGTTTCCACCTTCCATTCCACTCCTAAAAGCCATCATTTCTTTAGGAACCACCTACAAGAATCCCTCTTTTAATTCCTTTTGTGACTTTCTTTCGATATGCTAAGAGAACAAGAAAATTTTTTACACCTTGGTCTTATCACCGCCGGAAACGGCTCTAAGAAAGCCCGACAGCACCAACAACAACCTTATCAAAAGAATCCCAAGAAGCAAGATCCTAAAAAATATGTTCCTAAACCAAACAATGGCCCTAAGCAATTTCAGACTCGCGAACCGAAAAATCAAATCACCAAAATAATAAGGCAAATCAAAACAAAAGGGGAAGAAGACAGACAGGAGCATTGTAACTTTTGCAATCGGGATGGCCATATAGAGTCCAATTGTTTTAAGAAGATGGAAGCTTTAAAGCAAAAGAGTTAATGAAGAAGCACAACATCAATTTGGAGCACTCTTCACCTTCATCTTTCAGCATGGCACTTTATGCTTCTGGTTTTCAAGCATCAAGATCTCGTTATGCATTAAATGTATCTTCTTCTTCTCCTTCTCATGAGTGGCTCATTGATTTTGGAGCTTTCTTTTACCACATGGCATAAAAATAAATCCATTTTTTTCTTCTTAAATGATTTGTAACACAAACATATTTATGTTTGTGATGGATATATCTCTTAGTGCTCGTAGGATTTGGAACCATTCATCTAGATAATGGTCAATTTAATGATGTACTATGTGTTCCTACCTTGTCATGCAACCTTCTATTTGTTTAATAAGATAACTCATTCGTGAAGGGAAAAATAGGAGAATTCTCACCTCATGATGTTGTAATCTCAAGGACCTCAAAGATCCTAAACATATTTTAGCTTACCGGCATCGTGGATGATTCCACAAGGTTGGTAAGTTTGACAACTTTTGGGTCATCATGTCTTCCCTCTCGTATGTCATGCTCATCGTGATGATGTGAGAAAAATTTGGCATGAGCGATTTGGTCACTTAAACTATCACTCTCTTTCAAACCTTTATGTAAGGAAAATATGGTGACGTGCCTTCCTATGGTATCTCGTCGAGATGGTGTGCTCGTCTCCGAGTGTGTACTTTAAAGAAAAATCATCGTAAGATAGTTTTGAAAAATGTGCCTCTTGGCACGCTTTTCAAATCTTTGCAGCCTTGTGCACAATGATTTATGTGGTCCACTTCCTCGCTATTTCTTTCTCTAGTTGCAAGTAGCCTCTTAACTTTCATCGATGATTTTTACTCAGACGCACTTGGGTATATTTGTTAAAACTCAAGAGTGGAGTTTTTAACATGTTCTCGGGCCTTTTAAGGCCTTTGTTGAGAAACAATCTAGACATCAAATTCTTAAGTTAAGATTAGAAAATGTCCGAGAATATGTTAACAACAAATTTATCAACTTCTCGCACTAAGAATGACATTCCACCGCAACACAACGTTCCATATACTCCACAAAAAAATGGTGTAGCTGAAAGGAAGAATCACACCTTAAAAGAAATGCACAATTGTATGCTTCACTCGAAGGACTTGGTCTCACTTTTTGACAAACGAAGCCATTAACTCATGTGAAAATTACATATTAAATCTCACTCCTACTAAGGTTTTGAAAGAATATAAATCCAAAAAGAAGCTTGGAGCTCAATCAAAACCAGATGTAAGTCACTTTCGTGCTTTTTGGAAGTGATGTTTGGGCCCATATATTCCGTATGCGAAACATAAAGCCTTAGAACCTAAGAGTGAAAATGTATTTCTTTGTTGGATATTTTGAAGATGTCAAAGGATATATACTTCTTCAACCAAAATCCAAAAATATAATCATTAGAAGAGATGTAAAAGTTTCGATGAAAATATATTGGCCTCGGCGTAGCCTAGTTCGGTGCGGGTGTGCCACCTTGGCCTCGTGAGCTTGATTCGGCATATGTACCAACTCTTCTCTCTTCTATTTTTGGGTCAAACGATTCGTTCTAGCTTGGATGATGACATCGAGGAAGAAAATCCTCCTCCAAAATTTCTGGATGCAGACAGTTCTTCAGCGTGTGACCTCGTCGATTGATGACGTACACGTTCTCGCCTTGAAAGAGCCTCTTCTTTTATTAGCTCAAGTTATAGAAAAACTTGTTCCAAACATTTGAAGAAGCCTTCAGGTCATCCCGCATTGGGATGAAGCTATGAATAAAGTAGTATTTTTCCTTATTCGCAAACAATACTTGGGATCTTGTTCCTCTTCCAAAAGGAAGAAAACTTGCCGTATGTAGATGGATTTACAAAACAAAGTTTGGACCAAATGGAAAAGTGGATAGACATAAAGCTCATCTTGTCGCTAAATAATTTTCACAAGTTGAAGGCATTGACTATACCGAAACATTCTCCCATGTTGCCAAAATGAATTACATCTCGCCTTTGCTTCTTTCCCTCACGCCGCTCCTTTAAATGGGGAAGTCCACTCACATGGATGTTAAATCCGCCTTTCTTACATGGAGATTTGCATGAAGAAATCGACATGGAACAACCCCCGGATTTATCCAAAAAGACTCCAACCTTATTTTTCGCCTTAAGAAGTCTCTTTATGGTCTCAAACAAGCTCCTGGCTTGGTATGCCAAAATGAATAGATTTCTCTTAGATAATGGCTTTTTCTAGGTGTCATTCGACAACATTGTCTACACCAAGAAAGTGGGTAATTCCCTCACCATCCTTGTTCTTTATGTTCGATGATCTTATCCTTTACCGGGTAGTGTTCCAAACCATATAAACCATGTGAAGTCTAGCCTAAAAAAGAAGTTTCGAAATGACACTTTGGGCACTTCGCATTATTTCCTCGTCTTCAAGTCTCGCAATCCAAGGAAGGCATTACCCTCTCTCGGCCCAAGTATGCCCGTGATCTTCTACACCACGCTGCACATGGAAGACTATAAGCCGCAGCTTTATCCCTTTCAGCCTTGGAGTCAATATTTCACTCAACCGTACTACCCCGAAGGCCGATGCTACTTTATACCGTCAACTTGTTGGTGCAACTTTTGTATCTAACCCATACTCATCCGTCCCGAACTTTCCTTTCGTTGCTGGTCTTGTCGCCTCGCATATGCACCAACCTCGTGAAAGTCACTGTAAAGAAGCTAAAAGAATACTTTGATATATTCGAGGTACGTAGCCTTCCGCCTTTGGGATTCATTGCGTTGCAAGAGCATCTCCCTCGTTGATTGGTTTCATCGATTCTCGATTGGGCCGGTGACCCCGATGACTCGCAAGTCCACCACAGGATATGTATTCACTCTTGGTTCAAAGACCTATTGCTTGGTATTGTAAGAAAAAAAGTGCCATCTCCCTTTCTTCACGAGAAGTAGAGTATCGTGGTGCAGCTTGAAGCCAACAAGGAAGCCATGTGGCTTCGTCGTGACATCGGCTCGACTTTAGTCTTCATCGCCAACATCCAACTACACTTTGGTGTGATAATCGTAGGTGCCATTCAGCTGTATGTAAAGATCCAATTCAACATCAAGCATATGAAACACATTGAACTCCACATACACTTCATTGGGAAAGCTCATTCATGATCGTGTTCTTCAAGTGTAGTATTGTCCAACCAATGATCTGAGCAGTCGATATCTTTACAAAGGCTCTCACAAAAGCAAAGTTTACCAAACTTCGACCCATGATTGGAGTTCGGTGAGAGTTGTCATTAAGGGGATATAGGCTCTAATGCCTCCTTCCTTCTCCTATTGTGTCACTTTTGTAAATCCTTTCCAATCCTATCCCAATTTGTTCTTAAGAGATGTTAGGATATTTTGACACATAGGAAATAGGCTCCTGTGTCACCTTTGTAAATAATTCACTTGTTTCGATGGCAAGGCAGAGTCGACTCACGATCGCATCACTCACTTGTCATGGAGGGAATAGAAGAAGGGAGACTCTGGAAGCCGAAAGGTTCATCTACTCATGCTCAAAACTTTGCATTCATGCCTACACTCATGATGAAGGTACATTTCCATCAATTCTTTTATGGCATGCTAGATTTGGACACTTAAACCATGACAACCCTCGTTTGTTGAAAGAAAAATGGTGTTGATGGACTACCTACAATTCCTAGAAAACCTAAGGAATGTGATGCTTATATTCTAGGAAAGCTATGCGAAATCACCATTTCATGATTCACACTCAAGAGCACACAGGAAACTTGAACTTGTTCATTCAGTATTTATGTGGCCCTATGCCTATTGCTTCGCAAATGGAAACAACATACATGATGAAATTTATTGATGACTACACCAAAATGTGTTGGATTTACTTTTACCGAAGAATAAGTATGATGCTTTTCAAACTTTCAAGAATTTTCATGCATGGATTGAAAATGATGCACAAACACATATTGGCTCTCTACGTACCGATAATGGAAAAGAATACACTTCAAACGAATTTGAAAATCATCTTCGTCGACATGGAATCCAAACATCAAACAACAGAAAGCGTATAATCCACAACAAAATTCAGGTGTAGCCGAAAGAATGAACAGAACCATTTTAAATATGGTCCGCTCCATGTTATTTTTCAAGAATGTAAAATCGATGTTTCTGGGCCGATGCAAGCTTCTATGTGCCGTTTACATAAAGAACAGGTGTCCTTCAAGTTCAATTAGAAACAAAAACTCCTTTTGAAATGTGGCATGGCCACATTCCTTCCCAGTAAAGCATACTTCGTGTCTCCCGGGTCCACCTCGTTATGCCTTTGATACCCAAGGGTCAAAGGAACAAACTTGGTGCTAGAAGAAGAAAATGTATCTTCTTGGGGTACTCCAATACCTCCAAAGGATATCGTCTCTATGATGAAGCAAATAAGAAGTTTGTGATAGCAAGAGATGTCATATTTCTTGAATCTTCCAAGAGTGACAAAGCTGTTGAGCGGCAACTCGATCGCCTACCAGATAGATTTCCACACATGCAAAGTCTTTCCAAGAATTTGATAATGTGATTCCACACCTCGAAGATTATGATATTGAATCAAACTCATGCGTGAATCACATCCTCAAGCACTCTCTCCCCCACATGAAGAAACAACCACGGATGACACATTGGATGATGGGATCGTACAGAATCGGGAGATTGAATCTCGAATCAATCCCAACTCAAATCTCAAGTGACCAACTTGGGCCATCTCGGTAAAGGTCCTCCCAACGCCGACGAAAGGACACTCGGAGGATGTTCATCCCGATGAGGTTGGAAAACAGAACAAGAAGTTCCACCTCAAGAAATCGGGGGTGATGTAGATAATTCTCGATTCTCCCGTTGATGTGTGATATCGCTTATAACTCGTGGAATTGAGTTTGTTCCGCAAGCATCATGAACCAACTTCCTTCAAACAAGCCGCTTCTCATGGTGAATGGAAAGAAGCGATGCGTAAGGAGTATGATGCCTTTGATAAAGAATGGGACTTGGAAGTCAGGTTGGATCCGCCTTTGGGAACGAAACCAATTGGCCGTAAGTGGGTCTACAAGAACAAGTACAAAGCGAGATCGGTCGACTTGGACAAGCACAAGGCCGAGGCTTGTGGCAAAAGGATTCGTTACGTAAAGAAGGAGTCGACAAGAAGAAACTTTTGCTCCCACAAAGAAATGGACCACATCCGGACTCTCTTTGCCTTAGCGACTTTCGTAATGGATGGAAAGTCCATCGTATGGATGTAAAAACAAATTCTCTTGAATGGATATATAAAGGAGAAAGTTTATATGTCCCATCAAAAGGATTTGTGATGAAAGGGTCAAGAACACAAAGTTTGCAAACTTGTAAAATCCTCGTATGGCCTCAAGCAAGCACCACGAGCTCCGGTATGAGAGAAATTGACCGAGCATCTTCTCGAAACTTGATTTCAAACACTTTGATCTCGATGATGCAAAATCCTTTGGTTGTTAAGAAAGTTGGAAAAACAGCTTGCATATCTTGTGGTATATGTAGATGATCTTTTGATACCGGTGAAAACAATGAGAGCTATATTGCATCCATGAAGAAAGAGTTGAAGAAAGGTTTTGAAATGAGTGATTTGGGTCATGTTCATTACTATTTGGGGATCAAGTAATTCAACATCCTACATAGTTCTTTCTCAAAAGAAGTACATTGGAGATCTCCTTGAACAAATTTGGTATGGATGATCGTAAACTCCTTAAGCACTCCAATGGAACAAAAACTCGAAGCTCAATGACCTATCGAAGGGAAGGAATTTGAGGATGCAACCAAGTATACATGCCTCGTAGGAAGTCTTGTTTTATCTATCCGAACACCACCAGACACCCGACATTTCATTTGCCGTTGGAATCCTCTCACAGGTCCATGCAAAAACCTATGTGAAGGACATTGGTCTCCGTCGCAAAAAGAGTGCTAAGGTACTCGAAGGGGACTCAAGACTTTGGACTCCAAATATACACGTGTAGGTGACTTCCGCCTGACTCTGACACTCGATCTCAGTACTTTGATGGTGACAAAGAAACAAAGGGTGTCTACCGCAGTGCCGAGCACTGCATAGAGTCTTGGATCGTGAGTTGTCTCATGGAGATCACGCAAACAACACAAGCCCAAAGCATTCCACGACCGAGTGCGTGACATGTGGCAGCCAGCTGAAGCAACAAAGGAAATTGTGTGGCTTCGGAAAATCCCGGAAGATTTGCAGCATGAAACAAATGTATTCCACTCCACTCATGATCGACAACACTTTTTCAATAAAGTTGGCTAAGAACCCAAAGCTCCATGATCGAACAAAGCACATCAATACAAAGTACCATCTAATTCGACATCATGTTTAGGCCAAAACCATTATCCATCTACATCATCGCTCCACAAATGAGCAAACCGATGCAGAGCATCTTCACCAAAGCACTTGGAAGAGAAAGGTTTGAAAAGTTCAGTATCGATGCTTGGACTCTTACCAACATCCCTTCAGCATTAAAGCGCATGTCGACACCCAATCCTATGATGTGTGAGCATAATTAATTTTGTATATTAATTAATATTAGGAAATAAGGAAGGCCAAGAGCTCGCTGGGAGATGAATCCCACAGTTCTCACCTCCATGTATAAATCCATGTGCATTCTTCGCACTAATACACATTCCGATTTCGATAGAGTGACCTCTCGGTTTCGACACTTCCACCGTTGAACTCCTATACATTTCCCTTAAAGAAGATGTGATGGACTGGTGGATGATATCCATAAAGTGCCATAAATGGGGTCATTTTTGCTGTGGTATGGAAGGAAGTGTTATACCACCATTCAGCAAGAGGTAACCACTTGACCCATTGTGTTTGTTTATCAGATACAAAACACGAAGATATCCTTCCAAACATTTATTTACTATCTCGGTTTGACCATCGGATTGAGGATGATAAGATGAGCTATGAGCTAATTGAGTACCCAAACAAGAAAATAACTCCGTCCAAAAATTTCCCGTAAAAATGGGATCTCTGTCACTCTACAATAACCCTTGGGCTTCCATGTAGCTTTTTGAATTGTATCCATAAATGTAGTAGCAATATGTACTTGCTTTAAATGGATGAGATAATGCACAAAAGTGTGCATACTTGGTAAGTCTATCAACTACCACCATGATGACATTCTTTCCTTCGGACTTAGGTAAACTCGTGATAAAAATCCATTGAAATCTCCTCCCAACGTTGACTTGGAATGGATAAAGGTTGTAGAAGTCCCGGGGTCTTAATTGTCTCCACTTTATTTACGCTGGCAAACCAAACATTCCACCACAAAACTTTTGAATATCATATTTAAAGGCCATCCCAAAAAAAATCTTTCTTCACCATGTGGTAAGTTTTTAAAAAATCCTGAGTGTCCTCCTAAAGGAGAAGTGTGCAATTCCAGAAAGAATCTGTTTTGTTTTAGTTTGGGAATTCTTGCAAAGATATAAGCGATCTTTGTACCATAAGGAATCATTTTTTCCAAACTAAATGTATCGGATTTACTAGGATCTTGCTACAACTTTTGAATGAGTGTCCATACATCTTTGTCCTTCTTCCATTCATCTCTTGCTTCGGTTATCCAATCTGGTTGGATAATAGAAATGGCACAAAGCAATGCTTCCACCTCTTCATCCTTTCTTGAGAGTGCATACGCAACAACATTAAGCTTTCCTTTTTTTGTAGATTATTTCAAAGTCATAACCCAACATCTTTGTGACCCATTTTTGTTGCTCTTCGAAGATAGTCTTTGTTCCAAAAAGTGTTTAAGACTATCATGATCAGTTTTTTACCTTGAAGTGTCTTCCCATTAGGTAAGGTCGCCATTTCTTTTAGTGCATGTAGTATTGCTAACATTTCCTTCTCATAAATAGCTTTTGTAAATACTTTCCTTTGATTGGACGACTTTCAAAAAGCAATGGGTCTTCCTTCTGCATTAAAAGCAGCACCAATTCCATTTCCCGAGGCATCACATTCCACAATAAAGGTTTTTTGTGAAGTCCCGCGTAGCTAAGACCGGTGCTATGGCACATTGCCTCTTTAAGATGTTCAAAGGCCTTAGTTGCTTCGAGAGTCCATGAAAATGCATCTCTCTTCAATAATTTTGTTAGAGGTGTTGCTATTCTCCCATAATTCTTAACAAACTTGTGATAATACCACTGTTAACCCGAGAAATCCATGCAACTTGCTTTATGGTTGTGGGGACTTTCCATTCCTTAATGGCTTTAATTTTATTAGGGTCTACTTTAACACCCTCGTGAGATACAATATGACCCAGATATTCCACCTCTTGTACTCCAAAGAAACATTTGGATGTTTTTTGCATATAATTGTTTCTCCTACAATAGTTTGAGCACCCTTTCAACATGTTCAACATGATCCTTCTAAGACCTGTTTGTAGATTAGTATATCATCAAAAAAATACTAGCACAAATTTTCTAAGGAAGGGTTTGAAAATGGAATTCATCAACCCTTGAAATGTAGAAGGTGCATTGGTAAGGCCAAAAGGCATGACCGAAAAATTCATAATGACCCTCATGAGTTTCGAAATGTTGTTTTTGGAATATCTTTAGTCTTCATTCTAATTTGATGATATCTTGAACGAAGATCCAACTTGGTAAAATAAATTGCTCCATGTAATTCATCCAATAATTCATCAATCACAGGAATGGGAAATTTGTCTTTAATGGTGAGCTTATTGAGCTCCCTATAATCCGGACACATTCGCCATGATCCATCCTTCTTGTGTACCAATACTACCGGGAGCTAGAGAAAAGAATTTTGACTAGGTTGAATTATACCACGCCTCTAACATTTACGCAATCATACGTTCAATTTCGCTCTTTTGGAAGTAAGGATATCTATAAGGGTACTGATGTTTGGAGGAACACTTCCTGGAATCAAATGAATAGCATGATCATGATCACGAATAGGTGGGAGTCCTTTGGGAGTTTCAAACACCTTGGAATGATTGTCCAAGACTTGTTGGAGATCCGCGAGAAATAGATGATTTTGATGTCGGAACTTCTAGTGAGCATAATTGTGCAAGTACGCCTCGTTGTTCTTTCTTTAGAAGCTTTGTCATGACATTAGAGCTTATTATCCTTCCCGGCTTCCCTTCAATACCCCGTAATTCAATTTCCTTTTCCTTCGAAAAAAATTTCAAGAAAATTTCTTGAAAATTAAAAGCTATCAGTCCCCAAAGATTGTAACCATTGTACTCCTAGTACAACATCAGACTCTCCCATTGGGAATGGAAAGCATTGGACTAGTCAATACATATTCCCCCATGGTTAGCTTGATATTATGGCATTTTCCGGAGCAAATTTATAGTTCCTCCATTTGCAACCATCACTTGACATTTTCGGTGTTGGGTATAGGAAACAATTTAATTCCTTGGCTACCTTACAATGAATAAAATTATGGGTGCTACCCTGAATCAATCAACACTATTACCTTTTTCTTCTTGATATGTCCTTCTATCTTGAGAGTTTGAGGAGTGGTAATTCCTGCCAGTGCATTACACGATATGGTCGGATTCATTTCTTCCTCTTCTAGGGTTGGTTCCTGGTGTATATCCTCTTCTTGTTCATTTTCTTCTTCCTCTTCACAATCTATGTAAAATAATTTCTTCTCGAGCACACTTATGACCTTTAGTGTATTTTGCTATCTAAAAACTGTAGCAAAGCCCTTTTGCTCTTTTTTTCTTCCAATTGTTTGTGGTGTCAACCTTGTAGGTTGTGGAAATCTAGAGTAGCAACACTTCCTTCTTTATAGAATTGAGTGGTAGGCTTCCTTGTCGCCATAATTTTACATTCAACTTTTTCTTGCCAACTTTGAATGCCTTCTCCAATGAATCGAGGTTCCAAAACACGAACTTCATGTTGGATTTTATCCTTTAAAGTACCTATGAAGAGATCAATCCTGTGTTCCTACTGGAATATTAGTTACCCTTATATTCAATTTTTGGAAGTCCTCAATGTGTTGCCCCACTAAACCCTTTTGTTTGAGATTTATCAATTGGCTAAAGAAGGTGTTGCTCTTTGTATCCTCATAATGTGCTATCATTTCCTCCAGTAAAAAATTGACCAAGTGACAATTTTTTTTACGGGAGCAAAGCCATCGATACCATACAAATGTATTTTTGTTCTAAATGTAAAGTTGCAATGCGTACCTTTTGTGTGTTTTGCACATTATGGAGATCAAAATATTGCTCCATACTGTAGTATCCATGTTACGGGATCCTTTCCATCAAACTTCCTCATATCCATTTTTGGAATATGGTGGTTCTTCCACGCCAACATTAGAGTTTATGAAATCACGATTAACATTTATTTTGTTCTCATCATGAGGTTCTTCTACTATATTTTCGCCATTAGGAAATCATTTCTTGTATCAACTTTGTCAAACCTTCCATGTATGCTTTTAGATCATTCTTCATGTTTTCCATGTTGCCTTTCATTTTAGCTTCCATGTCATCAATCTTAGCTTCCATGCCCACTTCCATGCCATCCATCTTAGCTTCAAAACATCCATCTTAGCTTCCATGCCTTTCTTCAAACCATCCATCTTAGTTTCCACGCCTTTCTTCAAAACTTCCATTTCATTTTTTTGTTGCTCTTTGCGAGAGTGAAATTTGGTGCACTTGCTCTTGTAATTTTGATATGTCATGTTGCAATTTCTTCATCTTCATGAGTCATAGTAGAGCCTTCTAAAGGCTTAATGGGTGTTGAATTCTTTTTAGGGGGCATTTTAGAATCCCAATACTGATATCTATTCTACAATATTCCTTGGAATCAATTCAAACTTGATTCTTCAAACAAGACTTATGCAATTTCGGAAAAAAATACACACCTTTTTCTTGCTTTTTGAGGAGCTCGATATTGAAATTGAATTATCTACTCGTGATTTGCAGATCTTTCAATATCTGAAAATTTGGCAGCTGTAGTAGCCCTTATGAATCTTTCTTTTCGAAATGCCACAGGTCTGACTCTGATTTGGATTCTTCAAGACAAAGTTATGTCCAATCTCCCACAATGACCTAATTATGGACTTGTTCGATAGAGCGAACTTGTATGACTTGCCACGTGTCATCTGTTTCATCCTTTCGTGCTCTAAAATTGATATCATAAACTAAGGTACGTGTAATTGTGGCCACTTTTTACGGCACTCCAATCCGATGCTCCCGGAGAGAGAGTTATGAAGATTTTCCCACGATCACCTCTTTGAGATGAAATTCGAGAGCCCTGAAAAAAGCACTACACTTCCACAGATCATATCTCCAGAAAATATTGTGAACCAAGCTCTAAAATTTCTCTGACGGGAATTTCCTCAGGATTTCGGCTTCGCACCATATGAATTTTCAGACTTTTGAACCTTCGTATAAAAACGTTATAGCACAAATGCCACGATGACCCATTTTAGGTGAAATTTGGGAGCCCGAAAAAATACCCTAACTTCCACAGATCATATCTCCTGAAAATATTGCGAACCAAGATCTAAAATTTTTAGAAAGACATTCCTCATGGATTTCGGCTTTGCATCCCTAAAAATTTCAGCTTCTAGAAACCTTCGTAGAAAACAATGTTATAGCGAAAAATTCCACGATGACTCGTTTGGAGCAGCAGAAACCCTAGAATCCAAAGCTCGATACCAAATGTTGTGTAAACTAGACTCCAAAAAATAGAAGAAAAAGAGATATCAACGCCTTAGAAATAAGCCACTTCGAGGGGGAAACCTCCAATACATTACATAAATGAACAATTCTTGGATGATACAAATTTACAAAACCTCCTTTTCTATATAGGATAGGAGTCCCATGGGGCCACAATGTAATCCTAGCTGACCTAACAATAATAATTTAAGGGCACAATAATAACAAAATGGGGGTTACAAGGGGTACAATAATAACAATAAGGGGGTTACACTAACAACAATAAGGGACTATACTAGTAATATAAGGACCTAACACTAGCCATTCTTGTTACTCATTTATTGTTTCCCGGGATAACTCGTTTGTATTCGAGTAACAGCGTGCCTCAAACAAGATCGTGCTATTTCCATAAAAACCCCTTTTCGTACACCATTTTCACTCACTCTGCTCTACATATTTCTCATCCGGGACTTATTTTTCAATTTGCGCCGATATATGTATGCTTCCATAGCCGACAAAGAACGTCGAGCACAAGGACATTTATATTGTTCCCACCCATAGCCGACTACGCAAGTCCCCGGGAATCTCCCACTGCCATTTTTTCATTTTCCCCACAGCTGAATAGTCAACATGCCTCCTAAGAAGAAACACAAAGATGATCCCATAAACCCAATGCTCCCTCCCACAAGTAGATCTTGGACTGCACATTCCCCTTGCTGACAGCCGCAGATCATAAAATTAGCGTAGACCAAATGTGAGTTTGATCTCTTTAAGCTAGCCTGTTGGTCTCGAAGACAAATTTCATTGACTAAACTGCTGAAATTGGACTCTCCGGGAGCTCAATTTAATCCTTCTATATTTTTCTCTAGACCTACTATATTTACATTGCTACTTCATTAGGAACAGCCGTGCCTCGGCTATTTTCGCAACGAGAGAGTTGTGGTAGCAAGTGCGAATTTTTGTTCACTATCACGAAACCATAAATCAGACGATGCAGTCGAAATAAGATCTAAGCACCCATTTTTCAAGTAGGAGCTTTCGAATGACCAAGCACTTTAAAAATTAGATATCTCCAAGAGGGCCAAATTTTTTAGAGAATTTTTCAGCCTGAAAAATGCCCAATTTTCAAGAAGAATTCGACCTTTATGTCGCAACCGATGTTTCTCACTCAAAGCCAAACAAATTATTTATGTTCTTTCATGTCTCGTTAGGATATTATTATAATGAATGGGTAGATGAGCCAATCCTATTTTCTCTGTCAATTTTCTCTATTTGATCAAAAGTCTGCTGTAAGCTTTAATTTTGCCTAGTCAATTTATTGCTCGACGCACACACACAGAACAATTCCTAAAGTTACCAACCGAAGGAAATCTTCCAAGTATGCCTCCATTCGTTTGCCCACATGTTACATATTATAAGGCGGATAGGTTTCCATGCTCACTAGAGCAGTTAGATGAAGAAGGAAAACCCGCATGTAGCTTGTGATTTTATGGACTTCTTTGGTGAAAAGATCTCGTATGAGTACATCTTCAAATATTGCGTACAGCAAATCTCACCCATCCAAATACCATGATTTCCGTTGACCAACAATGCAAGTGCCAAGAATCATGATGATATTAGGAAGATTTCTGCACCTAACCGAGCAAAGCCAAAATAGGAGATCGTACCTCGATCGTAACTACACAGAAATAAGAGTGTATGTAGGTGTGAGTTGCCACCATACAAACTACCGAAATACCTCCCAGAATGAGAGTATTTTCTCTCTTTGACCGCATAACGAAGATGATTAATGTAGTGGGAAAGGCATTTTGGTTTTTAGCTGCAAAAGAAAGACTCAAACTCGTAATAAAGACACCGATTGGTCCCTTTATTTGTACAAAGAAAGGGGAAAGCCGTGAGCACAGGCAGAGAAGCTCCCAGGCAGATTTGAATTTCACTTTGAGCTTCACATTGCCTTTTTCGACCCATTTGGCCTCAATTCTCAAGTCGAGGGTGGAATAGAAAACCACTCCCTTATGTGCACACAGCTGCCAGAGATTGAAAGGTGTTACATGAATCAGCTTGGAATGGGCAGATACACACACATGCCAGAAGTGTAGAGGAGCATCTCATGTCCACATCTACTCTACGAAATCCTACTCCTCAAGCGAATGCAATAAGAGACAAACGAGAGAAGGATTCCCTCTTCAATTGCAGGGAGCTCGTAAAATGAATTCAATATAATCTATAGAAAGATCACTAAAAAGGAAGAAGAAAACATAAAATACAGGCTTTTTCACCATAGTCATCAAAAGATCCACTTTATTTTCCGCACAATCAAAGTACCCGTAAGGTCGGTAAAGGTCACAGTGTCAACAACATCATCGTGATCCAACCCAAGCTAGCCCAGCTAATTCATGGAGATAAAGAGACAATTTTTCGTACAAATACAAAGAGATAAAGCTCAACAATGAGATCCTTAAAGGCAACATCTCACACTCAATTCTCGAAACAACTCGCCATAAGCGTCAAATCAAAGGCATTCTATCGACTTTCTTTGATATAGAAAATGGAATAATGCAAAATGGCGTTCTTACAAAGCTCAGTATCTCCACATCCACTTAGACAATTGTTGACTACAAGAAGACTTCATCTGAATTATGACAGATAATCGCATCCCTATCGTTTCGTACGAAGATGCATAAGCAAATAGGAGACATGCTCCACTTTCACTAACACTTCTATGAATGCTTCCAAAGTTGCAGGTGTATCTTAATAACGCTCAGCTTCGATGTGAATATTGAATGAATTTCATCTCTCTCGAAACAGGACACCACAAAGTCATTAGAAGACATGGTCATAAAGATGGGGTATAATCCAGAGAAATGTCAAAGCAGAAGCTGGAGAGATGTTGATTACGAACAAAAATGCTGATATTGTAGCACCGAGAAAGAAGCTAAAGATGCCAAAAACTCGAGGACACACAGACAGCAAGAAATAGGAGAGTCGAAAGAGACGAAGGAAGACATGCTCAAGTCGTATCATAGAGAAAATGCACAAATCAGAAATATGGAGACAGAGTTGGATAAATTAATCAACGAAAAGGAAACACAAATGCACAAAGTTGACCATGGTCTCCTTTGGATGCGAGCATACCTCATAGCAATACGAACTACATCTACTTCTACATCAACAAGACTTCTCCAACCTAGCCCATAGATGCTGGAAGGAAACTGCAAAATCAATGGAAGACATGTCAATGCAAAATGAAGAAATCAAGAAGCTACAAGGACAGAGCATAGGCCTTGCATGTGCGTAGCATGAACATAAGTGAGGCCTCACACATGGCCGAGGAAACAAAAAGATCCCAAATATTAATGGAAAGGATACAATGATTTGGGAAAAGAGATGTGCATGTGGCCAGCACCTTGGCCCACAGAGAACATATGGATAGACATCCTTAGCTCAAATGAATGAAAATTTGGCCTTCCATACATCATAATTTTTTGAACAAAGTGAGTTTTATACACAGTAGCTAGTCACCGTAAATGAATGTACATTCTCACAGATGGATGATAAGCCTATCAAGCCACTAATATTATCGGGCATTCAACCCTAAGAACATGTGAGGTGGAGGAAATAGGAGTCGAAGATAGAACAAAAACAATACTTGACAGTCAAGAAGGTTTTTGACAAAAAGAACCTCCGTCCTTCGACTGGAAGAAAAATATCAGGCCTAGAAATTTGTTGTTACCAAAGTCAAATAGTGCTCGAGAGCCGAACAAAAGCGTGTGTCCCAATTTATCAGTGATCAGTGGGTAAATCGATCACTCGAGAACAACATGAGATTTCCTACTATGCTGGCAAAGTTGAAAGCTCCAGGTCTGTAGGTACACGAGTATGGAAAATTTTAAGAACCCCACTAAATTTATATATAATAAATGGGTGAATCCCTATGATACATAGGAAAAATGGAAGGCGGTTTTTTAATAATATAATATGTACATATATTTTTTTTGGTGAATCTCTCATGATATTATATTATCTTGTAAAATCATGGCGAATCACTAGTACAATGGCAAATCACTAGTACAATATGGTGAACTATTGTCTAGTGGAGTTCTAAAAGTTGGTTCCAATGAAGATATGGTAGTTTAACCAGGAGTTGAAGGAAGTGAACCACCGAGGATCAAGCATGACACATGGTGACTCGTGAGGGAAGTAGTTCTCAGGCAGCTTTGAAAACGTGTTCTCTAGCTATGTTAAGTGTAGTGTTGTTGCTCATGCTACTACGTTGTACCGATATCGAGGTTGAGAAGATTTTGAGGAAGCATGGAAGGTAGCATTGGTGGAGAATTACAAAGAGAACCCCAATGATGGGCTCCATTTTTCCCTTGGGATTTGGGCATGCAAGATCTTCTATCCTATCAACCAAAAATTAACCATTCAACCAATAATCAACTCGATCGAGTTTAATAGAACAAGTCAACTTAGACTAATATTCAAAACTATGCTTTGCACTATCCCATATTTATCACATCAATGTTACATAACATCATGGATTTGCACCCAACTCTCATGCATGCACACAAAATTTTCATTAACATCTATAACCCTAACCAAGTGAGAAATGATCAACAATTTCTGGACCAAAGTTTGTTATATTGTTGAAATTTCATAATAAATTTAGATCCATGGTACCTTAACTAAATTTTGAGATAACCTCCACAAATTCAACACAATAGAGTAAAACTTGTGATAAATTTTAAAACCTAAAAATTAGGATTCATGTTCCTAGGAATCCATCATCGAAGTAGTTGTAATATAGGTCGTGTTTTGAGCCTTGACACATTGTTAATGCAATGGCTTAGGTCAAAACTCACACATTGAAAAGTCATCAATGAATAGAAGACAAGATCATTAGAAATTACACATACTCCAAACTTCATACCAAATTCTACTTAGTTGTCTACAACTCAACTTACATAATTTTATGGTAAATCTGGAATTCCACAAAGCCTTCTTCACATAGCTAATAAATGGCCATTGGAAGAGCAACCTCTTATATAATAGTAATAGAAGAAATTAATAGATTATTTCATATTGAACTTTATAGCCCTAACACCTGCTATGTATTGTATGATATATTCAACTTGCTTTATCAAATATGTATAAAATCATAATTTTGATTCATACATTTAAATCATACTAGGCACAATATTGAATGTAATGCCAACAAGGAGTAAAGTCGGTTTGACGGTAATGATCTATAAAAATAATTAAAGAACAAGTAACACATCACAACTTTCACATTGAAAAATTATAAAGCTTTCATGCAAATCAGAAGCTATAGTTCCTTCTCTCAACCACGTTCACATAAGCATGGAAAAATCAAGTAATACTAGAATTTTAACTCGAGAGGTGAAAAGTAATGCCGTGGAGTGGGGATACATCTTCCATACGAGATAAAGGTGATGTAGGTGGATAAAGTTGGAGGCAATGTTGCTGAAGAATGGGGTGGTTTGTTTATCAAATTTTGTGAGTTATCTTGAAATTTTCTTTTGTTCTCTCCATGCCTACCTCTCGAAACCTCTCAAAAAAAACTATCCACAAAATGCATATTTGAACACTGTCACGGAATATGTACCTAGTTCGTGAGAGGAGCATTAATTGTTGTTTAAAATACAATAAAGTGAAAGTATAAGATAGTGAACAACTTCAACTCCTCCCTAATCTTAAAATTTTATATTTATCTAAATATTATCATTTCCATGAAATAAAATTGGTCACAACTCTTTAATATAATAAAATAAAAATTTTAACTAAACAAATATATACATTAAAACATAATTGACCAAATTTCTATCTATTATCCAAACCCTACCTTCTATCCCATTCATTTAAATCCACTTGGTTTCATTATCTTAAATTAGAATATGTTCATATGTATAATACAGAGCCTCACCCTCAAATATAGTTTTTCTCCTTCATTTGGGTTCTCTAGGCCGCATTGGTCCCGAAATTCATGATATACTTACTATGATAGTAACCAAAAAGCACGTGCTAAACAACATGTCTCCATTTTAAGATAAGTTTGAGCTTTTAGAAAATATGTAGCCAAAGGCAACATGTGACCGATTTCATTTACATATAGGTAACCTTTTCGAATGTAGACCATTTCTTTGAAGAACATTTTTACCGATGAGGAATGTAATACAATATTTCACTCTCTCGAACTAAAACTATTATATATATCTATATATATATATATATATATATATATATATATATATATATATATATATATATTTGTGTATGGGGTAAACAATAACAAAAATTTAACTAGCTCCTCGTGGTCAATATTTATAAATTTTATTTATACTTTCTTTACCATGTATATCATATACCTATCAATCACAAAAACATGAAAAGTTGTGGAATCTACATGTTGGATGATTCCGTCTCGAAAACACAACCAACCTTTATATTATTACCAATATGACTTTTATATGGTACTACATATGTAGATAAAATTTCCAAACGCCTTCCAAAGACCTAAACTTGCTTAGTCGTAACATGATGGCACATTCTTAGCTACTAACATTTCTGATTAAGCCGAAATGTAAGAAAGCTTTCTAAGTACATCTAATATACTATCGTATGGCTCTCTCTCGAACTCCTAGACTATGTTCTTTTTTACCATGTATCTATAGGCTGCACTTTCTTCGTTTGAAGAGGAGTTGTGTTATGAGAACTACCTTCCCCGCCTCCGATGCCTCAAGTGAATTGCAAAGTTCGGCTCATCATACGAAAGACAACTTTCTCAGTTTCCTTGTCAATTAGAGTTGAATAGCTCCCCGTGCACTCGCGCACAAAATCTGACCAAAGAGGGAAACATCCCACCCACCAACTGGTGCGGTCCCACGTAATTCTGTTGTCTCCCGCCTGAAACAACATAGACGCCTTGAATGCTGAGGAATTCAAAAACAAAGAGAAAAACTATATCGCAGTAGATGCTTGAGGATGAACTCGATCTCCAAATCCAACACCCATAAAATTTATATCCAAAACTAAAACTCATAAAATTTGGAAGTATATTGGAAACAAACCGAGGCGAAAGAGCTAAATTTGAATGCAAGAACCGACACAAAATCTACGGCAACCTAAGTCAATTTTTCGACGTACATTACCTCCACCTTCGATCTCAAGATTGGATGCTCCCGCACTCTAATGGAGAACTCTACCGCAAGATCGTGAGGTCCAAAATATGCGATCTCTTTGGTCCTCGCTATAAGTCCCCCATACCGTATAGGCACATCTCCTCCTTCCGGAGATATAAATATGCAAGTAAAATCAAGTATTAAATAAATTTCTAGGAAATTTTACGTTGATATATATCCTTCATTCTATCATATATATAATTAGATCTCTTCATTTGAGGTTGAGTATGTTTTCACTACATTAGAGAAGGAATTTCACATACTTTTAGAAGGTCTCTTTGACTTTTCCTTCACGTGCAATTAAAAATTTTGCTCTCGTGGTACGCTATGTCAAGAAAGGGTTCAACATGGAGTACAATGCACTCGAAATACCATGGGACATTGATGAACACCCTCGAAAAATAGAGAGAGGAATACATTTTCAATTAAGAGGTGCACACTACAAGAAAAAAAGGACATTGGTGAGGGTCACAGGATGTACCACCTTTAAGGCCCAGTCACCAATGTCACATATGGTGACTTTCTGTCCTTTAAAAAGCGTGTCGAAAAGTGCATATAGTGACGGCCCTCCTTTTTAGGTTTGTCACCAAAGCGATTTTCATGACACTTTTCGTAAAGGGTTTGCTAAAGGTCCGATCACTAATTTTCTCTTTGGTGACACTTTTAGTGACGCATTTCTTTTATCGACCCTCACCACGCTCTCTTTGGTCACTTTTGGTGATCTGCCGCCAAAAATGTTCGTCATCATTTGATTATTCCAATGAGTTTTCGAAAGTACGCTATGTGCATGTTACTACTATATTTTTTTGTTTCAAAAGATAATGATTTTTAATGGCCGTGTTGTGGAGTCATTTTCATTATGTTTCCAAAGACATATATCACCTGAAGCTGTGAGTCACTCAATTTGTTAAGAAGTAATTAGTCTAAATCACTTTCCTCAAGCATGAAAAATATAGTTTTCCTATGAGTCAAATACATTACTAATCTACTCGTTAGGCTTTATTATCTAACAAATTCTTTAGATAAAGTTCCACTAGTGTGTGTAGAAACTAACTTATATCCTAATATACATAATCGAGACTTTGTAAATTATATTAATGAGAGAGATCTAGCACTCCCCAACACTCTTAAAGCATGCACATATTAACATGCTTTGGATCACACTAACATTCCTCCGGCACCTCGCATATCTTAGAACATATTTGTACCTAGAACATCTTGTCATGACTAGGACACCCAAGCACATGTTGGCCGTGCCCTAGCATAACATGACACTCTCATAGCATGTGTTGGCAATGCCTCAGAAGTCTATTCTCTCGGGCTCGGAACACTTTGGCAGGCATCAACATACATGAGAACTTGGCACACATTGGAACTTCGCATGTATCTGGAACCTATTATTAGTCCGCTCTAGCATGCCCCTTTTGAAAAAGATAAAGTCCCGACTCATTAACCCTCTTATGTGTCTCACTTTCCTTGCATTTTGGGTTCGGTTTCTGCCTCGATAATCTCCCGGCCACATAGTCTGACATACCCCGGCACCTCAGCACATCCTAGCATGCCCTTAACACTCCTGTGACATGTCTCTGGCACTATTTGGCACACGTTAACACACAATAGAACTCCCTAGCACACTTCCGGGCACTTGACATGCCCGATATTCCTAGCATGCTCTACTAGTACCTAACATACCTTGTCACTCGTCTTTTGGCATGATAACTATCACTCAATGGATACTCCCGTGCACACACCGTCCACTTCTATGCTGTCTAGTATCCTCATGTTTCCTAATACTCCCTAACACACTCCTCAGCATGCATCAGCACGCTCGCATCATCACACCTTAGCACTCTTCTCGACATGCCCTTCCACTTCATAAAACGTGTATCACTCCCTAACACACATTGTAACTTGGCAAGTAAGTTGTGCGCCTGGAAAGTATGACATGTATCAGCATTCATTAATATGCCTTGCAGTGTGCTTTGGGCATGGTTTGATATTAAAGATTATTTGAAGATCGAATTATTGGAGGTAGAAGAGAAGGTAACAAAGGGATGATTTCGTCACTTTCTGGAATGCACTAACACTTGGCACTTCTTGGCTCCTATTTTCCACCCAATGTTGGTGTGCCTAGCATTCCCCTCCTCTGAAAGAGCTAAATCGATGACTTATTAACCCTATGATGTGTTCATTTCCTTTTAGTTTAACTTTTTTTCCTTTTTGTTGCCTCGATAGTCCCTAACACGTATTGTCACACTCGCACATCTTGGGCATGCCTTAACACCTGACACATCTTAGCATATTTGACATGCCTTCGAAACTGATCCGGGCACATGTTAGACTCCCTGGCATGCCTCGACACATGCCCTCATGTCACTGAAACACTTACATTTTTTCACGACTCGGGAACCCAACCAAGTCCTTAGCCACTTCAGCTCATGTGATATCGCCTACTTTCCACCGCAACAACTCGACCAATCGCACCCGCTACAAGTAGATTGTGCCTATGTTCACCCAAGAACCGCCCATACCCTCATCTTAGGCCACTCATGTCCAAGTTTGAACTTGTACCACGAAGAAATTACCGAGACAAGGATCATATCTATCCATGGACATAAAACAAATAAGCAAACATAGCTTACATAGGAAATACTTCACATGTGTGTCTACTTCATATAAACAATAGACCATTAACTAAGAGTTTGCAAGAGAAACCACAAGACACACAAGATATAAAGTTAGCTAAGTGCCCCAAAACTTATACACAAAAATGTACAATATGAAATTGTCTAAAATAGTTTAAAACACGAGCATTCATCCGCAGTGTGCCACATGTCATATAAAAATAATAGAGCAAGTCAATAGTGTTGTGCCCAACACGAAAGTCCCACTTTGTCTAAAACCTACTTTGTCGAGCTCTCATCAACAACTCATAGGCTTCCGCATCTGCAAACCCACTATTATGAAACTCTTCTGACCACTACTCGTCTCGACACACTTGAATTCACCGACACACACTCTTATTTGTTCATTTCCATGCATTTTGACCTAGTTCTCCGTGACGATACGCATTCATCCTCGATACTCCTTAGCATGCATTCACATTTGTCCGACATGTGTTAGCATTCCTCATTCCTTTGGAATGACCTAACCCTCACTATCTATCATGCTCGTCAACTACCGCTACTTTAATTTGTCAACTCAGAACCCAACCAAAGTCCTTGCTTCGACTACAAATAGCTCGACTAAGTCGTGATTTAGTGCCAACTAGACTATGCCGTTCGAATTGTGTAGCTTGGGAAGTACTCCACAAGCCTAGTGAGTATGGGTTTGTGTGAGTTTGGTCGCAGCAATTTGCGAAAACAACCCAAGCGAAGGGGTTTTGGACCCAAGATGGGCGAAAAATCTACAAAGAACATTAAAAAGGGAAATTCTAATTTCATACTACTTGCAAGGATAAAGCCCGTAAAGTTCTAGAGGGTTCTTAAGAGGCCTATCTAGCGAGCTATTTAAGGAGTCCTTAGCATGAAGGCAATAACATCAAGTGAGAAGGATCTCTACCGATTAAGGAGGCCACCTGAGAGAGATGTAGTCGTAAATTAGGCTCGAGTTAGAGGGTTGCGTAAGGGTTGCAAAGGGAGCGCCATGATCGTCCACCAAGAGAAAGATCATCATCTCGAGGGTTCACAAGAATGTCACATACCTTAATGGGTTTGAGATAGGAAGTAGGATGGCATATTTGCTGGTCTCTCTTAGTGGGAGATCGAGATCAAGAGAGGCGACTTTCATGGAGAATTTGGGCAAATGCAGATTTTTAGTGGTGTTTATATCAAGGCCACATCAAATTTTGAAATAGTGGAGAGGGTTGAGACCATATCTCGTGGTGGTTAGTAGGGTTGTAGAGGTTTATGACAGTACCAACACAAATGGAGGAGGCTTTGCATTAGAATTTATGGCCGCACGTAAGTAGCCACAGGTGTAATATTGTAATTTGAGGTAACCTCAGTTTTAGGGTGTTAGAGATCTAATTTTCGTGTCAAGATTCAATCAAAAAAATGCCCAAAATCTATGGATACATATGAGCTTTGAAATCCAGCCCTTATGGCGGTGAGTTTTTTATATGGGTGGATAGGGTTTGTTCTAAATAAATTAGAATAGAAGTATTAATTCCTATTTAGAGGTTTATCATGTTCAATCCATACGGTAGGGGCTTAAGAATATAACAAATATGCGTAAAAGAATAGGGGTCGTGACTCCCGAGAGAGGTTTACTTTCAGAAGAATATTTGGAAGATGGGTTTTCCAAAAGTATGTGTGGAGATAAATAATCCAAAGGAAGGTGGAACTCCGAGTAGAATATTGAGCAGCTTAAGAAATGCGCATAAGGAATGGATTGATATGAAGAGGATTTTATTTTAAGTGGACTATCCACAGAGTTTTGGACATAGAGTACGAAGCAACCTATGTCACGTATAGTCAAATGGATTGTTAGTGGATTATTTGTGACCCTAGCTCTAATCATCTACAAATTGTTAGAAGGATGATAAGAGGAGTAGTTCAAAATTTGTTCATAGATTGGACAACAAAGAAATTAAGACAATAAGAGTTAGCGCATTTCTGAGAGGACTCAAATCACTATTGTGTGGCGCATTTGAAGAGCTGTATCGGTAGGAAGTTTTGTGGGCTACCTAGATCGTAGAAATTATTGACTGGTTGGGAAATTGATGGCAAAGTCCAAGTGCAATTGGAGGATTTTTAGGCGAGATCTTTTAAAAGAAGAGCCCTAAGTCCCAGACTTGTGAATGGAAAACAAGATCGGGTGAGAAAGGTAGACTGGGCCTAAGGACGTGCGTAGACTTTGAAGGAATAAAGGTAGAAGTCAAGTGGACTAACAACTAGCCCTCGTTCACCGTGTGATAGAGGATTGTGCCAAAGTTGCAGAAGAAGGGAAACTCTCCATAGCCCTAGACTTTTATATTGTAGTAGGAGTATGGAGTGGCAGATTCAAAGAGTTGTTTCACAAATCCAGAGTTGTGAAACAAACCCACCGAAAACCCCAAGTGTTGCAGATCTTAAAGGGAAAACAGGTAGACAAAGGAAAAGGTTTTTTAGAGCCGAGTTCCGGCAGAACCTAAAGTAGCCGAGTTTCATTTGTGCAGAGGAAGATCGATGGAGTCGCTCAATGGGAGGGCAAGAGGATCTCATGAGATGTGTTTCAGGACATGTGGACTCGAAAGGGAGTATGTGTGCCGACCATCAAAAAGTGGGTCAAGTGTTGTTCCCTTGTCTCAAGGTAGGTTGCTAATGCAAAGGACTAACACCAAAGCCCTAGCTTGTATTCCTTGTATCAATGTGATTGTAAGCATGATCCTCGGTGCATAGAGCTCCAGCCTATTCTATGGTTTATAGTTTGTAATTTAACGAAAGCATGGTTTGAAAATTTTGAAAATGATCATGTGTGCACTCTAGTTGATCTCATGTGTGTGTAGATTTCAAGCAGGAAAAGTAGATGTGTTGTGGCACTTCTGAGTAGAGATGCATCAGCCATTCTAAGACCAACCCCATATTCTCTCATGTGTCATGTGAATCCAACATAAGTGCCTTGCTCTACCCAAGAAACGCATCTGGTAACTCACCATAGCTACTAACTCCAATCTCAACTCATCCGACTTAACAAGCTACTGCCAAGACAAGCCTCATCACATCACCGTGGTCACAAAACAAATCTCACGAAAAACCATTTCATATCTTGGCATGCCATAGCATTCTCGACACGTTTTAAATGCCTTGGCACTATGTGGCATGTGTTTGGCATCTACATTCCCTGGCAGTGCTTTACACACCCTAACACAACTCGAATCACTTCGACATGCCTTGGTAGTTTAGCATACCTCGCACTTCCTAACATATAACCTTAGTCACTCCTCTTTAACTCACCTAGAACTCGTTGACAGACTATCTACACACTCTTATTCATTCATTTCCATGCACTCGACACTCCCTAACACTCCCTAACACACATCAGGCACACCCTAACACCCGAGCACATCTTGCCATGCCACCCTAGCACTTTCATCATTCCTTTGGCACTACCTAAAGCATACCCGGTCACTATCTCCTTAACACACCTATATCTCACTGACACTCCCTGTCACTAAATCCTCACTCATTCATTACTCCATGCATTTTTACCTTGTGCTCCCTCGTATTTCCCATAGCATTCCTCTAACACTCCTTGGCACGTGTCGGTACACTAGTCACCTAGGACATCTCCGCATGTCACGGCCTCTACGATGCCTTAACACTCCCTAGCATACATCGTCACTCCCTCCTTTAGTACACTCCGGAACTCACTAAACACTTCCAATCACAAACCTTCTAATTTGTTCATTTCCATGCACACAGATCTACCTGCGCCTGAGCTCGGCACTCCCAGCTAACACTTTCCTTGCATGCGTTAGCACATCTCGCCGCATGTCGCCCTAACACTCTAGGAATGTACTTTAGCACGTCCAAGCCAGGGTTCCTCTTGTCACTCCTCCTTAGCACAATTTGGCAACTCATCGGGACACCTCTTGTCACACACACTCTTATTCATTCATTTCCATCCATTATGACATAGTGCTCCCTGTGTTTCTCTAGCACTCCATACCACCTCCTTGGCACACATTGGCACACGGGAACTCGACACAGGTTGGAATGCTTTCCTAACACTCTATCATGCCTCGAACTGCCTAGAATATCTGTCACTTCCTCCTTCTTATCACACATCAGAACTTTCAACACTCGTGTCACACGCCTCTTCTTCATTCATTTCCAATGCAATCTCTGAAACCTAGTCCCTCTCTTCTATTTTCCATGGCACTCCCCTAGCATGTTGTCGCACCAAACCCTAGCACTCATGAAGACATACTCCGTAGAATGCCTAACATGCCCGAAAACTTTCTAGCATGTGTTATCACTTCCCGGGATTCGAAACACCTTGGCACTCTTAGTTTTCATGGCCTCTCTGACAGCCTTTACTTTTTCTGCGACTTGGGAACCCAACCTCAAGTCATCGAAAAACAGTGTTTCGTGGCTAGCACTAAAGTATATCCCTTTGTCCGAAACTACTTTGTCCATCCCCTACCACAATCATAGGCTTGCACTGACAACTCCTACTACGAAATTCTCCCTAACACACTTCATACATGGGACACTCCGGGAATTTCGCCGACACTCCCCGACGTACACGTCTTTATTCATTCCTTTCCATGCACTTTGAACTAGCTCTCCTCGTGATTCCATGACACTCCCCAACACCTCGCAACTTTCAAAGGGAGGCCATGACTCATCCAAATTTCCAAGAGCAAAGATCATTATGTGAGGGTTCACAATAATTCCACATACCTTAATGGGTTCGAATTCAGGGAAGTATGATGCAGCATATTGTTGGTTCTCTTACGAATATCGAGCTCAAGAGAGGTTTCTCATGAAAATTTAGGCATGTGATTTCAATGGTGTATCATGTGTAAGGCGCACCTACCCTATGAAATAGCAGTAGAGAGGTCAGAGACCTTTGTCTTGTTTTGGTTTACGTAGGCAAAGCTGCTAGTCTTCGACGAAAGACCAACACAAATGGAGGAGGGCTTTGAAATAGGAATTTAGGGCCATGTATCATAAGTTATAGCCACATGCTTAGTATTTGATTGAGGTGAACCCTCAGTTTGAGGGTCGTAGAGATCCGAAGTTCAAGTGCCAAGATTCCAAATCAAAGAAATGCCCGTGACATCATGCATCCATATGAGCTAGTCGTAGCCCCTTGCATGGAGGCAAGAGCGTGCCGTTTTTACTATGGGTGGATAATGGTTTTGTTCTAAAGGAATTTAGAACATAAGCAGAATGGCCTAGTTAGGGTGGCTTTCCTATCATGTTTAGTTCCATACAGGCCATGCCCTTAAGATCAGGTGACGACCAAGCGACAGAATAAGAGGGGTCGTGACCCTTAGAGCGAGGTTTATCCTTTGTAATATAGACCGCACCCATAGAATATGGTTTTGCAGAAGTACATGTGTGGAGAGAGAAAATCCAGAGGAGGGTGGAAACTCGAGCAAAATATTGAGCAAAAGAAATGTGCCATATGAAGAATGGATTGACATGAAGATGAGTTTGTTTATTTTTGGTGGAATTTCCACAAGTAGTTTTTGGACAGTAGCTCTTTAGGCTAGCCTATAAACAATTAGCCAATGAATTGTCAGTGGGTGATTTGTGACCCTAGTTCAAGAATGTATAGATTGTTGGAAGGATGATAAGAGGAGTAGTCGACATGTGTGCTCATAGATCGGACAACAAAAAAATTGACACACAACAACAATAGCAGATCAAGTGGGCCACTAACTGCCAGCTCCATGGTTCACCGTATTTTTAGAGGGATTGATTTCGCGTTGAAAAGAAAGGCAACCTCCATGGCCCTAGAATTTTCACGATCTTGGATCAATACTATACAAAAAGTGCGCGTACAAAAATATTTATTCACAAACGTCGCAGCCGTGAACAACTCAGATCAAAGACCTTGGAGTGTTGCGGTGTATTCCTCAAGTACAAGGGAGGCGCTAGAGGGCAGAGTTTTGTTTGAGCTAAGTCTGCAAGTATCCCAGCGGAGTTGAGTCCATTTATAGAGGCAGATTGAGGATTTGTAGCATGGGAGGCAAGAGGGCCTCGCTAGATTTGTTTCAGGACACGTACCGAAAGGCGGTTGTTTGTGGCCGCCATCAACAAGTAGGTTAGGTGTTTGTCTTTGCTCAGTGATAGATTGGTTTTCAAAGGACCCACACCAAGCGCCTAGTTGTATTCCTTGCATCAATGTGATTGTAAAAGGGACCACGATCCCTAGTATGGGATCTCTAGCCTCGTATGATATGTTTTTAACATAATGAAGAATGGTTTGTTTGTAGTTTAAAAATGATCATGTGCACTAGTTGATTCCCTTATGTGTGTATATTTAGTTATGCATTAGGTACATGTGTTGTGAATCCTGAGTGTTTTTGCATCAAATATTCTAAGGCCAAACCAAAATTCTCATGTGTTGTGGAAAATTCAACCTATGCCTTGTCTCACCTAAGAAACTCACTCGTAAACTCATCTTTAGGCTACCTATGTCTAGTACTAACTCACACTTTAACACGTTACTAAGACAAGGCTCCAGACCAACCGTGGATGGCAAAGCAACTAAGCAACACAATTTACTTTCGACATGCCATATCACCTCCGACACGTCTTAGAATTCCTTGGCACTAGGCATGTGTGTTAGCATCCCCTCGCATTCCTCAGCAGGCTTTAGTACTAGTACACACACTTACCACTCCCTGACATCTGACACTCTAAACGATGCCTGCGGTGCCTCTCTAGTGCATATAACCATGTCACTCCCTCCTTATCACACCCAGTAAATCACTCGACACTTCCTATCACACACCTCTTATCTCATTCATTTCCATGCATTTTGAACTAGTTCTCCCTCAGTGTTTCCATGGCACTCCCTAACACTCCCTTCCTATGCATCACACACACGATCACTCAGCACATCTTGGCATGTCACGACACTCTCCAAACATTTCTCTGGAACTACTGCACCATAGCCTTGTCACTCCCTCCTTTAGCACACATAGAACTCACCGACACTCCCTTTCGTCGCACACTCTTATTCACTCATTTCCATGCATTTTAAAACTACTAGTGCCTCCTCTGTGTTTCGGCACTCCCAAACACCCTGGGCTCGCATCGGCACACCTCAGCACCCGTAACATCTCGGCATGCTTTCCCTTCGTGGCATCTACCATGCCTTAGCATTTCTTAGCATACCTTGTCACTCCCCTCCCTCGCACACCCATAACCCACCGACACATCTTGTTGGAAAAACTGGTATTCATCCATTTTCTATGCATTAATCCGACTCAGTTCCCTCTCCTCATGAGTCTCTGACACTCCCTAACACTTTCCTAGCATGTGTTGGCACACCCTAGCATCCGGCACATCTTGGTCGCATGTTTCGACACTCTAGCATGCCTTAGCACTCCCTAGCCACGTCACGTCACTCCCTCCTCAACACACTCTAGAACTCACCGACACTTCCTAGCATACCATGCCACTTCTCAACACATCTAGAACTCAACGTAATTCTTCACACTATTCATTCATTTCCATGCATTTTTACCTGCATTCCTCCTCGAGTTTTCCTAGCACTCACTAACACTCCTTACCATGCATTGGTGCACCCTAGCCCTACAGACCTTTGGCATGCTTCTCTAGCTCTATAGTATGCTCTGGCGCTCTCCCTAGCATACCTTGTCACTCCCTCCTTTAGCACACTTCAGTAACTCTTCAAACACATCCCTATCACACACCTCGTGTCCATCCATCTCCATGCAATTGAAACCGAGGCTCCCTAGGCTTTCCGACACTCCCTAGCACTCCCTCACGATGCGTTGGCACCACACACTAACACCTAGCACATCTTGGCATGGCTTAGCACTTGGCATGTATCGGGTATTCCTGCGTGCACTCCTGGAACTGCCTTCACGTGCTAGAACTTCGGGCATTCTGCACACCTCGCACTCCCTAGTTGTCATGCCCCCATAGAAACCCCAACCAAGTCATCGAAAAAAATAAGCATGTTGTGCCTCAGCCCAAAGTCTCCCTTTTATCCTTGAACCCATTCGGGTCTCAGCTCCTTATCAAGCGCTCATAGGCTTTAGCCTCCTACAACGACTATACTTTTCAACATTCTCCTAACACACTTCGTCCTCGGGACACCTAGAATTCACCGACGCTACCTCCGGCACACACTCGTATCTCGTCCATTTCCATGCATTTTCGACTCAAGTTCTCCTTATGCGATTCCTCGACGCTTCCCACAAAGTCCAATACGTGCATGCAAATAACATTGTTCATGGCATTTGTTATCACACCTTTTCTTCATTCCTTGGCACACCCTATAACGCCTCCTTAGCTATCATGCCCTCGCAACAACCCTTACCTCTTTTGCAACTTAGGAACCCAACCAAATCCTCGCCGACTACATACCAACTTGACCAAGTTACAATTTCCAAGCTACAACTAGATTAATTCGTCTTTCTACCTAAGAACTGCCTATAACTCATCTTACGATACTCATGTCTAATCCCAACCGATCCCACTCGACCCGCCAGCTAAAGACAAGGCTCACATCCATTCATGGTCGTAAAACAACTAAGAAACATGAAGGAGACATCGTGACATGTCAGTAACACCTGCATGCCTGAAAATCCCTCGCACTATGTGTGCACGTAGTCGTTGTACCCTAAATTCTTTGGCATGCTTTGGCACACCTCTAGCACACCCTAGCACTCCCTAACACATGCCTCGTAGCACTGTCTTCCTAAAACATATAACCTCGTCACTCCCTCCTTAGTCACACCTCTGAAACTCGCCAACACGTCACACACTCTTATGCATTCATCGCCCTACATTTTTACCTAGCACTTTGTTTTGGGCACTCCTTGACACTCCCTAACATGCATCAACACTACCGGCACATGAAACACTTTTGGCATGTTTCCCCGACACTCTAGTATTCCCTGGCACTACCTAACATACCTTGTCACTCCCTCCATGTCACAACTAGAACTCACCAACACTCCCCGTCACACACTCTTATCCATCCATTTCCATGCATTTTGACCTAGTGCCTCCTGCATTTTCCCTAGAAATCCTTAACGACTCGCCGGCACCCGTTGGAACACCCTGAAGCACCTAGCACATCTTGGCATGCTGTGATGGCCTCTAGCATGCCTTCTCAATGCCTCCACATACCTTGTCACTCCCTCCATCGCACACTTGGAAACTCACTGACACCTCCTATCACAAACTGTTTGTTTATTTCCGTGCATCAATTTGACCCTAATTCTCCCTTGTGTTTCCTCGCACTTTCCTAACACTTTCTAGCATACGTGTCGAAACACCCCTGAGACCCCACCGCATCTGCATGACACTACCTGCACTCTTAACATGTCTTGGAACTACCTTCAGCATGCCTGTCATCACTCCGTCCCTTAGCACACATAGAACCTCATCGACACCCCTTGTCACACACTCTTATTCATTCATTTACATAAATTTATGGCCTAGTGCTCCCGTATGTTTCCCTAACACTCCCTAACTCAAACCTTGGCATGCATTTGCAACACCCTGACACTTAACACATCTCTGGCATGTTTCCCTAGCACTCTAACATTCCTTAGCACTGCCTAACATACCGTGTCACTCCCTACTTAGCTATCAACCCTAAACTCACCGATAGTCCCTTTGTCACACACCCTCATCCATGCATCATTTCCATGCATTTTGACCCTTAGTGCTCCCTCAGAGATTTCGACACTGCGCCTAACACTCCCTAGCATGCATTGACACACCTTCGGCACCCGATACATCTGCATGCCACCATGACACTCTAGCATTCCTTGGCATTTAACATACTCCTTTTCATTCACTCCTTAATACACCTATAAGTCTCTCACACTCCCTATCACACAATCTTATTCATTCATTTCCATGCATTTTTACCTAGTGTTCCCTTTGTGTTTCCTTAACACTCCCCAACACTCCCCGGAATGCGTTAGTATAAATTTCAGAACCTAACACATCTAGGCATGTTTCTCTCGTCTCTAACATGCCTTAGCACTACCTAACATACCTCACACACCCGGAACCCACCGACACACCCTATCACACACTCTTATTCGTTCATTTCCATGCATTTCGACCTAGTTCTCCTTTTTTTTCCATAAGATTCCCCGGCACATGATGGCACACTCGTGCACTCGACACATCTTAAGCTGTGCCTTAGTAGTTCAAATGTCTTAAAGATGTGCCTAACATGCCTTTGAACTATCTAGCACAGCACACTTCCTCGAATTCCCGCAAACCTTCGTACTCCCCAGCTTAATGCCCTCATATATGACCTTGTTTTTTTACGACTTGGGAACCCAACCAAGTCATTGAGTAAAACATTTTTGTGCTTAGCCCAAAGTATCCCTTTTTTTAAAACTGCTATGTCCAAATCCCTATCAGCACTATGATATCATACATCTTATCATTCCTATTTTGAACTTATCTCCCTAATGACACTAACTTCGACACAATTGGAACTCACCGACACTCCCATAATACCATTCATTCATTTCCATGCATTCTGACTCCAGACTTTCGTTTCCATAACACTCCCTAGCATGCATTGAATGCATCTAGCATACCTTCACACCTCTCAGCATGCCCTACTACTCTATAACATGCTAGTATAAATGTCCGGGCAAACATCGTCCTCACTTGGCAAGTACCTAACAATTATTGGCATGACATGTCATGTGCATGGTTTAAGATTAAATTTATTTAAGATCAACTATTTTCAATTAATATATAAGTAATAGAGAATGATTTAACACTTATACATGCTAGTACCTGCCCCATAGCATGTATTGTCACTAGTTTTGTTGTGCCTAGCATTTCCTCTCGAAAGGTAAGGTAGTCAACACTTCGTTAACCCCATGTTTTTTATTTTTGGATTTTAACTTGGTGTTCCCTTTTGCTATTCACATCCTCTGGGACATGCATTGGAAGATACTAAAACAATTCGAACATCAGGTCATGCTCAGCACATGGCATGTCTGGCACTATCCCACACATGTTAGTACACCCGGAACTTCTTGACATGCCCCCGGAATTCCCCGACATGCCTTTGGAACTTCCTAACATGCTTTGTCACTCTCTTGGCACGCTTGACAATCGCCGACACTCCTCAACACACGCTCTTATTCATTTATTTCCATTCATTTTGAACCGATACTCTTATCATGGTCGACACTGTTTCCTCGACATTCCCTAACATGTGGTGTCTAGAACATCTTGGCTGCAACCTTTACTACTTGTTACGTCTTGGCATGCATAACATGCCTTGGAATTTTCCGGCACGTGTTAGCACACCCACACTCCATAGGCCTAAGTGCTCCCAGCTATCACATGGAGGTCAAATGGTTATGGCTATTCTCTGTAAAGATATTGATATCAATGGAAAATGGCGTATGTTCTAGATTGTTTCTTGTCACAAAATTTGTCTAATAAAATCCACACAAAATCCTATAACCATACATTTTAACAACATCCGTTTCGTTAATTTATCGAGGAAAATTGGTGTATTCCTTTTCCGATTATCAAGCTCGATGGCTCTATTGCCACCACCATCTACTAATGCAATGATCAATTTAACACTAGGTAGATTAAGATTTTTGTCAGATAAATGGTATATTGTGGGGGGAAATCACACAAAAGGTTTGATTTTCCTCCCTATCATGGACACCTTCAAATGTTCATTGCCCTCCTAAGCAAGGATTTATCTCAATTAGAACACATGATTTTAACTCCTTCAAGATTCACTCAAGAAATACTTACCCAACAATGTCTTCACTTGTTCCAATATCAAACTTAGTCTAGTACTTTTGTAATTTTAAGGTCTTTGTTTGCAACACCACCTTCATCCCAAAATAAAATTTCAAGCTTAGTAATGGGAGCTTAATACCCCACTATGGCTAAGTACACCATATCCTCCTCTATCCACCTAGACATTACTCGAGTAGTCTTACCCATCTCCAACTACTATCATGGCTTATCGATTAAATTCATCTCTCTTGGAGATAGAAATTGTACGTTAACATAGGCAAACAAAGTCCTAAAAAGTAATATTTCTTTTTCCATTTTTCCGAAGAGCTTAATTGAATAACTTGTTTTCCTCATGCACCTCTTCTTAATGTCACCTTCTACCTTTCCCAACCCATTTCCAAGTATCTGATTTAGCATCCCAAACATGTTTAGGGAAATGAGAGAAAGATAAAAAGAATAAAGCTCACTTTAAGACATTTTGTAGGTTAAACCCTATCCCCTCTATCATTAAACCCTAATTTTTACACCTGTCTATCATATTTCAAATGATTTTATAAAACTCTGTTTCCCATTATCAGGTGTTACCTATGATAGACTCAAGGTTAATGAAATTTTCTAAATATGACCTATTGTTATCTAATTTCCTAACATATTCCACCTATAAGTGGAATGAATAATACCTGAGACATATAATAATTCCCATTAATAAAGTGCAACATGTTAAATATTTTAGTGGGGACTATATCTGCTATGATATTATTAACATCTATTTAAAACCACTATAACTAACATCATTGAGATGAATAAGAAACAAGCATAGATCACTCAAATATAGTACAAATACAAACACATAGATAAAATAGTAATCAATTATACTAATAGCATGCATGATATTGCATAAGTCTAATGTAAAGTGAACACCTCAAAACTCATAGAAAATACAATCCCTATTAACTTCTTCCTAATATTGAATCTATTATGTTTCTTACAAACCTTATATATACAAGAATAAAGTAATTTCAAAATACTCAAAATTATAATACAAAATCTATCCAACATAACCGTTTAACACACAAATAACATAAAAAAATCTATTTTTTTTGAAAAAAATACACAAATTATCTAGAAAACTAAATTAAAAAATTATAACTCCAAAAAAAATACATATGATCTATAGATCACTATATTCAACCTTTTAAGCTTACTTCTCCTAAAATTCATAATTTTTCAAAATTTATTGAACTTTTTCCTATGATAAAAAGAAAAAACTTAGTCCGTCGACCATGCCTTCCAAATCACCCCCAAGTTGGCTTTTATGCTTCATATATGCCCTACTTTCATGACAATTATTCAAGCCTCCATGAAACACACATTTCATATAAAAATATCATTTTTTTAATCAAATATCAAAATTTTCATTTCCCTCACATTACAATGTTCGTCTGCAGAAACGAGGAGACCATGTCAGGCAGTGTTTGATCCAATACCTTTGGTCAAGTTAAGAAAGGATCCACGATGCCTCAAATCTTGTGATTTTGTCTCCACAAAAGGAATCTTCACAAGGTTCCCCACAATCTTCTCACGAAAATGGCCCGCTCTCTTAGCAACTTCAAAATACTTCTCCGGACAAGCGCAACAAGGCACTCAAAGAAGCCGTATGAATTTGTATGTTCAAAGGATTCCATGGAGGAAGATGAAGTCAAGGCATGGGAGATAATGAAATACATCAATGAAGATGACATGTGCCTTTCCGACCCTAAAAACAAGAATAAAATAAGCTTTAAAAAAGAGAGCAAGAATGCATTGAATTCGACGAGGAAATCAAATATCCTAAGGCCATATAAAATAGAGGTCACCCAAAAGTAACAAGAGAATCTTGCTAGATGGATCAAGCCAAAGTATTGTTCCTTTCTCTTTACAATTTTTCGCATTTATGTTTCAAAAATCTAATTTTCCTATATCAAGCCAAAATTTTCATCCGTTTAGTTTCGTCGGCCAAGTTTCTGGTTTAGATTATAATCAGTGGGTCTGATTTTCAATTGTAATAGCACTTGTTCAATTAATTTATTAGAAATTATTAGGTTAGTTTCAGAAACATCCCATGTCCAATTAGTAAGAAGTCAAATATCTTCTACATACAACATATGCTTAGGTCCTTAAACCAAAAGCAAATATTTATGATTGTGGGAAATCTAGGCCTCCATCATATCCGAAATTGACTCAATTCACAATGGGTTAATCTTCTCCGCAAATTAAATTAAACGTTTATATAAGTGATTGTTTTCTCGAATTCATAATTTAATTAAAGAATAAATGGATTGAAATTTTTCAGACATTTGATTAGGTATGCACACAAATAAACAAAGCAATTAAGAAAGGTGATTCTTCAACATCCACCTAGAAAAAATTGGACAAATACAACATCAATCACACACCGGATTATTTTGTAAATGTTTTTGAAACTCGAAGTCGATTGTAAATTTTAAATTGGCTCAGCATATTTTCCCTCAATTTTTCTTTGGTTCTAAGCTTCCAACCTCAACAAATAAGTTATTTTTTAACAAGATCCTTTCAAAAATGCCACAACAGTTCACAAATTCTAGATATATAATGAAGGAATTTATTCATTTTCACTTTGCTACACTAAGGAAAGGATGAAATTGAAAGAATAGCTTAAAAAAAGAAACCACATTGTGGGTGAACAACAGTTTAAATGCTTATCTCCTATGTCCTAAGGTCTTAATCTTGGCAATTTGTTAATTTTGGTTAAAGATGTTATATGTCTTTTGAGTGCGTAGAGAAATTTACTTCAATCTTCTTATTACAGCCATTAATATCGAGAAAAAATGCTAATAAACGAACATAAATAAATAAACTTAAGACAAGCTAAGACAAGAGGACACAATATTTTGTGTATCCTTGTGAAAAACCCAATGCGGGGAAACCCTTCGATCAAACCTTCTTATTATTCTTCAAATTCGCAGAGAGAGAAAGTACAATTTTTAGCAACATCGTATGCCCTAGCCAAAGAAGTCAACGCTCGGTCCAACTAGCAAAATGTCTCCCAATGGAGTTCGATCAAAGCTGTAGCCAAATTGGGCATCAAGAAACAATTGAAGTCTACCCAAAACAAATCAACTTCTAACAACCCGTCAACTCGCGGTCAAATCTATAGGGGGTCAACGTTGTGGTCAAACAACCCATATTTCCTCGATTTCCGTGCTACTAAACTCGCCTCCAAAAATCATATTTCTACCCAAATATCGAAGTCAAAATCTCAGAGTCGACCGAAGGTCGTCGCCGTTACAAAATCCTTAAACAATCCAAAATATCCAAATACACTTTCACACGCAAGAGAGAGAATGTTCCCAAGGCCGTATGAACCAATCGTAAAGAGAGAGAATGTGAGGAGATGATATCCAAAATGAATTTTGATTCTCTCCTATTTATATCCATCAATGAGTGTGTGACACATCTTTTGGGGCTCGTGAGCCTACATTACAATTATGTCCGACCCGACAATTTTCACGCGTGGAAAAATAAATTCAACATCCAACTTTTTCTCATCTCAAAGATGAATCCAACAAAAATATCATCTCCATCATATGAGTTAAATAAAAGTATTTGGCCCTAGTTTCCAAATTTAATACTCACTCTCAACTAGGGAGAACTCTACCCGTCCATCCATCTATTAACCTATGCAATCTTGTCATCTAGTACCATCATGCACTATTATATATCACCCCGTCATCCCGTGTCATCCTCGCTCTTTCCGTACTTTGTCGCGCCTCGCTTCTCCGTCGGGGGAAGAAGAAGGAAGGAAGATTCGAGACCAGAGTGAGTCAAAAGACCTTACCACTCTTCACCGACCGATGAAATAGGTAACTCCACCTCAAAATGGGAACTCTAGCCCAAAAAGACCAAAAAACATGAAAACTCCCCAAAACAAAAAAAGTGTATTCTTAGAATGCACTTGGTTTTTTTGAAGGTCAAATTTCAACATTTTATAAAATTATGCTAAAAACAAAATTGTTTCTTGAAAAAAGGATTGAAAAAACATCCTCAAAACAAAAACTGGCCATTTAATGAAAAAAATTGTCATTACATTTTTAAAAATAGAATAAAATTTTTTAATCTTTAAAATTCAAACATTAAAAAACAACCTTAAAAAAAAAAAAACAAAACAAAACAAACAAAAAAACAAAAAAAAACATAAACATTTTAAAGCTTAAATTTTAAAAATATATAGGAATAAAAAAATCAAAATAAAAACAAAATAAAAATTTTAATTCAACATTAAAAAAAACCTAAAGTTTAAGAAAAGAAAATTAAAAAAAAAATTAAAGATTAAAATTTCAAAATATATAGAAATAAAAAAAATAAAAATAAAAATAAAATAAAAATATTAAATTAAAAAAAAAGAAAAAGAAATTATAAAAAATAAAAATATAGAAATTAAATTTAAAAGAAAAGAAAAATTTTATTAAATTAAGAAAAAAATGTACTTTAAAATAAAAAATTAAATTTAAAGAAATATATTAATTTTTAATAAATTTAAAACTAAAAAAAAAAATTAAAAAAAAATTCATTATTTAGATTAAAAGTAAAAAAATGAAAAATGAAAATAAAATACAATAAAAATATTAAATTAAAAAATATATATATATTGAAAACAAATAAATTTTAAAAAGTAAATTAACTTTCTTAAATTATAAAAAATAAAATACATATATATGAACTTAAATTAAAAATATATATTAGATTTTATTAAATTAAAAAAAAATGTTAATATTAAAATAAATAAATTAAATTTAAAAAAAGAAAACTATTAAATTTTAATAAATAAATGAATAAACAAATAAATTTTGAAATAAAAATAAATTTAAATATAAAGAAAAAAAAAACATTGTTAAAATAAAAAGTCAAAAAATTTTAAAATCAATTAAAATTGAAAATTTAAAATTGAAATATATATATATATATATATATATATATATATATATATATATATATATATATATAAAATAAAATAAAAAACAAATTAATTTGAAAATATTAAATAATTAAAAAAAAATCTAATTTTAAATACACAACTTTAAAATTGAAATAAAACAAATATAAAAATTTTATGTAATTAAAATAATAATAAAAATTAAAAATTAAAAATATTAAAATTCAAATAAATTAAAAAAAAATACAAAATTTATTAAATTTTAAAATTAAATGAAAAAACTAAACATAAAATTTAATAATAATAAAAAATGGAAAATTAAAAAAAAAATCAATTAAAAAAAAAAAAACACAAAATCTAATAAAAATTATTAACAAAATTTAGAAAAAAATTAAAACAAAATAAATAAATAAAATTAAAAAAAAACAAAATAATTAAAACAAATTAAATTTCAAATATAAAAATTAATTTAAAAAAATTAGTTTCCTGAATTAAAAAAAAAAAAAATCAAATTTGAAAAAATATTAAAAATTACAAAAAAAAGAAATAATTTTTTCGATCGTGGTGGCGCCGCCAATCGGCTCCCGATTTTGGGAATCACCCTTCCGCTGCCAGAGGCCGGACCTAGAATCACCCCTCCCGCCGCAAATCACCCTCCCGGGCGGCCGGGGAGGCCGATTCCCTCCCGCAGGCAGGGAGCCGATTCCCCGGGAATCGCCCTCCCGCCACAGAGGGCAATTCCCGGGACCCGCCTCCGCCTAGGTGGCACGGGGAGGACTCCATCGCTCGCGGCGTGGAGGCCGCATGCAACCTCCCCACCGCCATGGCCGGCCTCTCGCCGCGACTCCGGCGGGAGGCCGATTGGTGGCGCCACCACGATCAAAATTTTTTTTTTTAATTTTTTTTTAATTTTCAATATATTTTTTAATTTTATTTTTTAAATTCAAAAAATTTATTTTTATTTTTAATTCTTTTTTTTTTAAATTTAATTTGTTTTAATTTTTTTGTTTTGTTTTGTTTTTTTTTTTTTAAATTATTTTTAAATTTAATATTTTAGATTATTTATTTTTTAAAATTTAAAATTTATTTATTAAATTTATTAAATTTTAATTTAATTTTTTTTTAAAATTTTTTTCAGTTTATTTAGTTTTTCATTTTTAAAATTTATAAATTGTTTCATTTAAAAAAACAAAAGAACTTATGCATATTTGCTTTTTAATTATTTGCATGTGGTTTTTTTCATCTTTTTTGTTTTTTAATGATAGTTTTTTTTTTAATTTTAATTTTCTTTTTCAATTTTCAATTTTATTTATTTATTTAGTTTGTTTCTTTTGTTAAGTTTAAAATTTGTATTTTTTTTCTTCTTATTATTATTTTTTTAATTTAAATTTTTAAATTTAATTTTTTCTTTTTTTTGTATTTTATTTTTTTTAATCTAAATTTTAATTTTGTAATTTAAATTATTTTTAAATTTTCTATTTTAATTTTTATTTTTTTTTATTATATTGTTTTTTTACCAACTTAGAAAAAATGTTTTCATGTTTTTTTAAAAAAATTTGGTTAATTTTTGTTTTTTTTCTTAAATTATGTGTTTTTTTTTCAAATTCGTCATTTCTTTTGATATAATTTTTGAATATTTTTGTTTTTTTTTAAATTTATTTTTGTTTAAATTTTTTTTTTTGTACGAGTTAATTTTGTTTTTTTTACATTTTTATTGGTTTTTTTATTGTTTTTTAATATTTTTTTATCTAAGTTTTGTGTTTTATTACCAACATGAAAATCACCACTCTAAAAAAAAAAGGTTGGATGTTGCATCAATACGTTTCAAAATTAGCATGAAAATCACCGCTCTAAAAAAAAAGAGTTGACACCGCATCAATACGTTTCAAAATTAGCATGAAAATCACTAACATTTTAAAACAAATATCTACTTCATAAATAAAAATATTAGAGTGTAAAAAATGTGCACAAAAAAAAGGGGTGATTCTCATCACCACTTTTCAAAATCTAGTGCTTTTTATGCTACCAAAAAAAGTAGGTAATGCCATGTTACCTATTTTACCTGTGAATGCGTGTTGTTTTTGACACAACCCATCCTAGACATAGAGAGTATGCATCCATCAAGAATGCTATGGTCTCTATCCTCATTTCCCAACCTCATTGTCCAGATGAGAGGTAATTCCCATGAATCTCGGACTACACGGGTAGGATGTATGTGGGGCATAAATCAAGAGAGGGCGAACCTAGTCCCGTGGTTGCTTATAGCCTCCAAGAAGCTATCCCCAACTCCCCAAAGCTCCTATAGCTCAAAGTCCAACTCAAGCGGAACTTCATAAGAGGGTTTGTTGAAGATTCCAAGCTTCTAACAAAAGATTAAGAATTTGACCTTCCCCAAGGGCTTCGCGAGAATATCTATGACTTGCCCATCGATTCCAATGTGATAGAGCCTTATGGCGCCTCGCCGTACCATATCCCTGATAAAATGGTACTTCGATATCAATATTCTCAAGCGACAGTGGAACAGCGGGATTCTCCTCAAATTCAACCTACCTGACACAATGTGTTTGGAGCAGTAATGGAAATTTGATTCTTAGAGAGTTTGATATAACTTTGATTGTCACAATATATCATAGTAGGTTCCAATTCCAACACTTTGAATGTTAACTTTGCAACCATCTTGCTAAGGTAGATGGATCAACAATTAGTAGTGTTAGCTACCATGTACTCTATTATAGTTTGTTCGAGATGAACTAATGCTGCTAAAGCTTTCCCCTTAGTTGAACTATGATATCACTCAACCCTAAATGAAACAACATTAAAGCATTCTTCCCGCCACTCATCTCTTGGAAAATGTAATCAACAAATCCATGTAAAATAAACTTAGCATATTCCACAAATTCAACAAAAATATACCATGCACTTTAGTTATTACAGCACATGTTTTGTAGCACCCAGTGAATTCATTATTCCCTCATCTCAACCATGAACTCGGGTCAAGGTGTTCATCACAAATTTTATATAAGGTCCAACTCTGTTGGGATAGATACATATAAGATCCAATTATCTTTTTATGCAAGGAAATATTACCAGAAATCAAGTCACCATGCAACTTTAGATTTGAATCATAGAGTGATCATGGGTTTAAAATCTATCACGGAAACCTTTTTAGGATCTCAACTATGAGTTTGCTCAAGGAAAACTTCACCTACACCTCGCTGCATTCCTCTAGACCCAAGAGGACAATGCAATCCATCCACCATTTTCTCCAAAATAAGTAGGGATCCATAGTCTAAGAGACTAAATATTTTGTGCTACAACCCACATAGATTGTCACCACCGTCAACAAATATCTAAGAGCCATCGCATTTGCTAGAAGTTTGTAAAGGCTACCCTCCTTGAATATTTTTGCCAACACTTGATTAGAATCAAGGTTCAAATGTTTGATGATTACTTTTTGGTGGCTAAAACTAGAATATTACCTCTCTCTACAAAGTTGATGACATGCATCACAAATATCTTAATGAACTAAATCAAGAATCCCTTGAAATACATGCTTGCTGCTCGGGGAAGCATGTGCTTGGCATGCTCACGAGTGCACATCCCGCATGCCTCTCTATCTCCTCGACCTTGAAGTCATATAAACCATCATTTTCTTCAAAAGAGTGTAGGGAACCATAGTTTAGGAGACTAAATCTACCGTGCTAGAGCTCATAGATCACATTGTTGGTCAACAAATTTCTATTCTTTTAGGATTTTCTAGAGTTTGTAAAGATCACCCTCTTTAATGATTTAGCCAAGACTCTTGATTCGTATCAAGGTTTAGATTTTCAATGATTAATTTTTGTTGGTAAAACACCCTCTACTTCAAATATGCTGTGCAAGAAACTAAAAGGAATTTTTTTAGTCATACATACCCTCATGTGGATCCAATACTTCTCGTTTGGCACATGTAATGGGATGATCCAAATCCAACTATTGGGTACTTTCCATTGTCACCAAACTCCACTTTCATGTTGTTATCTTGTTCTTCTCAGTTAAGAGAGATCATTTTTTTGGGGATGTGTCCGGAGGCTTCACTGTTAACATAACACCCAACACTGACATTATGTTGATGGAAAGGGATGACACCATGGTAAAGGTTGTATTAAACTTGGTCAGCTGACTCATCCACTCCAAAATCTTCTACGCTTCTTGGAATTTGATTCGGTTATTGTTTCTTACCTTCTCTTTCTTCTCGACATTGAGAAGAATCGTAGTGTTTCAAATGGGAGTGTCCTGGCCATGTTTCCCATGGCCCTGGGAGGGAGGGTCGAGGGTGCTTCGGGGAAATGAGGGGAAATACAAGGAGAAATTTTTCCCCTAGTGTGAGCAATGTGTTTCAAAAGGGGACTTCTAGGCATCCCCTCAATTTTTTTTCCCTATAAAGACTTAAAAGATAAAAATAAAAACAAAAACAATATAAAAAAACCCCTCCCATGATACTCATTTTGTTTTCAATATTAATTGTGCATTGTTAATTTTCGCTTTAACTTTCAAGTGTTGACTCTAGATACTAATGACCTCAGACTTGTGCCTGACTTTTCACTTCAAATATTTTCGAGTTTGAGTAATTTCAATTTACTATTTCTAATTTCGTATCTACTATATTTTCTAATGATGAATATACTATCGATAGATCGGTTTATATTTCATTTATTATTTATGAATCTATATTTTTTGGATTACTAACTGGAAGTTTCCGAATCATGTTTATATCATTTACAAATTTGAATTTACTACTATTTATTGTTTACCTTTTAGCGTTTACATTGTGTAATAATGAATTTGCATGAAATGAATTGTTATTGTTGGGATTTTACCGTTATATATATATATATATATATATATATATATATATATATATATATTAGAGAGAATGTATGCTAGGTACCCCTATCCGTCCTCACCGAATTCCTACAAACATTGGAGATTCCACATGTCCCCCATGTATTGCTTACCCTTTAGCGTTTACATCGTGTAATGATGAATTTGCATGAAATGAATTGTTATTGTTGGGATTTTACCGTTATATATATATATATATATATTAGAGAGAGAATTGTATGCTAGGTACCCCTATCCGTCCTCACCGAATTCCCAAACATTGGAGGTGATTCCATGTCCCCCATGTATGTCTCCCGGCTCCCACATTTCCCCATCCTAAACTTGGTGGAAGTTTGAAGCACTTGATATGGCTTAAGTCCTACTTTGCCGATTAGAGTACCCCAAGTCTTATTTCTCTTTTAATCTCTTACTAGATCCTTTTCCTTCCTCACTTCCTCACCCTCTTAGTGAGGCTAGGTTTGAAACATCTTCATAAGTGTCATATTATGTTAGGTGACTTACGAAATATGCAATAGAATTCGTACTTATGGAATTCAAATATATAATCATCAATTTTCTACCCGGATTTTTTCCCACCTCCGCTTATTGGATTCTTAACTCTCACATTCATGCCTTGCTAGGTGAAAATTATTCCACAATATTTGTCTATATTCTTCATAATTGAGGATGAAAAAAGTCTTCCTCCATGCCTTCTCGCCGAAGGCTACTTCCATCATAACAAGGTGCAACTTGTCATCTCCAAAATTTCAGTAAATGAGATTTTATATGAGTTGGAAAAATGATGGAAATTTAGTATATATTTCTAAATTCCAAATTCAATTATCAAGCCTTTTGATATTCATAGTTCCATCAAAAGAGTATACTGCCAACATCATCTCTACTTTAGTAGGCATTTGTTGGATGAAAGAGGAGTTTGCTAGCACCGATGTCTAGTAGATAGGGCTAGAACTCGGTTCCTACGCACATAGCACAAGGAATTTTGGCACTACCAAAGTTTGGGTTAATACTGCGAGATTTACAAAGTGTTGTTGCGGGGACATGAAAGCCATCATGCTCGATCGAGCACACACGTACTCTCCTTTGATTCGTAAGTTGGAGATCCTACAAACCATCTAATCCGGTTAGCCTCCTTTCGGGTAATGATAGGCTTCCTTTGCTCCCTCTCTTCTACCATCTTGCCATGTATATACATCTTATCTTTGAGTCCTTCTCTCTAGCTATCCAGGCTTTATCTATCTCTTTCTCTTTGCCTTGTACTTCGATTCTAGTGTAGAACATCAACCAAGTGTACCTGACTTTTCTTCAAGAACTTGAGTGATCTCGATTAGGAATTTTTCTAAGGAAACTTGAAAATTTGAGATACCAAATGGTTTGAACTTTAATGTGCCTATATGGTTTCTAAACTTATGGCTTTTGTATTCAACTTTCAAGCACTTTCAACTTCAGGCTTGAATTTGTTTTGCAAGTCAGTTATAAAACTAAGTTTCTCCGTGCCCAATATTTTCCTTTTTATTCGGTCTACAAAGCTAGAATCGTATCGAAACATGGAATTAACATAAAATGGTGCACATACATAGAATTTTACATAGGGAATATTGTATGAATCTAGCATTATAGCAAACCATAGATTTTACGCTTGAATGAAGCTTAGATTATGGTACACCTGAAAGAAGCCAAATCCATGTATAAAATGAACTCTAGAAAGAAAGAGAAGTAGCAAATTGCAATGTGTAAGGTGACAATAGTTACTTTGAACCATCCAAAGTTTCACTTCCAGAGATGTTGGTTTGTCTATGAAGGGGATTTGGTAACTTTATATTAACATGCATGGAAGAGAAGAGAATCATATTCGATTAATTATCCGTCTAAAAATGCCCATGTGAATTTGTTAAGCGCTCACCGAATTTTCCATGGTACCTATCTCATCACTCTATGTTAAATTAGATTTATTGAGTGCTTCCTCTAATTTACATCGTTTGATGCAACATGCATGAAACTCGATAGAATGCGTACTTGATATTTTATGCAAGGTAGGAAGATTTCATTCAAACGAACATATAATACACCGAATCGGGGTCCTCGATAACTCTAAACCCTCATATGCCAAAAATTATCCCGCTTCAAGCTTTTCAGGCATACTTAAGTCCGAGAACATGGGAGTTACATTGATTAAGCACCTTGAGAATATGGCATATGTGTATCACTACATAGCAGCTTCAAAGGACAAAAAGGTAGAATGAATATGAATCATAGAAGTCCACCACTTTCTACTAATGACCATACCCATAGCAAATTCTTGCCATTGCATGCTTCTTATTGGATAAGACCAAGGCCAATGTGATCATATAGCATCAATGACATTGAAATTGCCGGGTTGAAGAGCAACCCACCAAATGGGCTTATCTTGGAGAAGACCACTGCGAGAATAATTTTCTTTCTTCAATATTTGCATTGGCATCAATATTACCTCGTATTAACAAAAGAAGGATTCACAACGTTTCCAACTTTCTCAACAGTCTCGCCTAGTTGTGAGACGTTATTTGCATTCTTCTTCATTCCTTCCCAAAAGCTTCCTTTCTATTTAGAATCACCATATGTTCTCAAATGTTTAGGATCAATTTTTTCTAGAGGTACCGAATCCTTCATAGCTTTCTATGCATTTTAGGTTTTGAAGATGGATTTCTCTCCAAATTAAATTTTCTCTTTCTAGTTCTTTCCTTTCCAAGTATATATTTCAATAGAATTCTCTTGTGCTACCGCAGTAATCCCTCTAAATAAGAATCACCTTCAAAGATTGATCCAAATAGCTTTTGTCAGACACTGACATGCCCTTTCTCTTTCTCTACTCCATTCTTAATTCTACATAGGTCCTTGCTCCTTTATCTTCCCCGTCCAAATTCTATACTCATCCAACAACAAGGAAACAACATCTTCAACATGCAAATCATCGTGTGCATTACCCCCTATCACAACAAGCTACTCTAACAATATTTTTTGACTAACTCTCGATAGTTCCTCTTGCAAATCAGTTTGTACACTATGATCTCCTTCATTTGTCCAAGCCGATGTGCCCCTGGCCCATGGCCTATAAGTCCAAATTTGGATTCAAATCGCTCTTACAAAATATACCGTAATCAACAACTCTCCAGATCGATTCCTGTGTGCCCAACTTCATGTACTAACAAAAAGACAAATATATCTGCTTGTTTTGGAAGTCCCCTAATTGCCGATACATTATGGTTGAATATCCATCCAAATGAAGATATTTGTACTTCCCGTAATTCATGTAGTCAATAAGAATATTGAGCGTTTTAGTCATTTGAGCAAATGAGGGAATTCAATGCCTTTAGCACAAAGGCATTTTAGCAAAGCATCTAATGTCCGTAGCTTCCCGTAATTCGCCGTAAGATTTTTGCAAGATGAAAGATTTGTAAAGGAGGTGAAGATTTGAATATTCTATTTGTAAGGTGAAGAACTCGGTTGTTCGTAGAGTAACCGAGTTCATTTATTTAATCAAATAATGAGGATCTCGTAGGTTTTATGTGACCATTGAACTTGGTTGTAATGAGAAAACTAACAGAAGCTTTTTCATCAATGGATGATAAAGTTCTTAATTATAACATGTAAAACCCTTTCCGAGCAGTATTTATCATCAATCTAGGGAGCCGAATTGGCATGTTGAATGAATAAAACGTATTTTAATAGTCCTAGTTTATTATTAAGAAAACGATCTTGATGGGAGATGACTAATCCTTCATATTCTACATTTATAGGACCGTAGCACACTTTCTTCTCTAAAAGATTCACTCGCACGTGTTGGAAACACTTGTGGATCTACCGATGTTTCTCACTTTCGCTTCTTCAATCCGATAATACTATAAGATATCCTTCTCACTTTCCAAGAAGCCTTCAATAATTTCATCTAAAATCGCGATCCCATTTGCTAAAGAACAAAGCAACTCAGCTTCCGCATGGTTTTCTATTCCTTTGGAGAACCATTCGTTGAATTTCTCATGGCTATCAAATGTTGGCATGATAAAATGAAGCAAGGCTCAAAGTTCGCCATGTTATTTCTCAATGGATCATTCCAAGAAGAAAATGCAATTTCGATAGTTGAAAACCAGAGTATTTTTCTACCGTTTACTATTTCCAACCCTTAATCACTTCGAGTCGGTCTAAAACCATATACCGCCATTTAACTCACCTTAATTACTTTCATCGCTTACAACTTACAAGGAGTCAGTAACTTCAGACAAGTATATGAAAACTTGCTTCCCTTCAATAAATTCATTTAGGATTTATATTTTTTCGAAGTACAATACATTCATTACTCCCGCAAGGAGATATATCAAATCGCATTTAACTTTCCAATTTCATCAAATGTGCAACCACAAGAAATGGTCCTCATATGTTCTTTCCCTCAACTAAATGATAACAATGTCATCAAGTTGAATGGTCTGGTCTAAACCCATTTCATCGGCCTAGATGCCATTCAATCCCCGTTCATAACAATTTACAAATCATTGAAGACCATTGAGTTGGTATTGTTTTAGAATACCATTGAAAATTTTTGGTGTTTGCTTTGATGAGGTAAGAGGCATTGAGGAAGGGTTGAGAACATCCATGTTGCTAGAACCTTCAACCACACCTTCGAAAATAAGCTATCAACTCCACAAAATTTAAACACTCATCATCAAATGTACCTTTCCTCAAGCCAAAGACTGCATTCTTTGCAACTCTAATGGCTTCTTCTTTAAACGCACTTATTTTGATCTTCTCTCTTCCTCCCTTGGTTTCACATCACCTATGTTTTGATCCACATCCGTTTCGGTAGTAGAGGCTCCAACAACTAGCAAGTATCAAGGTCTAGCGTAGTTTGAGAAGCTATTTTATTCTCGCATGAAATGACTATAAATTCACCGTGAAAGAAATTTTAGCCTCTCGCGGTTACCTTTTAGCTTCTCTAAGATATTCCTCACACTTCAAATCTTCCATTGCATCCCTCTTCCTTTTTCCGCATTTAAGCTTCTTCTTTTTCTCGCTTTTTCCTGCATACGTATATCGAGCCAATTTTCTAGTGCAAGAATACATGCAACCTTCATAAGTCAAGCAATTGCGCATCTAGCGTTAACCCCATTTTGGAAATATTTTTGCAAATTTTTTAGCATCATTTCGATTGTTTTCTTTCGTGATATAATGAGAAATTTTTATAGTGTTTTGGCAAGTTTCTTTTGACAATGTTGGCCCGCTCTTTGCAATTTTCTCTCGAGCATCCTCCCTTTCAACCATAAATAGATATTTGTATGGATTGCTTCGGGGTAGCTTGCATTTAATAATATCATAGCTACCCCCTTTCTCCAATACCTTCACATAACAAACTTGTAATTTTCCTTGCTTCGTACATAATCATCCTTTGAATGTTTAATGATTCTTCCTATGTTGGCAATGCTTCCAAATTAGAATAAAAACACCTCGTAGACTTAACTTTTGGCTTGAGTCACATGAAGATGATAGCTCTTTCAAATCCACCCCGAAGAGTCTCATACTTTGTGGAAGGTTATCCTATTCCAAAGACAAAAGTCCGATGTCTAATCCTTTTATTAGCAGCCATCATGGAAGACAAAGATCTCAAATCTAGCCTACCCTTCAAAAAAAATTATCCTCTATTTGAACACTGCAGCCAGTGGTTAAGATATGGTGCTAATTTGTCATAAAATGGTGGAATTTAAAAACAACCCCCTCTACTATCTCTAATAAACCATATGTTGATGCATGAGGACCATGTTCAGGAGCAATGTCAAGATGGTTGTAATTCCACATATTTTGGACCACATCATCTATGTGAGGACTCGAAAAATTAGGAACATCTAATCCATATGGATTCCTCTCAACTTTTAGAACCATTTGAGAACCATGACTTAATTTCCAACTCTTCCCATTTGAGGTATGCATTGCAGTGGAGGAACCTATGCGGGCAGTAGCAGCCACTGCTGCTTTCAACTTATTAGATTTCTTGAAATTTAGTGCATGTTCCCCAAGCATGTTTCGATAATATTACTTTGATATGTGCTTCTCAAAGTCATCATCATCTTCATCATTTCTATCTGCATCTTTTCGTGCAGATAAGTTATAGCCAGCCTTTAGTTCAACATGGTACAATTTTCTTTTAAAGCCATCTCTGATGGTAAATCTGATGGCCTCTTAGCCCAACCACCATTTATTTGTGCAAGCATTGTGTCATGTGCCCTTCATTCCTTTCAAATAACCCTGGATGATTGCATACCTTCCACAACTGGATAAAAATTTTCATGAGGTTTTCAACCTTTTTGTAGTTTATATGACCTCTGGCACTATCAAATAATTCGGCTACAAAATTCTTGTTCTTAATAGCCTGATAAAAGGCTTGGTGGCGAGAGCTCAATGGACAGTTCATAGTTACATACTTTTTATTGCTCATTTTGGTGATCACATCTTTTTTTACTCCACACAACATGAAAGGCTTTAGGAAAACATGTAGTCGATTAAGTTGGTGTTCATTCAAAGTGTATCCATGCTCTGCATGGTTTTCTATGCCTTTGGAGAACCATTCATTGAATTGCTCATGGCTATCAAACAATGTTGGTATGATAAAATGAAGTAGTGAAAAAATTTCTGCCATGTTATTTTGAATGAGCATTCTAGTAAGAAAAAGGCAATTTCAATTATTGAAACCAAAGAGAATTTTCCATTGTTTACTGTTTGATCTCTTAATCACTTGAGCTTCATCTAAAACCATATACTACCCTTTAACTTGCCTTAACTACTTCTCATCAATTACAACTTATAAGGAGCTAGTAACCTGTAACAAGTATATGAAAACCTGCTTCCCTTCAATAGAGCCTTTTAGGATTTATATTTTTTCGAAGTACAATCCATTCATTACCTTAGTAAGTGAGAGATATCAAATCAAGACGAAACCTTCCAATTTCAGCAGTCAGGTGCAACCAAAAGAAATGGTCCCCATATGTTCTTTTCCTCAACTAAATGAGTTAAGAATGACATTGCTTGAATGGTCTTGCCTAAACCCATTTCACCAGCTAGGATGCCATTCAGTCCCTATTCATAACAATTTACAAACCATTGAAGACTCTTGAGTTGGTACTGTTTCAGAATACCAGTGAATATTTTTGGTGTTTGCATTGATCAGGTAAGATGAATTGAGGAAGGGTTGAGCAAATCCATGTTTCTAGAACCTTCAACCACGCCTTCTAGTGTCAGGTTGTTAGCTCCATGAAATTTTAAACACTCGTCATAAAATGCACTTTATTTGTTCATAGACTGCATTCTTTGCAACTCTAATGGATTCTTCTTTAAATGAAGTTTATTTTGGATCTTCTTCCTCCATTGGTTTCACATCATCTATGTTTTGATCCACATTTGCTTCGGAAGTAGAGGCTCCAACAACTAGCATTGAAGGTTCAGTAGGTTGAGAAGTTGTTTTATTCTGCATTAAATAACTGTAAATCTTTGTCTATGAAACTAAAAAGTATAGTCTCTGTTGTTACCTTTTATCTTCTCTAGGATCGTCCTCACACTTCAAAGCTTCCGTTGCATACCTCTCTTCCTTTTTCCAGATTTCACCCTGTTCTTTGTCTGATTTTTTCAAGAATAACAGTATATCTCGAGCTAATTTTCTGGTACACATTGATGCAACCTTCATCAACTTCGAAGACCATGTAGATCTAGCCTTAACCTCCTTTTGGAAATATTCTGCAAATTTTTTAGCACCATTTGATTATTTTCTGTGATATAATGAGAGATTTTTATGGTGTTTTGGCAAGTTTCTTTTGACAATGTTGGCCCAGTTCTTTGAAATTTTCTTAGCATCCTCCCTTTCAACCATAAATAGATCTTTTTGTACTGGATGCTTCTTGGGTAGCTTGCATTTAATAATATCATTGCTACCCCCTTTATTCAATACCTTCACATAACAAACTTGTAATTTTCATGTTTCAAACATTATCATCCTCTGAATGTTTAATGATTCTTGCTATGTTGGCAATGCTTGCAAATCATAGTCAAATACTTGCAGACATAAATTTTGGCTTGAGTCACATGATGATGATAGCGCTTTTAACCCACCTTGAAGGGTCTCATATTTTGTGGAAGGTTCTCCCATTCCAGCATAGTTCTGATGCCTAATTATTTTATTAGCAGCCATCATGGAAGATAAAGATCTCAAATCTAGCCTACCCTTCAAAAAATTATCTTCTATTTGAACATCTGTAAAGTTTGTCACAGGCAAGTTAAGAGATGGTGCTAATTTTTCATAAAATGGTGGAATTTTAAAAACAACCCCCTCTTCTATCTCTAATAAACCATATGTTGATACATGAGGACCATGTTCAAGAGCAATGTCAAGATGGTTGTAATTCCTAAGATTTTGGACTGCATCATCTATGTGAGAACCTGACAAAGTAGGAATGTCTAATCCATGTGGATTCCTCTCATATTTTAGAACAATTTGAGAACCATGTCTTAATTTGCAACTATTCCCATTTGAATTATGCTTGGTAGTAGAGGAACCTATTTGGGCAGCAGCAGCCACTGCTGCTTTCAACTTATTAATTTCTTGAAATTTAGTGCATGTTCCCCAAGCATGTTTCGATAATATTCATCTGATATGTGCTTCTCAAAGTCATCATCATCTTCATCATTTCCATCTACATCTTTCATGTAGATAAGTTATAACCAGCCTCTGGTTCAACATGGTAAAATTTTATTTTTAAAGCCATCTCTGATGGTAAATCTAATGGCCTCTTAGCCCAACCACCATTTCTTTGAGCAAGAACTGTGTCATGCGCCCTTCATTCCTTTCAAATAACCCTTGATGATTGCATACCTTCCACAACTGGATAAAAATTTTCTCAAGTAATTCAACTACAAAAATCTTGTCCTTGATAGCCTGATAAAAGGCTTGGTGGTGAGAGATCAATGTAGAGTTCATAGTTGATTCTTTTTATTTCTCATTTTGGTGATCACATCTTTCTTTACTCGATGCAAAATAAAAGGCTTTAGGACAACATGTAGTTGATTAAGTTGGCATTCATTCAAAGTGCATCCATGATCTACATGGTTTTCTATGCCTTTGGAGAACCATTCATTGAATTTCTCATGGCTATAAAACAATGTTGACATGATAAAATGAAGTAGTGCCCAAAGTTCTGCCATGTTATTTTGACTGAGCATTCCAGTAGGCAAAAGGTGACGTTGAAATCCAAGAGCATTTTCCACCATTTACTATTTGTAATCTTAATCACTTGAGCTTCATCTAAAACTATATATTGCCATTTAACTCGCCTTAAGTACTTCTCATCAATTAAAACTAACAAGGAGCTGGTAACTTGTGACAAGTATATGAAAAATTCTTCCCTTCAGTAATGTCGTTTAGGATTTATATTTTTTCGAAGTACAATCCATTCATTACCCTAGTAAGTTAGATATATCAAATCAGGACAAAACCTTCCAATTTCATCAGTCGGGTGAAACCACAAGAAATGGTCCCCATATGTTCTTTTCCTCAACTGAATGAGTTAAGAATTCCATTGCTTGAAGGGTCTTGCCTAAACCCATTTCATCAGCTAGGATGCCATTCAGTCCCTATTCATAACAATTTACAAACCATTGAAGACCCTTGAGTTGGTACTCTTTCAGAATACCAGTGAACATTTTTGGTGTTTTCATTGATGAGGTAAGAGACATTGAGGAAGGGTTGAGAAAATCCATGTTACTAGAACCTTCAACCACACCTTAAAGTGTCAGGCTATTAGCTCCACAAAATTTTAAACATTCATCATCAAATGCTCTTTCTTTGTTCAGAGACCGCATTATTTGAAACTATAATGGCTTCTTCTTTAAATGTAGTTTCTTTTGGATCTTCTTCCTCCATTGGTTTCACATCATCTATGTTTTGATCCACATCTGATTTGGCAGTAGAGGCTCTTACAACTAGCATTGAAGGTTCAATAGGTTGAGAAGCTATTTTATTTTGCATGAAATGACTGTAAATATTTTTCTGTGAAAGTAAAAAGCTTAACCTCTGTTGTTACCTTTTAGCTTCTCTAAGATCTTCCTCACGCTTCAAAGCTTCCGTTGCATCCTTCTCTTTCTTTTTCCAGATTTCAGCCTGTTCTTTGTCTGCTTTTTTCCAGAATAACAGTATATCTCATGTTAATTTTCTAGTGAACATTGATGCAACCTTCATCAACTTCGAGGACTATGAATATCTAGCCTTAACCTCCTTTTGGCAATATTCTGCCAAATTTTTAGCATCATTTGATTGTTTTTTGTGATATAATGATAAATTTTTATGGTGTTTTGGAAAGTTTCTTTTGACAATGTTGGCCTAGTTCTTTGCAATTTTCTCAACATCCTTCCTTTCAACCATAAATAGATCTTTTTGTATGGGATGCTTCTTGGGTAGCTTGCATTTAATAATCTCATTGCTACACCCTTTCTCCAATAACTTCACATAGCAAACTTTTAATTTTTTTTGTTTCAGACATAATCATCCTTTGAATGTCTAATGATTCTTGTTATGCTAGAAATGCTTCCAAATCAAAATCAAATACTTGTAGACATAATTTTTTTCTTGAGTCACATGATGATGATAACGCTTTTAACCCACCCTGAAGAGTCTCATACTGTAGCTGTCTCTCCATTCAGTGTTAGTTTGATGTCTAACTTTTTATTAGTACTCATCATGGAAGACAAAGAGATTCAAATATAGCCTACCCTTCAAAAATTCTATCGTATTTGAATAATTCGTAGCTGCTGCGTTAAGAGATGGTGCTAATTTGTCATAAACTGGTGGAATTTTAAAACAAAATTCCTCTTCTGCCTCCACAAATTCACACTACATGTTTATGCATGAGGATTATGTTCAAGAGCATTCATGTTCAGGAGCAATGTCGATATGGTTGTAATTCCCCAAATTTTGGACCACATCATCTATGTGAGGGCCTGACAAAGTAGGAACGTCTAATCCATGTGGATTCCTCTCATATTTTAGAACCATTTGAGAACCATGACTTAATTTACAACTCTTCCCATTTGAAGTATGCTTTGTAGTGGAGGAACCTATGTGGGTAGCAGCAGCCACTGCTACTTTCAACTTATTGGATTTCTTGAAATTTAGTGCATGTTCTCCTAGCATGTTTTGATAATATTCCTCTGATTCTCAAAGTCATCACCATCTTCATCATTTATATCTGCATATTTCCTTGCAGATTAGTTATAACCAACCTCTGGTTCAACATGGTACAATTTTATTTTTAAAGCCATCTCTAATGGTAAATCTCATGGCCTCTTAGCCCAACCACCATTTATTTGTGCAAGCACTATGTCACAACCTTTAATTCCATTAATGTTGACTTGACTATTGCTGGTGTAATTATCTGTATCATCATCATCATCATCTTGTGGTACTTGATAATTCCATATAGGATCTAGGTTAAAGAGTTCTGAATATGAACAATTATTTTTAGTCAGATGGTAGCCATTGGTATAAGGAAAATTGTGCTCCATCCTAGTATTGGGACAAAAGAAACTGATATCACCTATAGGAGTAGTGATTAGACTTGTAGCCTTTGATAGGGCGTCTTCATGATAATTTGTCAACGAAACCCTCCAAAATTCAGTGGCAGGGGGTGTGTATTTTGTTTGGGAATTGAACCGTCAACCAACGGGTAGTCAATACCCTAGGTGCCCTATGGCTTCTTACGCTAGAATAAACCTATGAAGCATATGAGAATGGTGGATAAATCTAGGTTTTGAGGATATGCAGGGGGTTTGGACTAGGCCATATCTTCTTCTACCATATTTCCAATGCTATGCTGCTTGCTTGCTTCCTGTTTATTTAGAGTTACCACTTACCCCATGTAAACGCCTACTTTGTTAAACGAGATCATCATTGTTCTTATTTCCTTTTTTTTTTCTTTCCTGTATATTTGGTTTGGTCATTAACCCACAATACTTTATATTTACTATTTAGTATTTACAAAATCTACTACTTTCTTGAACATATGTCAAATTTTTTTGGCACCAATGAAGAAGTTAGAAATATTAAAATTTATGCATCTTTAGCTCCTGAAGTTAAATCTGAAGACATCAAACTCCTTGAAAATTACAAAGATTTTTTTTCTTGGTATTATGCTTATTTAAAAACTTATGACACATCTTTAATTTAGCATAAAATCCCATCAAAACCAGAAGAAAAACCTTATCAGCAAAAATTAAGAAGGATGAATCTAGTTATGCTTCCCACCATAGAAAATGAACTTAAAAATCTTCTAGATGCCCAAATAATTCTCCCTTTAAGATATTCTAATTGGGTTTCCAATTTATTCCCTATCAGGAAAAAGAATGGTGAAATAAGACTTTGTGTAGATTTTAGAAACCTTAATAGAGCATCTCTAAAAGATAATTATCCACTTCCAAAGATGGATCAGTTACTTCAAAGGGTGGCAGGTGCTAATATATTCTCTATGCTTGATGGCTTCTCTAGTAATAATCAAATTTTGGTAAATTCAGAAGACAGAGAGAAGACGGCCTTTACTACACCGTGGGGTACATTCATGTATGCCAAGATGCCTTTTGGCCTATAAAATATAGGAGAAACCTTCCAAAGAGCTATGGACCTAGCCTTTGTTGGAAAGGTAAATAAATTTGTTGTCATTTATCTTGATGATAACTGTTTTTTCTGAATCAGACCAGAAACATCTAAAGCACTTGATGAAGGTTTTTGATAGGTGCAGAATGTTTGGAATATGTCTAAATCCCAAGAAGTCATTATTTGCTATCAAAGAGAGAAAATTACTAGGTCATATGATTTCAAAGGATGGAGTAGTAATAGATCCCAAAAGGGTCTCTGATATTCAATCATTATCATTACCTAGAAATAAGAAAGAGATACAAGCCTTTTTAGGGAAGATTAGCTTTTTGAGAAGATTTATACAAAACTATGTTGAAATATTTAAAGACATTAAAGATATGCTAAAAAAGAACCATTAATTCAAATGGAACATTTATGCAAGATTTGAATTTGATCAGATAAAGAATGCCATTTTTGAACCTCCCACTCTAGCCAATCCAGACTACTCAGAGCCATTCAGTATATTTTCCTTTGCATCCAAAACCACCGTTGTTGATGTCCTTTTGCAAAAGAATGAATATTATCAAGACCAACCCATAACATGTTTTAGAAAAGTTATGAGAGATGCTGAACTCAGGTATGATATTATTGAAAAGCAAGCCTATGCCTTAGTTCAAGCCCTGAAATCTTTCAGAATGTATGTCCTCCATTCTACCATTATTGCCTATGTCCCAAACAATGCTGTTAAAAATATTCTTACCCAACCTGACACTGATGGAAGAAGAGGAAGGTGGATTACCAAAATCCTTGAATATGACCTCACTTTCAAAACAACTATGTTAGTAAAAGGTCAAGGTTTAGCTAAATTGATGGTTGCATCAAATTGCAATGCGTTGGGCATAAATTCTGTTTTTGAAGTCTCCGAGAAAAATCCACAAGAACCTTCTTCAAATCTATAAAGGAAGAATCCACAAGAACCTTCCTTACATGCAGAAGGGGAGAAACCACAAGAACCTTCCCAAGATTCTCAAGGAAAGAACCCACAAGAACCTTCTCCTTCAACAAAAATGGTTCCTCTTCACATTGATAAAAAGTTAGTCCTATCAGATTGCTATGCACATATTGTACATTTTCTGATTCATTTTGAGTTCTGAACTGAGTTTTCAAAAAACCAGTGTAAAACAATTAAGTTTAAATCTGTCAAATATTGCATTATCAATGCCAACTTGTACTAGAAATATCCTATTAATATTATATTACTTTTCCTAACAGAATCAGAGGCTGGAGGAATTATTGATCAGTTCCATGCAGGAATATGTGGAGGGAATTATGCTTGGAGAGAAACAACATACAAAATACTAAGGGCATGATTCTAATGGCCCACTCTGTTTGCACAACTGGGATCAAAATTCATATCCTGTGTTCCATGTCAGATGTTTGTTGGTAAGCAAAAACTAGCAGCTCTTCCATTAGTTCCAGTAGTTATCTCAGCACCATTTCTTCAGTGGGGATTATATTTTATAGCAGAAATTCACCCAACTTCAAGTAATCAGCACAGATGGATCTTAAATGCTACTGACTACTTCACCAAGTGGGTGGAAGCCATTCTTGTAATAAATGCCACAGATTCAATTGTAATTAAATTCATTGAAGAGAAAATTTTATCTAGATTTGGTTTTCCACAACAAATAGTCACTGGCAATGCCACAACATTCAGTAGCATAAAGATGATAGAATTTTGCCAGAAATATCAGATTCTACTGCATCATTCAACTCCCTATTATCCATAAGGAAATGGTCTTGTTGAATCATCTAAAAAGAGTTTAGCAAAGGTAATTTAGAAAAATCTAGAAGACCATAAGAAAAATTGGGGCAGTAATCTGATTTATGCAATCTGTGCAAACAGGATTTCTCCCCAAAGATCAATAGGTAAATCTCCATTTCAACTAGTTTATGGTAAAGATGCTATTTTTCCCACCAATTTGGCTTTCCCTGTACTTAAGTTTCTACAAGATTCTACTAATGAAACTAATGACTTCTCTAGAAGGATTAATCAAATTATTGAGTTAAATGAGAAATAGAGATGAAATCCAATTCAAGTTGAGAAAATATCAGAATAAGATGAAGATTCTTTTTGACAAAAAGGTTAGGGAAAGAGATTTTAGAGAAGGGGATTTAGTTTTGAGATGGGATGCTAGGAGAGAAGATAAAGGCAAGCATGGAAAGTTTGACAATTTATGGTTTGGACCACTCATCATTGCAGAAGTTAAAGGAAATAACACATTTTTTCTACAGAATTTGGAAGGACAGTTCTCAACACTCCCTGTCAATGGCAGATTTTTGAAACACTATATCCAGCACTGAAGGAGATCCTACATCATCATTGTATATTATCATTTTCCTTTACCATTTCAAGTCTGTTTGTTTTCTATAGCAAAGACTCCATAGCTTGAGGAGAAGGCACATGGAACTGCTTGTTCTCTGCATCCCACAAGGGGAAGCAGTCCCCAGCTGGAGCTAATGTTGTAACATTATTTGTTTTGATAAGTTTGCATGGCAATTTGAAAAAACAAATAGATAAAATGCTAAGTTAGGACATGGATGAAAAAGAAAAATTTTAAAAATGTTAGGAAAATTATGTTTTTATGCATATCCATGTTAGAAAATAATGTTAGAATAGATTTTCTCTAAAGAAAGAAGGCAAAAGAAAAAAAGTTAGGGAAGCATAGAATAAAAGAATGTGTGAATGCTTTAGTGTTTGAATAAATAAAACTATGGCCGCTTGTTTAAATGCATCGTATACTTAAAGATATTTAAATTTTTATTTATGATGTTAAAACCTTTGAAAGAGGATTTAATGTTCATTTGTTAAATTGATATATTCAAAGCACATATTGATTTTGTAATAAGCTCACTACACAACAAAGCGGTCAAATCAAAGGAGTAACATGCCTACATGATTGGACGACATATCTAGAGCCCACTCCAGATCTACGGCGGAGATCCACTTCGCGAACCCCCTCCGAACATTTCCCGTTAGTGCGAAGGGGGGGAGGGTCTGAAGTGTGGTTTTAATGACCACCTAGATTTGCGACGTGGTGGCACTGCAGAACTTTGCACCACCTCTACCTAAAACTGGAAATCGGGAGGTACCCCCCCTGAAATCCATCAACGGTTTTCAATGCCCAATGATCGTTCCTCCCGCGCTCGATGGCCATTCCTCCCATGCCCTCAGCCAATGTATATCCTTCCCACGACATAGTTGTTACCTCATTGTCCAATGACATCCCTCCACATCATTTTCTTGTTATCCCCTATGCTCCACTTATTCCCGTTAATTTCCCCATTGGCCACTAAACCCGCTCCTGGACCGTTAATTATCCCATTGATTATTAAACCCCATCGGAGCAGTTAAACCCTACAGTCATATCCTAGATTGTTAAGTCCAAATCAAACTCTATAAAATCGCCTGCAGACTCCCTTTCATCACTTTTATTTCCCATCCAAATTACTACTATCCCTGTATTCTATTTTCCAAAGCGATTTGTCGGTCTATCCAATCTACAACCACCATCTTACTTCCGTAATCCATGTCATCTGATATTAAACCCAATCGTTAAGTTCTTTTCCCAATCATATCCTATCAAACATGGCACCTAAGGCCAAAAACAAGAAACAAACGATGCCTAGGGTAAAGGCAAGAAACAAGTCACAAAGGAAGTCCAGATCATCAACCCTATTGCAGAGGTCATCCCTAAGGTCGCCCATCTAGTTGTAGAAACCATTCTTGCTGCAATGCCACAGCTTAACCTCGACCTCATACACCTAGTCGACGCCTTTTTCAAAGTCACAGTTTGTCATTGTTAATTTGAATTCTATGAGTTACATTTTTGGCTAAAATAGAAGCACATAGATAACCAAGACCCTATCAGGTACTGTGAATCCATGTTTCCTTTGTTTTCATTTCCACAAACTCATCCTTTTCCTGATTTAATTGCCTAGTGTCAGAAGCAATATGATCCTATAACCGGATGAGTGGTGGCTTAGAATGGAAACATTCTGATCACCATATCCCCTTAAACCATAAACCAGATGCTACTCATTCCTTCATCTGATTCCGTATCCTATTTCTCACCTTCTACTGTCATGGACATTTATCATAAACTATCCTTCCCCCAGGGAACCCAAATATTCAAGATTTTCCTACCTGAAGATGAAAAATTGGCCAAGAAGAATCCTCCATATTTCCCATAGCTTCCAAACACTGCATCTCCCTTCTTTCATACATGTTAGGATATCCAAACAATGAAACAGTTGATGAAACCATCATGGGGTTCTTTTCTATTTTCAGTACTGATAAATCACCATTTTTTATGTATAATTACAGCCAATTCTTGGTTGAAATTATAAATGAAAAATTCATGAACTTCACCACACAAGGGGTGTTCAATTATGCTTCTGTAATTGTTCACAAGTTTTTTTAGTAGGAAAAGATGCTACCCATCAATTTCAACAAGTAGGATTCACAAGGAGTGAATCAATCAGTGATTCACTAGATAGAATTGGTCAGAGCTTCATCATCAAACACTTCTTTTTTAAACTTCATAGACTCATTCATTCACCTGGTAAAGCATCTTCTCACAAGTCAGTCAGAGCCCAGAATTGGGGAATAAATTAAAAGGATCCTGCACCTCAGTGATCAAGCTAAAATTGGTGATTGGTATCTATATAAAAATTACACAGAGATCAAGGTATATGGCTACGAACTCTCACCATCCAAGCTTCCAAGATATGTGCCTATGAGAGTTTTCTCTTTAGAATATATTAGACAAATGTTAAATATGGATGAATTACATTTTGTCTTAGGAAAAAGAAAAGCCCAGTTTAAACTCAAAGTCAACATTGGATCCTTCATCCGCAATACCAAAGCAGTTGGTGCTGAAGCAGATGCAATGCTAAAGAAGCTGCGTTTTCAACCAAGTTTTACTTGGTCATAAGACCCCCATGGCATTATTTCTACTCTGAGAGTTGAACTCAAGACAACTGCCTACACTCACACTTCCAGAGCAGAAATAGAGAAATACATGAACCAAGATGAATGGGTGGAAGGCACTCTCCAGGAGGTAGATGAACAGGTCATTTCAACTTCCAATGTATAGACCCTAGTGCCTGACAGTAAGCTTCAAAAGAGCATCAGAGAAGAGCCTCCACATGCCAAGGAAATCCACTCGACTCCTAAGACTTCTCCATCAGCATCACCTGCAAGAGAACCACTCGAGATTATTTAGCATTCAGATGTTAGTTCTTCTGAAGAACAAAACATCTTCTCCAGATTCCTAGACATCAAGCATAAGAATGAAGCACTCAAATATGATGTTTACAGTCAATTCTGGAAGAAAACATCGACATCAAATCATAGAGTTCTCACTGCCTTTGACAGTGAGAAAGGAAGAACACAAATGGTATTTCTGCAGGCAACAGTGCCATTTCCAAAGACTCATGCTGAGTACAACAAGATTGTCTTCTCTTTTGATGCAAATCAGATCCATCCAATTGATCATATGGACATGCACAAGCAGTCTGGGGAGATGTTATTTTCAACAATGACCACAATAGCCATGTCACTTGCCAAAATAAAATTTGCATTATCAAATTTCCAATCTTAGTTGAAGATTGAAAAATTATCTTCATTAGCCAAAGACAACAGATTGAATTCTTTGGAAGACCTGGCAGTGAAATTTGGGTATGACCCAAAATATTGCAAGATAGTTGAGGAAATCATTAAGAAAAAGAATGCAGACATCTTTGCTCTGCACAAACAACTCAAACTTCCCTTAACTGAAGACCCACAGACTAAGGAGATTGCATAAAATGAATATAACAAAGAAGATATGATGAAATTGATCATTGACCAAAATTTGCAAATTAGAAAGATGGAAGAACAAATTGAAGAATTGTTTAAAGAGAAATCAACACTCCAAGTGACTACTGATCCTAATGCAGCTACTCAAACATCTCCTGCATGTACATAACTGTCACCAACTGATGCAACAAAACTGGCACAAGAATTGCCTATTCAGAGGCAGGCACATGAGAAGTTATATCAGAGGTTTCAAGTTCTTGAGTCACAAAAGATTAAAAATCACACTTTATACATATAGGAAATGAAAAAGACTCATCAGTTAGGACTTAATATCAAAGAAATAGAGAGTGAATCTCTAATGGCAGCAACTTTGGGTGAAGCTAAGTATAACATCTCGGAAGACATTAGCAAATATATGACAGAGGTAAGGCCATACACACAGATTATCTTTGAACAACAGGAGCTCATAACCAAATGCAGAATAGCCATTGAAGAGCAGAAAGAGAATCTCAAAAAGAAGCCAAGTGAAGCCACTGACATGATCAAGGTTCTCAACTCAAATAGAAGAGAAGAGTTGGAAGAAATCAATATCTTGGACAAAACTGCAACAATTTTGGAGATAAAGAAAGTTTTGAAGAAAAGAAATTTAATCAACCAGTTGCAAACCAAATGTGAAGCTTTGAGTACTGTTGTTCAAAGATTTCATACTAAGTTTAATGTTTTGAATTATAAAGGACTGTCAGGATTGGTAGGATTAGATGATAAGTTGATTAAATTAGAAGATTATTGTAAAACGTTATACATAATTGCAATAGATAGGTCAAATTTTGCAGGTATAAAAGGACAAGTTACATGGAAATCATTTCTTGAAGCTCTACAGTTTGATTTGATCATTCAACATCAAATCAAACATTTATTCATTCAAAGACCAAATTTTGACAGATATATAGAAGTAGATGAACTTTTCAAAAATATGATGAGCGTAGAAATCCCAAGTCAAGATCAATGGGATAAATTTTGTGAGACCTTCGAGTAAAAGGATGATTTTTACGATATGCGAGCACATCAATTTTTCAAGGGTCCAGTTAGCAACAAATTCCATCTAAAGAGGACAAGTCATCAACAACTTCCAAGAAAGTAGAGACACTTCATCTTCTGTTTCCTTCTTCTATTCTTCTCTATTCTATTATTGTAAATCAGTTCAAGATATTTCTAAGTTTTATAAAATAGTATAAATAACTCTCATTTAGAGTTATTAAAGGTTGCACCCTTGGATAAGTGAATTTTTGTAAGCATAATTGTACAACTTTTTCGATCATCATTAATAGAAGAAGGATTCTGAATTTGTCTCATATAATTTTGTTCCCTTTGTGATTTTTTCCTGTTTTCAATACATTTTGTCTCTTCATATGTTTAATTGTTATCAATATAATTAGGTGACATTAACTATATTTCAGTGATCTTATAATTCCTACTAAAGTTATTATCAAAACAAAGAATGATTTACTTAACATTTTGTTGATGTAAGTCTGTTTAATTTCTAAATTGTCAGCATCTTGGTGATGTTAAATGTATTTTGTTAAAATTTTAGACATTGTTTAAAGTTTTCAAGCTTATGATTTATTGAAGAATTCAATCTGAATATTTGATAATAATATCTTCTTACATAAGTCCACTTAATCAATTTACAAAATCTTAATCACTGTGTGAGATAAAAAAAGCAGCACTTACTTATAATTACTGATATTATCTTAAAGATTTAATAAATAATTGTGTTAAAATTTATCTTATACATTGGTCCTCCAAAATTATAAAACTCAACAAAACATTTTAGATGCTTTGGCATGATTATTGACCACAATTATCTCAAAGGACAACATACACATCACTTATTCTGGTGAAGTAACAACATTGTTAATCACAAAATCTCAATATCAACCCTAGTATTATGGACCAAATGGGCTATGGTAAACACAAAATAATTTCATGTTAGATAGATTACTTGAATAAGATACAAGAGATTTTGATAATATAAAATAAATAGTCAAAATGGGAGTGAAGAACTAGAAGAGATGATCAACAATTTAGAATAGGATAGTTGTTTTAGTGTTACTGATATCACATGAACAACCAAATATTTTTGTTTTTGTGTTCTAGACAGAATGCAATGCATAGGGATCTGTATAGGCTTTGGCTAAGTGGGGTAGTTACTACACTCTCACCAACAACCATAACTTTTGAACTAGAATGAAACAGATGGATAGCACATGTGATGATTGACTAATTTATTGATTGATATGTTTCCAAACCATTTATTCATTCCGGTAGCATAATTTTTCACTCTTAGACTTCCCTGTTCACTGACCTTTGTCACTCCCACTGCTCAGATATCAATCATAGGCTTCTAATATTTCAAACTAATTGTATGAGAACAACTAAAAATTTATATTTATATTTAGATTAATATTAATTTTTTTATAATTATAAATATTTAATTACAATGATTTAAGAATAAATAGAAATAATTATATACTTATTAGATGCTTTTTTGAATTATTTTTTTATACTTATTTCTTTAAATTATGGTGAAATCTTATTTACTTACAAAGAAAAAATATCATTTTTTATAACTCACGATATTTAACAATAGATTTACCTATTCACCACTATTAGTTTAGCATTTGCCAATGCAAGTTATAGTGTTTAACTTTGAAAAACAAATATTTATTTATTAATATTATTGAAAAAACAAAAAATTCAAACATTTGATATAGTTGCAATATCTATGCCATGATTTTTTAAATATGTGTGTTGTGTTTTTTCATTGTTAAACTTAATAAGAAAACCACCTACAATTAAATTCCTTGAAAATAGCACATACTCACTTAAATAACCTATTTACCATCAGTTATTTCCCTCCATAATTTAAGCAACTTTGAAAATAGCTCATTCTCACGTAAATAACCTATTTACCATCAGTTATTTCCCACCATAATTTAAGCATCCTTGAAAATAGCTCATACTCATGTAGATAACATATTTACCACCAATTATTTCTCACCATAATTTAAGCAAGTATTTGCATAAAAGATGAATAGGAACAAGATGGAAATAAATATACCTATTGGGAGCCTATGATTATTTATGTTTTCTTCAATGTGGAGTAAAAGTATAAATGTGAAAACTTAGTAGTGTTTACTACACACCAAATATTTATTTATGCAAGTCCTTATCTCTTAGTAGGCAATTAACTTTTCTACGACATATATCAATTTGCAAATTTTCAAAAAAACAGAACATCCACTTAAGTGACAACATTTGTTTTATAAAATGTAATATTTATGTCATTTGATTGGAAATTAATTCAATGTGATAAAAATGAATAAGAGCTATAAATAAAATTAAGGGTAATTGGAAGACACAATCATAGATAATGATCATGATAAAAATTTTATATGTGAGAAGATAACACACCATAAAAATATCATTTAGCATTTACAAGATCATTTAGTCCATCACATAATAGAGCCAACAACCATTTTTTGGATTCCTATGCAGGGAATCTATACAATCCATAGAAGAGTTGTGGTTTGTTTGGGGGTAGATCCAACACCCACAGTTTGGCTCTCTTGAAAAAGATGAACACACCAACTACTCCCCAAATTCCAAACCCCAATGCCATTAATGACATCCTGTCATCTAGATGGTCTAGCCATCCCACTTTAATATGGGCATTGCTACTATTATTCCGAGGTTCTCTCCCTGGGTTTTCATTTCCATTACATGAATCTAAAGGACACCCATATAAGCATTTATTCCTTTGAAATGATGATGCACTGAATGTGGAAAACTGTGTTCCTCCAGGTATTGGCCCACAAAGGTTATTAGATGAAACATCCAAAACAACCAAACTATATAGTTTAGAGAGAGCTTCAGGAATCTATCCACTCAAGTTATTCTTGCTTAGGTCTAACTGCTCTAAAGTAGATATGTTGCTGAGAGATGCAGGTATTGGCCCTTCCAACTGGTTGGCAGATAAATTTAGCAATCGCAAGCTCCTCAAAGTTCCTATTCTTGTAGGTATTTGTCCTATAAGATTATTGTTGGACAAATCAAATATTTTGTTTTTGGTTGATAGGTATGATAGAGTATATTCAATTCCTTTGATGTCAAGTGGCATTTCTCCACCCTCACCACCATCACTTAATGAATTGTTTACAAATCTTGCAAGTCTTTCAAAATGTAATGGCATTTTTCCAGTGAATTTATTGTTGGATAAATCCAAGATAGACAAGCTGGTGAAATTTGTTACCCATTCAGGTATATCACCATGGAAATTATTGTACCCAAAGTTTAAAAATTCCAAGTCAACAAAAAAATTCAAATAGTAATGAAGTTTTCCTATCAATTTATTTCTCCTCAAATCCAATAACCAAAGCTTAGTGCAATTAGCCAAAGATATTGGAAGAGTCCCAGAGAAATTATTAGTATGAGCAGAAAAATAATTTTAAAAAATGCAATAGCCAATAGTTTCAGGTATTGATCCTTCAAAGTTATTTTTTGATAAATCTAAAACCACTAGGGAAACTAAACCAGTAATACTATTGGGTATAATGCCAAAAATATTATTATTATTATATATATATGTCTAAAGTAATTAAAGCATTTAGCTTGCCTATGCTACGTGGAAGAGGACCAATTAAATGGTTGTTTGCTAAATATAGATAGGTCAATGACATATTGGGTTCAGGAATACTCGGAATGGTGCCTGTAAGGTTATTATTGTGTAAGGCCAAGAAAGATAGCTAAGTAGAATTGAAAAGTGTGGGAGGGATGTAGCCACTTAGTGAGTTGTAGGATAAATCAATTTTAGTTATGCTTTTCAACAAACCCATTAAGGAAGGGATTGGACCACTCAATTTGTTAGAGTAAAGATACAATTCTGTAAGTGAAGTGCAGTTGGTGAGAGAAGTTGGGATGCTTCCACTCAGAGCATTGCCAAACAACGAGAGTGTTTCCAGCCTGACCAGGAGACCAAATTCCGATGGGATTGGATCACTCAAATTGTTTGTCTCCTTTGGAATAGAGCTGTGGAGTAGATTATTGTTGAGGTCAAGTATTCCCAACACTTTCAACTGCCCAACTTCAGGTGGAATTCTTCCACTGAAAGAATTTTGGGAAAGATCTAAATCCCTCAATAGAGATAGGTTTCCAATATACGAGGATAGCATACCATTCAATCCACAGGCAGGGAGAGAAATTTCAACTACTCGTTTCGTGTTTGGTCTACACGAAATTCCTTTCCACCGGCACACGTTATCAGAGTAATGCGCCGTCCAATTGGAGAGTGCTATAGGTCTGTAATTACTTGGATAAGCGTCATTGTCTTCCTTTGGACAAGGGTGAGGAAGGTAGCATTGAGAGCCGATAGAATCCAGTGGGTGGTGCGTGATTCCTCGACTACGCCCCATACCTCCTCTTTGATGGTTTCCCAGAAGAAGTGAAAGAATTTGGTGGTGAGACCGTCCGAGCCCAGAGCTTTCTCTTCCTTTAGTTGGAAGACCGCTTGTTCAACCTCTACCAATGAGGTGGCTTTGAGAAGCATCCTATTATGATCTTCAGTGACCAATTTGGGTATGTGTTGAGTGATTCTTCCTATGGCCTCCTGCCGATGGATATTGGGCTCTTGGAGGATATCCTTGAAGTGGTTGCGCAACTCCTTAGTGATGTCCTCTTGTTTTTCTATCCACTCCCCATTATGATTTTTTAGGATTGTGATTCTGTTGTGTATCCTATGCTGGATGGTGAAGTGGTGAAAAATATTTGTATTTATATCTCCATCTTAAGCCATCATATCTGGGATTTCTCTTTCCATAGGGTCTCTTCCTGGATTCTTCTCTCCTCCAGCTTGGCTATTAGAGATTTTTCCTTTTTCTCTGAGTCTGTCGAGTGTCCTTCAGATATGATTTTTTGTTAGAGATGCTTCATCTAGTCTTCCAAATATTTTTGATATTTGAAGATGTCATCGGAGGTTGTCTTGTTCTACACCTTCAATTTTCCTTTGAGCATCTTCAGTTTCATTTGGAACTGATGCATTTTTGTACTCCGAGATGGAGTGAGGGAGGCCTACGAATCCGAGACAAGGTCTTTGAACCCTGGATGAGTGAGCCAACAATGTTCAAAGCGGAAGGGTTTAGGAGTGGGAACCCTCAGTCTGAGCCATTGAAGCTATATTGGCTAGTGATTTGAGCCAGTGGTCGGCATGATGGTAGTTATGAGATCTCCTCCTAGATGTATGAAATCTTTCGTGATGAGGAAATCATCTAGTCTGGAGGCGATATGATGAGCTCCCCCTCTTCTATTATTCCAAGTGAAGATGCCATTGGATGTTTGGAGATCTATGAGGTGATTGTCATGGATGAAGTTCTTGAACTGAGTGTTATCCATATCTCGTTGAGGCCTTCCTCCCTTTTTATCCTGAAGGTTGGTTATCATGTTGAAGTCTCCTCATGTTGAGATTTTGTGTATTTGGGGTAGCATTAGTTGTGCTCTAGGTCCCAAATTTTGAGGAAGGACTAGAGTTCACCTGATCTACAAGACCCAGAAATGGATTTGGGAAATTTCATCTGGTTTAGGAGATATTAAATTAATTAATTTTTTTAATGTATTTCCTAAGTTAAAACTTAGGAAAATAAAATAATTAAAGTGAATTTAATTAAACATGTGATGAAGTTGTCTTAAGTCACACAGATCAAGCTTTCTTTTAATCTTAGCCATTGATTAAATATTTAATCTTGGTCATTGATTTGTCAACAAAAAAAGTATAAAGGAAAGACTTGGGGTCATTTGTAAGACACACAAAGGCAGAGCACTGAAGTAAAGCTGAGATTCTAGGGTGGAGTTGCTAAGAATTCTCGGGTGTTTCAGTTCAAAGAGGGGAATTTAGACCAAGGGGGTGATCTGACCCTAGGGTATAGAATACACAAGAGACAAAGAAGAGATTAGGAAATACAACACAGAGGAAGGCAACAACAGAAGTAGGCGACAACAGCACCAACAACAGGTGACAATAGTAAGAAGAATTTTTCCAAGATCTGGAAGCAGAAGAATTTCTCCAGTTGCAGAAGAATTTTTCCAAGATCCGGAAGCAGTTCTTCAGATATTCAGCAGTGCTAATGGGGTGGAGATTCTATAGGTGAAAAATTGTGCCTAGATAAGGCAACAAAGGTGGGAGGAAGATAGTTACTTAGCAGATATGAGCCAAACATATGAGATTCGATGAGGAGGATCGTAGAGTGTTTTCCATTTGTGTTTTGGTGGAATATTTCCAGGAGGGAAATCAGTCTTCATTAGAAGCGATTACTAGAGGGTTTCTAGTCACCAAGAAACCCAAATCCAGAGGGAGAAGTATTTTTTCTCTCAGATCTGAGCAAGATGGCTCGATATGGACTGAGGAATCAAGATAAATTGGACATCATGTCCAACTATGTTAACTAGAAGGCCAGAATCCTTTTAGTTCTGGATTAGTATGGTCTCAAAGATCATGCAGAGAAGGTTCTTGTTGTACCAACCAATGCAGATCCTCTCAAGAAGTATGAAGAAAACCAGGCGCGGATGAAGCGTTTTATCATAGATGTAGTTAAGGACCACGTTATACCTCATATTGTTGGGAAGACTTCAGCAAATGACATGTGGGTAGCCTTGGACACGATGTACCAAGGAGACTCCATACAAATAAGAATTCTTCTAGAGAACTAGATGTGGTTGTTCCAAATGATGAAGGGTGAAGAGACAGATCCATTCCTCTTCAGGCTTCAAGCCATCTGAGATCAGTTGCTTGGCATTGTTGCTACTCCAGATGAGGGTCTCTTAGTGAGGATTGCTCTGAATTGGGTCTCATAATATTGGGACACATTTGTGTAGAGAATTCTAGGAAGGGAAGCATTACCATCTTGGGTTGGCATGTGGGTTATCCTCCACCAAGAGGAGATCAGGAGGGTCAATAAGCAACAGAATATCAGTGGAGGAAGCGGAAAGGCCAAATTCAAGGAAGAGGAGGAGGATGTAGCCCTTGCATCAAGGGAAAATAAACAACAAGGGAAGAAGAAGAATGACCTTTACAAGGTCCGGTGCTTTCACTGTGGTGATCTTGGTCATTTCATGAGTAGTTGTCCTAAGAAGAAGGACAAAGGATCTTTTGATTCCAAGGCTGCAGCAGCAAAGGACGATGGCTCTGATGATTATGTAGCCATGAGTGCTCATGTGCCTTGAGAGAAGAGGTGGGGTGACATGGATTTGTATAACATCTACAGAAATTGGCAGGATCCTTTAGTCAACCCTACTCTTGGATCACATACGAGCTACGGGAGCCTTAAGACAGTAGCAGGATGATTCAGGAGATGGTTGCAAAATACCACATTGAAGCGGAAGAGGGAGCTGAAGAGCTGAGAGGGAGTAGCGTAATGCAGAGGCAGCAACAGTGCAGAGGGGTTGATGGGATTTCAGCAGCGCAGAGAAGTTGTTCTCACATAATGTAGTGTTGTAGCATGACAATGTCTCCAGGAGGAAAACGTAAATCACCATCCAGAGAGCTTCAGTGATGGGAAGCAACCTGACTTGTCTGTAAAACAGGTAGGCATAAGTATTTCAGTTGCTTACTTCTTAGCAACTGAGTTGCAGTGCAACAGTTAGCAGTGCCAGTGTTATGGGCAACATGATGTAGCAATTTGAGAGGGAGTTGCAGTATAGATGTGGCAGTGTCAGTGGCAGTGGCATGAGTAGCAGCACAAAATCCATCTTCAAGATCTTGTAGTGCAAGGTGTGGATGCATTGCTAGAGTACACTTTCCTAGAGCACACTTTGTGCTAAGACGGAGTGTTGAGATTTTGTATAGTTGGTGTAGCATCGGGTGTGGTCTAGCCCTGAAATTTTGTGAAGGGGCTAGGACACACTTGATCTCCAAAACCCAAAAAGTGTTTTGAGAAATTTCAGTTGGTGTTCAATTTATTCAAATAATTTATTATTTTAATGGATTTCCTAAGTCTAAACTTAGGAAATTTAAATAATTAAAGTGAATTAATTAACACATGTGCTGAAATTGTCTTTAAGTCACATGGATCAAGGAGTCATTTAATGTCAACAATTCATGAATGTTTTGATCTCATTCATTGATGGGATGAATGAAAAAGTATAAGAGAAGGGCTTGAGGGTCAGTTGGAGGAGACATTAGGGGAATTTTGAGGTCTAAAATGGGCCTCCTAAGAAAAATGTACAACAAAAATAAACTTTATAACAACCAATAGGATTCAAGATGATGATGTCAACCATGGGGGATGATTTACCATTTTTTAAATAAAAGGGTAAAAATATTAAAAAATAATAAAATAATAAAACTACTTTTTCAACTCATATTTTCAACTTATCTCCCACAATTTTTACTCAAATTTCGAGTGGAAGTACTCGTTAGATGAAAAATTTAATTCCTCATCCAAGGAGTACCCATGTTGCATACTTTCAATGAACCCTGCTACATGAAAAATGGAAAATACATAAAAAATCGTGATTACAATCATGTTTTTTATGTATTTCTCATTTTTCGTGTAGTAGAACCCATCGAAAGTATGAAACATGGGTACTCCTTGGATGAAGAATTAAATTTTGCATCCAACAAGTACTTCCGCTCGAAATTTGAGTAAAACCTTTGGGAGATAAGTTGAAAATATGAGTTGAAAAAATAGTTTTTTCATTTTTCCCGCTAAAATTTGATGATGTCATCAAATATTATTTGATTTTTTCCACTATTATTTTATAATTTCCTTAGGAGGCCCATTTTAGACCTAAAAATTCCCCTAATGCACACTGTTGCAGAGCTGAGGAATAGATCTGGAATTCTAGGGCGGGTTTGCTAAGAATTTCTAGAGGAATTTCCTTCAGTGAGGGGTAGTATTGGCTAAGGGGATGATCTGATCCCAGAGCCAAGAGTTAGTAAGAGGTAGAGTTGGCTTTGATCCTCCTCGAATGGTCGTAGGATGAGTGTTGGGTAGTAGTAATACTAAACCATTCAGTAATTGTATGATATTTTCATTTAAGTTGACATTGGTATTTAATTATTTGGCCCAGTTCACATTTGTTTAGATAAACTATATATTTATCCCTCCTCTAATCAAGATTCAATTAGCCATATACAAGTTAGTTTGTTGTTTCTTCTTGCCATAAGAGATTTAGCTATCTCTCTCGAGCAACACATACATTAAATAACTAACATTTTGTGAGAAAATAATTATTATAGGATGAGTATATTCATTTCGTTTGTCGTTGTGATAAGATTCAAGAGGCTCCTCTGACATCTTTTTCCACCAATAAATTCATGTCTTCGCATGAGATATGATAAAGTTGCACAACTTGTTAATTTAATATTGATGGAGTATGTAACAGTAGACTTGACACCATCACTGATTTTATTCATAAAAACCATTATTCGTCTCATACTAGTGATAATGATGTTGTAGATTTTACACAATGATTAGCATCCATGCATGATCAACTGAAAATCCCAAAAGATGACGTAGTGAAAACACAACTTGTGCCATCATTTGTATTTGTCAAAGGTTCCTTTAACTATCCAACAACTCCTACAAATATCACTGACAAATAACTTGGTAAGCAATGACATTGTAATTATATTTTTGGATGTGTCATGAGTTTGTCGATGCCTATCTCATTTCTTCTTGTGATTCATCTTGTTTTTTTATCTTTTTCAACTAGTTCTTTTGTGAGTTAAATGCCAGAATCCTAAACAACAACAATCTTCACCACATATTTGGCATAGTAAGTGTTATAAATAACACCACCCAAAACTATCTTATCAACTTTCCTGTAGATTTTATTTAAAGGTCAAACCTTGGTTATCATATTTTGACCCAACAACTATGTCAATAAATGTCCTGGTTGGATTGAAAACTACTTCAACATGTTAAAGTTCATCCTGCACGCAAATTCATGTATATGATGAAAAATACTTTTTTATGTGGTAAGTTGATTCATGAGGATGCCATGACCCAAATGAATAATTCAAAAACACATCTGCTAAACCAACAAACCAGATGAAGAAGAATTCCAACTTCTCTCCCTTATCTTCTTCTCCAACAAACGAGCATGTGTTTGGAAGGTAGATTCCTCCATTGTCTCTCTTTCTAAGATCAGAGATGAGCGAGTTAATGTAAGTATCAAATTCCATAATTCAATCCTTATCATCATAACTGAATCCGGGTACCACAAATTTGATTCGAAGCTTGATTGAATTTGGGTACCACAAATTTGATTTGGGTACTACACTATTGACTATCACCGACAACCATGGCTTTTGAACTAGAACCATGGCACATGTGATGATTGAATTATTTATTGATTGATATGTTCCCAAACCATTTATTCATTTCAGTAACATAATTGTTCACTCTTAGACTCCCATGTTCACTGGTCGCCTTTGTCACTCTTAGTACTCAATATCAATCATAAACTTTAAATAAAAATTATTGTAGTAAAAATAAATTAACTATTTACTTTCACTTAGGTGTTACACATGGAATTCAAACAACTATAATTTTGACTTACATCTTGCAAAATTGTTATCCATATCCAAAGAGGTTGTCGAATACGGTAGTACAAAAGGCAATGGTATCATATGTTAATACCAGTATCAAAGATCCATGTTAGCATGATGATAAGAAGAGACTAATTGTTTAGTTGCTAAAGATCCATGTTAGCATGTGTAAGGAAAGATAGTTGCGGATTTAACTACTTCCATAATCCTAGTTGTAGGTTTTATAACCTATCATAATCCATAAACATCCACCATTATAATGTCACTTATTTCTTTAAATTTTAAATTACAAAGAAATCATGTAAAACCACGAAAAAGAGAGGAACATTTGCAATTATACCATTTAAGTTTTAACTTTATTTATAATTACCATAATTCAATAAATAAAAATAATAATAAATATAATAATATTAAGATAATAATAAGAATTTTGAATTTATGTTTTTAAAAGAAAGATAATAATTAATATTTAATTACAATTATTTCAAAATAAGTAGAAGTGTTATATATTTATATTTAGATTAAATATTAAATATTTTTTATAATTATAAATATTTAATTATTTAAAAATGAGTAGAAGTGTTATATATTTATATCTAGATTAAATATTAATTATTTTTTATAATTATAAATATTTAATTACAATTATTTAAGAATAAATAGAAATAATTATATACAGGTTAAACAATTTTTTTTTGAATTATTTTTTTTATATTTATTTCTTTAAATTATAGTGAAATTTTATTTATTTATAAAGAAAAAATATCATTTTTTATAACTCATGATATTTATTTGTTCCTATCAAGGCTCATTTTAACAATAGATTTACTTATTCATCACCATTAATTTAGCATTTGCCAATGCAAATTATATTGTTTAATTTTGAAAAACAAATATTTATTTATTAATATTATTGAAAAAAATATTTTTCAAACATTTGATGGATCATAACTTTGAATGTCTTATTGTAGTCTTTGTGCCATGCCGATAATTGCTTTAGATTTTTTTGCCATAAATTTTTGATATAGTTGCAATATTTATGCCATGATTTTTTAAATATTTGTGCCATGATTTTTCATTGTTAAACTTCATAAGAAAACCACCTATAATTAAAATCTTTGAAAATAGCTCATACTCATACCATCAGTCATTTCCTACCATAATTTAAGCATCCTTTAAAATAGCTCATACTCATGTAAATAACCTATTTACTATAAGTTATTTCCAACCATAATTTAAGCATCCTTGAAAATAGCTCATATGATTATTTATGTTTTCTTCAACGTGGAGTAAAATTATAACTCTGCAAACTTAGTAGTGTTTACTACCCACCAAAATTTTATTTATGCAAGTCTTTATCCCTTAGTAGGAAATTAAATTTTCCACCTTATATATCAATTTGAATTTTTTCAAAAAATAAAACATCCAATTAAGTGGCAACATTTGTTTTATATAATGTAATATTTATGTCATTTGATTGGAAATTAATTCCATGTGATAGAAAATGAATAAGAACTATTAATAAAATTAAGGCTAATTTGAAGATGCAATCATAGATAATGATCATGCTAAAATTTTTGTATGTGAGAAGATAACACACCATAAAAGTATCATTTAGCATTTACAAGATCATTTAATCCATCACATAATAGGGCCAACAACCATTGTTTGGATTCCTATGTAGGGAATCAATACACTCCATAGAAGAGTTGTGGTTTGTTAGGGGGTAGACCCAACACCCACAGTTTGGCTCTCTTGCAAAAGATTAACACACCAACTACTCCCCAAATTCCAATCCCAAATCCAATCCCCAATGCCATTAATGACATCCTTTCATCTAGATGGTCTAGCCATCCCATTTTAATATGGGCACTGATACTATTATTTTGAGCTTCTCTTCGTGGGTTTCATTTCCATTACACGAATATAAAGGACACCCATATAAGCATTTATTCCTTTGAAATGATGATGCACTAAATGTGGAAAATTGTGTTCCTCCGGGGATTGGCCCACAAAGGTTATTAGATGAAACATCGAGAAAAACCAAACTATATAGTTTAGAGAGCTCTTCAGGAATATGTCCACTCAAGTTATTCTCGCTCAAGTCTAACTGCTCCAAAGTAGATATGTTGCTGAGAGATGCAGGTATTGGCCCTTCCAACTGATTGCGAGATAAATTTAGAAATCTCCTCAAAGTTCCTGTGCTTGTAGGTATTTGTCCTATAAGATTATTGTTGGACAAATCAAATATTGTGTTTTTGGTTGACAGGTATGATAGAGTATATTCACTTCCTTTGATGTCAAGTGACATTTCTCTACCATCATCACTATCAGGTAATGAATTGTTTAGAAATAGTGCAAGTCTTTCAAAATGTAATGGCATTTTTCCAGTGAATTTATTGTTGGATAAATCTAAAATAGACAATTGGGTGAAATTTGTTACCCATTCAGGAATGTCACCATGGAAATTATTGTACCCAAAGTTTAAATATTTCAAGCCAACAAAAAAGGTCAAATAGTAAGGAATTTTTCCTATTAATTTAGTTCTCCTCAAATCTATTAACTCAATCTTAGTGCAATTAGCCAAAGATATTGGAAGAGTCCTAGAGAAATTATTAGTGTGAGCAGAAAAATATATTAAAGAAATACAATTTCCAATAGTTTCAGGGATTGATCCTTCAAAGTTATTTTCTGAAAAATCTAAAAAATATAGGTAAACTAAACCAATAATAGTATTAGGTATAATGCCAAAAATATTATTATTATATATATCTAAATAGATTAAAGCATTTAGTTTACCTATGCTACATGGAATAGGTCCAGTTAAATTGTTTCTTGATAATGAAAGAAATCTCAATGGCATATTGGCTTGGGGAATACTCGGAATGGTGCCTATAAGGTTATTATTGTCTAGGGCCAACATAGATAGGTGAGTAAAATTGAATAGCGTGGGAGGGATGTAGCCACTTAGTGAGTTGTTGGATAAATGAATTTCAGTTATGTTTTTCATCAAACACATTACGGAAGGGATTGGACCACTCAATTTGTTTCCCTCTGTTGATAATTCTTAGAGTGAAGTGTTGTTGGACAGAGAAGTTGGGATGCTTCCACTTAGAACATTGTAGTCAACTTAAGAGATTCCAAGTGGACCAGGAGACCGAATTCCGATGGGATTGGACCACTCAAATTTTTGAACCTAATATCCAATTCTATAAGTGAAGTGCAGTTGGTGAGACAAGTTGGGATGCTTCCACTCAAAGAATTGGGAAACAACGACAGTGTTTCCAACCTGACCAGGAGCCCAAATTTTGATGATTGGACCACTCAAATTGTTGTTGCTGATATCCAATGATTCCAAATGGACGAGACGACTGAGTTCTGGTGGGATTGGAGCCCTCAAATGGTTGTCTCCCATATCTAATGTTTGAAGACGTGTACAATTCCACAATTCCTTTGGAATAGAGCCATGGAGCATATTAGTGTTGAGTTCAAGTATTCCCAGTGCTTTCAGCTGCCCAACTTCAGGTGTAATTCTTCCACTCAACCAATTACTGGAAAGATCTAATTCCCTCAATAGAGAGAGGTTTCCAATATACGGGGATAGCATACCATTCAATCCACAGGCAGGGAGAGAAATTGCAACTACTCATTTCGTGTTTGGTCTGCACGAAATTCCTTTCCACTAGCACACGTTATCTTAGTTCTTGGTCGTCCAGTCGGAGAGCAGTCCATCTGGATCATATATGATGATGCCCCTTTTGAAGCTCAAAAGTGCCTCCACATCCCTTTTATGGTGATACTTGGCCATGGAAGAAGAAGGTTCCCCCATCATATTCTGTCCATTGAAGGGAAGACATTGAGCAGAAGTGAATCCACGTCCCATCTGTTGAACAAAGCACACAAACATGATGAGCACAACATTACATTTATGATCCATTTATCTCTCTCACAGCAACTACTTCAACTTCTTTCAAAGGCAAAGGCTGTGAGTTTTTTTGTTATTCACCATATATTTATATTCACAGCAACAGTCGGCATATGTGAAAACTATAATGCAATGAGAAAATTCAGAGAAAAATGGCGGTATATTGACTTGGGAAAGGAAAAAATGTTAAATCATTCGGAAATCAGAGAAAAATGGGGCTATTGATCTTGACTCGGAAAAGGAGAATGGAGACCAAAAAATCTTCGAGATATTGATAGAAATTTAATCGTGCAGACCGTGAAGGAAATGGATGTATTGATTGATTTTATTTTGGGAAAAAAAGAAAGTAGGAAGTCGAAATAAAAGTTGGAAAAAGGGAAGAGAAATGGGCCCGGGAAAATATTCCAGATATCAAAGGAAATCATGTGCAGTATATATAATGGAAAAAGAGAAGAAAAATGGGATTGGAAAATATTCTAGATATCAAAGGAAATCTTCTGCAATATATATAATGCTGTAGATCTGGGAAAAAAATTACAAGAGTAAAAAAATGAATTTATTGACTTGATTGGGAAAAAGAGAACATGAAACCGCAAATTGTGGACCTTCAATCTTGTAAATGCGGAAAAAACAAAATGGCGAAAGATAAAAGGATATTCGATACCACAGTAGTTATAATATATATAATTTTATAGTCTAAAAAAATCTATAGAATAATTTAGAAATTCTTGTAAGATTATGAAAAATTTCTGTAAAGATGTTTGAAAATCTAGGTTACAGTTGTTAAACTTTAGTATTTTAGGTGTTCTAAGAATTTCTGATGATGCTGAATCTATTTTCACTATCAAAAATGCAATTCAAACACTTTAATTACTTGATTTTTTGAAGAAAAAAAAATTACCAAATTCCAGAAAAAAATTGCGGTTATGCAATTCAAACACTTTAACTATCTAATTTTTTGAAAAAAAAATTACTTGATTCCGACAAAAAATGCAGTTCGGAATATTCTATTGCATTGATAGACAACTCCTATAAAAAATCCTCGTTATGAAAAAAAATAAAATCATTTGAGTTGGAAAATTGTAATGCAACGAAAAGATTCATGGAAATGGAAAATGGAAAGTGAGGATAACGGAGTGAAGAAAGTGGTGTTGGAATTTCTGATTTATTCCAAACAAACAGGGAGAATAAAAAGTTCTCCTCTACAACACAGAGGTTTAAAAAAAAATTGTTGAATGCTAGACAGAGATGGCATAAAAATGTTTTTCATTAAACATAAAACAATCCTACTACAAACTTATGTCTTTCCACTACTGGGAGATTACAAAATGTGTGTTTGATTGCTTCACACGCAGTGCTGTTCCAAAAAAAACTGCTCTCTGTCTCTCTGTTTTTTTTTTGTCTTTTGGGCTTTTACACACAACAATACTCTACTGTATAACACACTTAATACACAATCAACTATATTGTACTACTCTCTGTCTTTTTAATACATAGCCACACTCCTTCCTTTTAATGTGCACGACATTTTACATTATATATAAATATATATTATAAATATTCCATATTTATAATATACTTTAAAACAAAACATAAAGCTTATGTTACGGCTGTTCCAAAAAGAAACATAAACCATAAGTTAAAAACAAATATACTGCGGTAAATAAAGGTTTACCCAAAGTTAAAAGTTAAATTAAATCAAAAAAAAAACTTTCCATGTTCCTTTATGCTTTCCATGGGGTGCCTGGAGAGCATTCACTCCAGCTTTCTTACTCCCCTCGGAATTCCTTTGGTGGGTCCACCGAGGAGAGTGATGTCACTTCCTCCAGTGGGTGCCATTCCCTTTGTTGCTCGTGGTTTGCTGCTCCCCTGGAACATTGCTGGCTACGTGTTCAATACAGATGTGGTTGGTTCCGAATTTATTGCTGGTGGGTGAATCATTAAGTGTGGAGGAGACTGGTTGTGTGAAGATCAAATGTGGATATTTGTTGTTGATGTTGTTGTCCTTTGAATTTCCATCAGTGTTTAAGTCTACTCTCTTGTTGCTGTGTGCAGCAGTTGGAATTAAATTCCAACACTCTCCTTTAATTTCAACTGCTGGACTTTCTTCCATGCCCAAACATTTTCTCAAGTAATTAAAACTTTTCTTCCCCAATGGCTTTGTCAGTATGTCTACAAACTGCTCTTCTATTCTGCAATGTTTTAAAATTATTTCTCCATTGTTCACTAGCTCCCTGATGTAGTGAAACTTGGCATCTATGTGTTTATTTATTTTGTGAAACACAAAATTCTTTGACAATGCAATAGCTGAGCTATTGTCACAATAAATAACTGTCCCTTTTACATGTTCTTGGCATAAACTTCGCAACATTCTTCTCATCCACACTGCTTGACACGCTGATGCTATAGCTGCCACATACTCTGCCTCTGCTGTAGATAATGCTACAATGGGTTGTTTCTTAGAAGCCCATGAAATGGCTCCTGAACCCATATGAAAAACATAACCAGAAGTACTTTTTTGGTCATCAATACTTCCAGCCCAATCACTGTCAATGTAACCAATTAATTTTGAATTTTCTGAAGTAGAATACAAAATACCATACCTCTTAGTTCCTTTTACATACCTCATAATTGTTTTGTTGCTTGCCAATGTGCTTCTTTTGGCCTCTCCATAAATATGGAAATCAAACTAACAGCATGCATAATATCAAGCCTAGTTGCAATACCAATCACATGAGGGGCCGCCAACTAGAACTGTTGCTTTTATACAAACTAGATCGGAATCCCGGCCGTCATCTTTACCAATTTCAATCCCGTCACCGTGGGAGTAATTGCCGCTCGTAATCGGGCCGTGATATTAAATATTTCTAAAACTTGATTAACATACTTTGTTTGTGAGATAAAAATCATATTTTCATTTTTTTCTACTTCTATTCCTAAGAAGTATCTCAGCAATCCCATATCAGTCATCTCAAATTCATCCTTCATGACTGTTTTAAAATTTTCAATAAGGTAATTATCATTACCTATGAACATCACATCATCAACATATAAAACCACAATCAGCATCTTACCATCCTTTTCTTTGATGTATAATGTGGGTTTTCTCCAGTAGATAGGAATCTATCCTACTATACCATGCTCTTGGTGCTTGCTTCAGCCCATAAAGAGCTTTCTTCAATCTGCAAACTTTGTGCTCTTGGCCCTTTTTCTCATAGCCTAGAGGTTGTTCAACATAAACCTCTTCCATTAACACTCCATTTAAAAATGATGATTTTACATCCATTTCGTAAACCTTCTATTTTTTTTGTGCTGCTATGGACAGCACTGCTCTCACTGTTTCCATTCTTGCAACTGGTGTAAAATTTTCCTCATAATATCTTCCATGTTGCTACTTATAACCTTTGAAAACAAGTTTGGCCTTGTGCCTTTCAATCTTACCTTCAACATTTCTTTTGGTCTTGTAGACCCATTTAACTCCAATGACTTCTTTCCCTTCTGGAAGATCTACCAATTCCCATGTTTTGTTCTTCCCTATTGCATTAATTTCTTCATCCATGGCTTCTATCCATTTTCTATCTTTTATAACTTCCTCAAAATGAATAGGATCATCAACATGACAATACAAAGAAAATAAGGAATTCATACCTTCATTTGCTGTCTCTTGCTCATAAATTTTATTCAAATTTCTAAATCTTGTTCCTCTTTCATTTGATGTACTTGTGCTTGAAGTAGCACTCAAATCTGCTCCATTTGGTGTTCTTGGAGAAGCACTTTCATTTCTTCTCAAGGGTGTTCTTACTCTTGCTTGAGGTGCCCCTTGCTGTCCTTGTGTTGGTGGAGGTGGTGCTTCCGATGAGGTATTATTTTCAGCCACATTTTCCTCATCTTCATCATAAGACAAACAACTTTTGACATTGACTGTTTTCTCAATGCTTCCATCCCATGCTTCCTCTTCAATGAATTGCACATCTCTGCTTATAAAAAATTTCTTTTTGGATGGGTTATACAATCTATATCACTTGGAATATTCACAATATCCAAGGAAGATACAATTCTCCCCCTTACTATCCAACTTCTTCCTCAACTGATCTGGAATGTGTGCATAAACCACACACCCAAAAACTCTTATGTGGGTGACTCCTTATTTTCTGCCACTCCACGCTTCTTCTGGAACTCTGTTCATTACAGCTTTTGTTGGACATCTATTTAAAATATACACAGCACAATTTGTTGCTTCTGCCCAATACTCATTTGGTAAATGTTTTGCCTTTAGCATACTTCTCACCATTTCCATTATGGTTCGATTCTTCCTTTCAGCAACATCATTTTGTTGCGGTGTGTACTGAGTTGTAAACTATTTGTGTATGTCATTTTCTCTGAAAAAACACAGAAATTCTTTTGAGATGTACTCACCTCCTCTATCAGTTCTTAAGACTTTGATATGCTGCCCACTCTGTTTCTTTACTAGAGCTTTAAAATGTAAATTTTTTTCAAAGACTTCGCTTTTATATTTCAAGAAATAAACCCATACTTTCCTTATAATCATCAATGAAGGTCAGCATGTAATTACTGCCTGAAACTGATGCTGTTTGCATCGGCCCACATAAATCTGAATGAATAATTTCTAAGGGTGCTTTCGCCCTTATGCTCTTTCCTAATGGAAATTTCTCTCTGTGTTGTTTTCCCAAGATGTAGCCTTCACATAGGTTGTCTGGTTTCTCTATCAATGGTAGTCCTTTTACCATTCCTGTTATGTGCATCAAATTCAGACCTCTGAAATTGAGATGTCAAAATCTCAAATGCCATAACCAATTCTCATCTTTCACTTCCTTCTGAAAGACCTCTTGAGTTATAGCTGCTACATTCTTCCCTTTTCCCTTCAAGTCTGTATTGAGCTTGAGTGGAAACATTCTATTGCTGGTCATTTGTATTTTAGCAATAATCTTCTTGCTTGGAGGTATATCTATTATTGTGCACACATCATTTTTAAAAACTACATTGTATCCTTTGTTTATGAGTTGTCCAACGCTCAAAAGATTACACTTCAAGCCAGGAACATAGTGCACATCTGGCACAAATTTCTCCTCACCATTTCTTTCACGTATACTAACTCTACCTTTTCCTTTGACAAAAATCTTAGTATCAGTTCCTGTTGTTACTTCAGATTTAACTTATTTATCAAGATTAGCAAACATTGCTATGTTTCTAGTCATGTGATTACTGCAGCCTGAATCTAAGAACCATACATCATCATGTCTATCTTGTGCTACATTACATGTTAACAACAGATTCTTTGGGTTCTTTTCTTCTCTTGCTACATTAGCATTTTTTCTATTATTCATGTCATTTTGCTTTTTCCTACACTCATTGCCATAGTGCCCATATTTTTTGAAATAATGACATTGGACATTGGATTTGTCATACCTTTTTCCTTGAGCATATTGATGTCCACCTTGCTGGCTGCTGCTTTGGCCATGGATTTGATTATGATTGTTGCTCCTTCCATGTGAATGTGAAGAGGTGTTTCTTCCTTCTCTGTTTTGGCTTCTGCCTCTTTGTCTTCCTCTGCCTCGATCTCTTCCTCTTCCAAAAAGTATATAGGTTTTGAAGGCATGCTCTAGAGATGGGTTTAATGATCTTCCCAATCTCTGTTCATGAGTCATCAGCGACGCATGAAGTTCATCTACTGTGAACTTTGAGAGATCCTTTGTCTCTTCAATAGTGGTTACAATAACATCAAACCTTGAGAGTAGGCTCCTCAATAGTTTTTCCACAATCCTTCTTTTTTCAAATGTCTCTCCATGAGACCTTATCTGATTGACCATCCCAATCACATGTGTGAAGAATGAATCTATGTTATCAGACTCTTTCATATAGAGAGTTTCAAAATCTCTCCTCAACAATTGTAGTTTTGTTGTCTTCACTTTCTCCATACCTTGATAGGCTATCTTAAGAGTATCCCATGTATCCTTGAATCTCTTACCTACTGCTATCCTTGGAAACACACTCTCATGTATGCTTGATAGAGGTAGAAGAGGGTTTTACAGTCCTTCTTTCTATTGCTCTTCAGCAGATCCTTCTCTGCCTGTGTTAAGGCATTATACTATTATTCATCAACTGGTTCTTCAAAACTGTCTTCAACAAATTCCCACAAGTCCTGGGATGCAAACAGGGCTCTCATGGTAATGGCCCAATAATCATAGTTCTTCCCATTAAATTGGGGAAGCTGAGTATTTCCAATATTCATACTAGTGCTTGGTCAGGCCATTGCTTATAGACTAAACTCTAAAATAAACTTGACTGTGTTTTTCAAACAAACTGTCTTTCCCTCTTTAGAAGACAAAACTCTGTCTCTGAGGACTGCTTTTTTAAACAAAACAACAACTCTGTTTTTTCTGATAAATACCTGGACTGTACTTCTACTGGGCTTGCTGGAGTTCTGCTGGTGAACTGCTGCAACAAATCTTCCTTCTTCCTTCAGCTTCTTTGACACCTTCAAAGAGCTTGGATTGGCTTTGATACTATGTTGGAATTTCTGATTTATTCCAAACAAACAGGGCGAACAAAAGGTTCTCCTCTACAACACAGAGGTTTTAAAAAAAAATGTTGAATGCTAGATAGAGATGGCATAAAAATGCTTCTGATTAAACATAAAACAATCCTATTACAAAATGATGTTTTTCGATTGCTGGGAGATTACAAAACGTGTGTTTGACTGCTTCACATGCAGTGCTGTTCCAAAAAAAAATGCTCTCTGTCTCTCTCTTTTTTTTTGTCTTTTGGACTTTAACACACAGCAGTACTATGTTGTTTAACACACTTAATACACAGTCAACTATGTTGTACTGCTCTCTGTCTTTTTAATACACAACCACACTCCTTCCTTTTAATGTGCACGACATTTTACATTATATATAAATATATATTATAAGTATTCCATATTTATAATATATATACCAAACTTTAAAACAAAACATAAAGCTTATGTTGGGGCTGTTAAAAAAAAAACATAAACCAAAAGTTAAAAAAAAATGTACTATAGTAAATAAAGGTTTACCCAAAGTTAAAAGTTAAATTAAATCAAAACAAAAAAAACTTTCCACGTTCCTTGATGCTTTACGTGGGGTGCTTGGAGCGCATTCACTCTAGCTTTCTTACTCCCCCGGAATTCCTTAAGTGAGTCCATCGAGGAGAGTGATGTCACTTCCTCCGGTGGGTGTCATTCCCTTTGCTACACCTGGTTTGCTTCTCCCCTGGAACATTGCTGGCTACGGGTTCAATACAGATGTGGTTGGTTCCGAATTTATCGCTGGTGGATGAATCGTTAAGTGTGGAGGAGACTGGTTGCGTGAAGATCAAATGTGGAGATTTGTTGTCGCTGCCGTTATCCTTTGAATTTCCATGAGCGTTGCCAAAAATCTTTCAAAAGTTAATTGAAATTTACTGTAATTCATATAAAGATCTAATTCTACATATTTGGGAATTTTGTGTAATTCATATAAAATTCCAATTCTATGTATTTGGAAAAAAAGGAAAAAAAAGGGCTCTCGAATTGACCGGTAGAAAAGAGTTAACGTTTGAATCCGAAAATTTTGCGGAACTTAGCTGAAATTCAATACTACAAATACGGGAGAAAACAAAGAAATGAGCAGAGTGGAGACCCGAAATTCTGGCTATTCAGTGTATGTAAATTCAATCATTTGAGTTTTGTTTGAGTTGAAATTCAATATTATATTTTTATATAATTTTAAGAAATATCTTGATTATATATATATATTTTTAAATTTAATTTAAAATTATTATTATTATGTTATTAGATTCATTTGAATTTATAGAGTTTTAATAAATTATTTTCCAATTTAATTTTGAATATTAATTTTTTCTTTATGTATTAACAATTGCATCGAAAGGTGCAAAGGAACGTTCAAAAGAGGAGTTAGGGAATGTAGAAGGTAATAAAGAAGTGAAATATATTGACAGTAAAATACTAGAAAAATTTGGGTTTTTATATTTGTTAAAAAATATAGCAAGAGGTTAAATAAATCTCTCACAACAATGGGAATCAAGACAAATGCCAAATAAGTTTAATTTATTTAAGTTTTTTAAAAATAACAATAAATAAATTTCAGGAAAAAAACAAATATCAAGACAACCACACCTTGATATTGTCATTCTTCTACTGTTAGAAAAAAATAACTAAACACAACACAAATAGAATCAAAGAGAGAAGAGCAAACATAAAAATTTTTGATGTGAAAGAGATGTAAAATTATTTCACTATCACTCTTAACCATAAGTAAAATATTTTAATATTCATATAAGTAAAGTAATTTATATTAATTTTACAAAAAAATAAAGTAACTAAATTAAGAAAAATCTTATAATTCTACTTTTTTAACAAAATAATTCATATATTTTTGAAAACGTAAATAAATGGTTCAAGTATTTATATGAACTAATTTCATTCAAGATTAGTTTTATAGAAAGGGTAAATATATTGTTTGAACAGTTATAGTAAAATTGTGAAGTATAATTCATTTAATTATTATATTATTGTGAAGTGTATTAGCTTATGTTATACATAGGATATTTTTTTTAACACAGTTAAAACTAGGATAGAACATTGGGTTTGGGGTTTCAGCACAATAAAAAATAGAATTGAACATTGGGTGTAGTTTCGATAAAAGTGTAGATAAATTTAGAGTAATGTAAACATAAACTACATGAAACCAAAATTATTTGTTATTTTAATATATTAAAATAATTAAAAAAGAAAGTAAGATTTTAATATAAATTTAATGGAAAAATTAATTTAAATAAAAACACTAATATAATATAAAGAAAGAAAATTTAAATTTACTAAATGTTTTAAGGAAAATAATTTTTTCAGGAAACCTTAAATTCTTTTTTTTGTAAATATCGTAGGACCTTTCTATTAACTATAATATAAAGAGCAAGTTGCTATTCATAAATATACAAAACAAATAGCCTCAACTTGCCCGTAAGAAACCAGGTCTGTTGGCCTTCTCAAAAATTTATAACCTGACCAGTAGCAGTACTGTTTCTTCTGATAATAGACTGCTAAAGCACCCTGACTGTGTCCATAAAACCGATAAGTAAAACAGACAGCTAATGTTATATCAACAAAAATCATCAAAAAAAACACTGAAGGAGCTATTAGCCCGCTGAAGAGTCAACAAGAGCTGGGTCTACAGCAGTGGACCCTGGCAATTCAACTTGCTGTAAGTTGAGGAGTTGATGTTCTATCTTATCCAATCGTGTAGTAACTTGACCTTGCAACTTACCCATATCATGCATTTCCTTCTTCATCTGATGAATCTCAAACAAGATTGTAGAGGTAAGCTGGGTTTCCTTTTGGCTAAGCAGAGCTTTTTCCAAAACACACTTCATCTTCCAATACGTGTGGAAAGACTGTTGAAATAAGGAATGTCTACCTCTTGTGCTGCCTGGGTCAGCAAGAAAGGTGAAATCTTCCTGTGTCAAGTCACCCTATTCAATGTCAGTAGCACGCTCCCAACCGTGGATAGCCTCACGAATCTCTGGTGGAGTTCCTTCCGCAAAAGAGTTGGCTAAAGTTTCCAGATTATGCAAATGTGTCTTCCGCCCTCTTTTGCGCAGCCCTGTTGCCGATGAAGAAGGGACTTGTCTTCCCTTACCCTTGGCCATAGGTAAGTGAAAACAGTGGAGAGATTCAACGTGTAAGAAAAACCCTGTAGAGCGAACAAGAACAGAGATGGAAAGTGGATAGTTAAACTGAGAATCCACAGAACGGAACATACAAATAGGAGTCCACAGCAGAGAATTGCAGAGCATCAAGGTACAGACAGGAGGCCGAAGATGCGCAGACCAGTGATAAAATATTGCAAAAAGAAACATGGAGTCACAGGTAACCATAGCGCCGAACAAAATAGCATGACAAGACTATAAATTACCCAGCAGCATCGCAACCAGATCATCCTCCTTAGAGAGAGTTGAATAAACAATGAAGCTACGAATAGTCTTCATGGAATTAAAAGTAACTTCCCCAATATCAGCAGAACAGGGAAAGTGCAGGACATGACATGGCAGAAGCATGTGAATAGTTTTCACCAGCACAAACCGAAAAAGACCAATACCAAAGCAAGGATGATGAACATGAAAATAGTTGCGATGAAGTTGAAGCATACAATCATATCTCAGGAAGATATAACAACTATGACCAGAGAATGCCAGAATGCCATAGAACAAAATCAGACTCCTAAAAAATGGGTTTATGTGAAAATGAATCCCTTGAATCAGAACATATGAGTTAAAAAAGTCAAGAATGATCCCTCACTGCCCCAGCAAATCATTACAAGAATACTGAACCTAGTAAACCCTTATGCAAGGACTGAGATAACTAGAGGTAATAGCCATAACATACCAAAAATCCCAAAGTTGCTGCACTTGTTCCAAACGCGTCCTCCACTCCAACCTTCGCTGCTGAGATGTTTGAAACCACCGACTAACAATACTCCAAACACACCGCCAGAGAATTAATCCAATTTCCCAGCTCATTCCACTGCAGATGGTCATAATGAACGCGCATGCAAAGAGTAAATGCATCATAAGTGAGCCACCCTAGTCGACTGACACAGGTCCTGCACACCGAAGCGTGTCACATTGACATGAGCACACCCCGATCGGGGTTCAGGAAACCTTAAATTCGAAATCAAAGGGCCATTCACTTTCTCTAATTTTCCAACGAACATTCTCATAAAGGAATGAATATTCCCTAAATTTCATGGAATAAAAAAAATGTAATGTTTAGTGAAACTACAATCAAGAAAAAAAGAATAATGAAAATAATAAACCCAACAATGGAATCATGCCATATCAACCATTTTCAGTTTTTCGAATTCCATCCATGAGTTTACAATTTGTGAACTCAAATCCCAATTGAGGCATAATAATATATCATCTAAATCTTCTTGGCTAGACGAACGTGATGGTATCATTTGTTTTTAGTTTTGAGAAGAGTAAACAAAAGGTGAAAAAGTCAAACCCCATTTCCATAACCGGACCATGGATAATGGTTTAGCATAGTGAATGCCTCTTTCTAACCCTTAGTTAGGTTTGGTATAGTAGGGGTATGTTACGGGAGACGTCTTATATATTCTAGCTTGTCAATCTTTCTTGTTGGCCTAGTGAACTCTAGGGGCGGTCATTTGAATTTTGATGCTATACAAATAATATGGTTTGTGAGTGCATTTGAATGTTGATGCTATATAAATAGTATTGTTTGTGAGTGCATTCGTAGATGGTAACAATGTGAAAAAAATGTGATTTGAGGTTCAAGAAGAAGAATAGTTTGAAGGAACCAAATAGAGGAGAAATTAGTAGGTGATAAGGAAATTTGGAGCTTGAGATTAGAAGCATGAGGTTTGATGCACATTCTACTATCTAAGGCACAAATTTTGTTCGAAAATAGCTGGAAATTGTCAAATTTAATTATAAAGTCAAATCGTTGATTTCTTTTGGTTTTTGTGCCATCCTCATAATTTAATGTGACATATATTTTTCCAACATTTGACATTTTTTCTACTAACCTTCCACATATTGAGACATTTTGTAAGGTATGCTCTACCTTTTTCTCAATATATTGGCTCCTAATCGTAGACCCTTGTTACGTGGTGCTAAGTTGTAGCACCTAAGGGCTAAGGGCAGAGATGTGCTTACACTAAAATCAATGCACATTATTAATCTAATTACTTTCAAATTAATGTACAACATACATCTAGTTGCATCAAATCAGAAATCAACATCTACACTGAAATTTATGCATCTAGTGCAAACAATCAAATATGATTAGAAATCAACATATACACTAAAATCAATGCATCTAATGCAATAAATCAAATATGATTAGAAATCAAAATGCATCTACACTGAAATCCATGCATCTAGTATAAGGTATTAAATAGGATTAGAAATAGACATCTTTGTAGGATTTTACAGGGTAAGTTCCTTAGGTCAAAAACCAAAGGTCACCACTCACAAACAGATCACAAATCAGTACACCAATATATCACGTGGTTAAAACCCTCGAAGAGTGAAGTAGTTCACAGCCTGAGCCAATGCGGCCACTTCAGGAAATTTATTAATATAAAAAGAAAAGTTACATATGTTTCTCTCATAAACGGTTACCGGACAAATGACCCTCCATGCTCTTTAAATAGAGATCATAGACCAATCGGGTGTTAAGCCACGGATCAAGTGTCATTAATACTAAGGAGAGAGTTAACTGTCAGATCACTACAATTCATGACCGTCAGATTATAAGTTACAAATGTACATAGTAAAGAAACATATTTTACCTAACTATACACTAGACCAAGTTATACTTAAGTATTTCCTATGTGTCAGAATATCCTAACATCCCCCTTTAAGAACAACTTGGGATAGGATTGAAGGATTTATAAAGGTGACAAAAAAGGAGCCTATTTCCTATGTGTCGAAATATCCTAACATCCCCCCTTAAGAACAACTTGGGATTGGATTGAAGGATTTACAAAGGTGACACAATAAGAGAAGGAAGGAGGCATTAGATCCTATCCCCCCCTTAATGATAGATTTCCTGAACTCCAAGCATGGATCGAATTTTGGTAAGCTTCGCTTCTATGAGAGCCTTTGTAAAGATATCGACTACTTGATCATTGGTTGGACAATACTGCACTTTAGGAACATGATCATGAATGAGCTTTCTGATGAAGTGTATGTGGAGCTCAATGTGTTTCATACGTTGATGGTAAACTGGATCTTTACATAGTTGAATGGCACTCTGATTATCACACCAAAGTTTAGTTGGATGTTGCTGATGAAGACCACATTCAGACATGATCTGACGAAGCCACATGGCTTCCTTGCTGGCTTCAACTACACCACGATACTCTGCTTCTACTGAAGAAAGAGAGATGGTACTATGTTTCTTACAAGACCATGTAATAGGTCCTGAACCAAGAGTGAATACATAGCCTGCAGTAGACTTTCGATTGTCAGGGTCACCAGCCCAATCTGAATCAGTGAAACCAATAAAAAATGGAGAGGCTCCTATACTGTAATGAATCCTGAACTGAACTGTACCTTGAATATATCAAAGTATTATTTTAGGTGCTTTCCAGTGACTTTCATGAGGTTGGTGCATAAACCAAGCAACAATACCAACGAAAAAGGAAAGGTTAGGATGGGTATGGGTTAGATACAAAAGTTTACCAACAAGTTGACGGTATAAGGTAGCATCAACTTTAGGGGTAGTACAAGTGACTGAAAGCTTGACTCCATACTGAAAGGGAGAAGGGGCTAACTTACAGTCTTCCATGTGAAAGTGGTGTAGAAGATCACAGGCATACTTGGACTGAGAGAGGGTAATACCTTCTTTCGATTGCAAGACTTGAAGACTAAGGAAATAATGCAAGTGTTCTAAGTCTGTCATTTCAAACTTCTTTTTGAGGCTAGAATTCACATGGTTTATTTGGTCGGGATCAATACCAATAAGGATAAGATCATCAACATAAAGAACAAGGATGGTGAAGGACTTACGCACTTTCTTGGTGTAGACAATGTTTTCAGAATGACACCTAGAAAAGCCATTATCTAATAGAAATATATCCATTTTGGCATACCAAGCTCGAGGAGCTTGTTTGAGACCATAAAGAGACTTCCTAAGGCGGCAAAAAAGGCTAGAGTTTTTTTGGATAAAGCCAGGGGGTTGTTCCATGTAGATCTCTTCATGCAAATATCCATGTAAGAAGGTGGATTTAACATCCATCTGATGGAATTCCCATTTAAGGGAGGCAGCAAGGGAAAGAACAAGGCGGATAGAATTCATTTTGGCGACAGGGGAGAAGGTTCCAATATATTCAATGCCTTCAACTTGTGAAAATCCTTTAGCAACAAGACGACCTTTATGTCTATCCACTTTTCCATCTGGTCCAAACTTTGTTTTGTAAACCCATCTGCATCTAACAAGTTTTCTTCCTTTTGGAAGAGGAACAAGTCCCAAGTATCGTTTTCCAATAAGGAACAATATTATTCATTCATAGCTTCATCCCAATCTGGATGTTCAGAAGCTTCTTCAAAGGTGTCTGGATCAGGATTTTCTGGAACTTGAGCCAATAAGGAAGAGGCTCTTTGAAACTGAGAACGTGTATGTCATCGATCTGCAGGGTCACCCCTGCAAGAGAACCTGATGCATCTTGAGTAGAGCGGACCCATCTTGGAAGCTGTTGAGCGGAAGGAATATCTTCAAGAGGTGGAGGAGGATCTTCATCCTCGTTGTCATCATATGAACTAGAAGGAATGCTATAAAAATAGAAGAGATAGAGAGAGGTGGCACATATGCCGAATCAGGCTCGCAGACCAAAGGTGGCACACTTGCGTAACTAGGCTCGCAGGACGATATATTTTCATCAAATTTTACATATATTCTAATGATTATATTTTTGGATTTTGGTTGAAGAAGTCTATATCCTTTGACATATTCAGAATATCCAAGAAAAATGCATTTTTCACTCTTAGGTTCGAAGGCTTTATGTTTCACATCTGGAATATGGGCCCAAGCATCACTTCCAAAAACACAAAAGTGACTTACATCTGGTTTGATTGAGCTCCAATATTCTTTTTGAGTTATATTCTTTAAAACCTTAGTAGGAGTGCAATTTACTATGTAATTTGCACAGTTAATTGCTTCTGCCCAAAAATTGAGACTAAGTCCTTTAGATTGAAGCATACAATTAGCCATTTATTTTAAGGTGTGATTCTTCCTTTCAGCTACACCATTTTGTTGTGGAGTATATGGAACAATATGTTGTAATTGAATTTCATGCTTAGTGCAAAAGTTGATAAATTTGTTGTTAACATATTCTCCTCCATTGTCTGATCTTAACTTAAGAATTTGATGTCCAAATTCTTTCTCAACAAAGGCCTTAAAGGCCAAGAACATGTTAAAGACTTCACTCTTGAGTTTTAAGAAGTATACCCAAGTGCGTCTAGAAAAATCATCAATGAAAGTTAAGAAGTACTTGCAACCAGAGAAAGAAACAACATGAAGTGGACTACATAAATCATTGTGCACAAGCTGCAAAGGGGTTGAAGCATGCCGAGAGGCACGCTTGTCAAAACTATCCCGATGATGTTTTCAGAGTACACATCCAAAGCAAACACCATCTCGGCAAGATACTATAGGAAGACTTGTCACCATATTTTCTTTACATAGAGTTTGAAGAGAGCGATAGTTTAAGTGCCAAAATCGCTCATGCCAAAGTTTGCTATTATGAGCAAGAAAAATGGAGGGAAGACATGATGACCCAAAGTTGTCAAACTTATACAACCTTGTGGAATCATCAAAAATGCTAATAGCTAAAATATGTCTAGGATATTTGAGGTCCTTGATTACAACATCATGAGGTGAGAATTCAACTATTTTCCCTTCACCTAAATGAGTTATTTGATAAGTAGATATAAGGTTACATAACAAGGTAGGAACACATAGTACATCATTAAACTTACCATTATCTAGATGAATTGTTCTAGATCCTACAACACTAAGAGATCTATCATCACCAACACAAATATGTTTGGTGTTACAATCATTTAAAGAAGAAAACATGGCTTTGTTTTTGGCCATGTGGTAAGAGGCTCTAGAATCAATGAGCCACTCATGAGAATGAGAATAAGAAGATACATTTAATGCATAACCAGATGCTTAACAACCACAAGCAGAAAGTGCCATTCCTGAAGATGAAGGTGAAGAGTTCTCCAAATTGATGTTGTGCTTCTTCATTGCTGCTTCTAAGGCTTCCATTTTCTTAAAACATTTGGACTCTATATGGCCATCATGATTACAAAAGTTGCAATGTATATCTGTTTTCTTCCCTTTGTTTTTAGTTGCCTTATCATTTTGGTGAATTGTTTTCTTAGTTTGCAGCTGAAATTGCTTAGGACCCTTGTTTGGTTTAAGACCATACTTTTTAGGATACTGCTTCTTGGGATTCTTTTGATATGGTAGTTTTTGGGTGGCTAAGGCTTTCTTAGAAGCGTTTCCAGAAGTGATAAGACCAAGGTGTAAGAGTTTTTCTTGTTCTCTTATCAAAGAATCACAAAATGCATCAAAAGAGGGGTTCTTGTAGGCGGTTCCTGAAGAAATGATGGCTTCTCTAGTGGAATGGAAGGTGGAAACAAATACAGAGAATGCAGGGCCAAGCTTAGCAAGAATGGAATAGATGAGTCTACCATCTTCCTTTTTGACCTTACAACCTTCTATAAGAAGTCTAAGGGTCTTGAATTTTCACAAAAAATCTTCAATAGAGGAGAAATTATTGGGGTCCAAAGTAAGCAACTCATTTTCAAGCTAGTGGGCCCTGATTTGATTTTGAATGCCAAAAACAATATTTAGCTTTTTGAGGGCTTCATTAGGGGTATCAATGTCAAGGATATGAAATTGAAGATCTTGAGCAATGGACATTCCTATCAACCCTCGTGCTTGATCTTGTTTATTTTCCCCTTTAGCAGCGTTTTATTTTCTTGTCATGTGGCTATTCTATAAAACCCTTTACTTCTAAGTAAATCTACCATGTGAGGTAGCCATTGGAAATAATTGGTGCTGTTAAGAATAACCGGGCATGCAATTTCCATTTTTTTTTTTTTTTTAAACTGAAGCTAAAAAGGGATGAAACTAACTACTCCAATAGAAAGGTCTCAAAAAATTAGGCCGATTAAAAAAAAAGGGCTCGAAAAATGACTTTCAAATGAAGAAGTTATGCGTTGTTGAAAAAACTGAGTTGTAGATGCCGAATAGTTACGGGAACGGTTGAAGTTTGATGATGAAGTTATACTCTTAAAAAAAATTCCTGCCCCTTTAACAAAAACTTTTTTAGAAAAAGAAGCTTGAGAAAGAGACTTGAACCCAAGACCTCTATTCTCATAAACTAACTTCTCACCAAGTGAGCTAGTAAAATAATTCTATAATTATTTGAAAGGAGGAAGGTTTTTTTTTTTTTTTTGCATCCTTTTTCCTGCACAAAATAACACAAAAATCTGAGCAAAAAAAACCGAAATGCAAGCGTTACGGAAAAATGTTAGCTTTTCAGTTAGCCTTACTGGCAACTATCTATTTTTTCACTATTTCTGATTTCCCAAGATTGCACAAAGACATGGGGAAAGAGCATACGTAACAAAGAAGAGGATACATATCCGGCAATAAAAAAAATATAATCCAAAATAAACATAGTGAACTGAAATAAACAAAATAATTAATAAATATAACTGCAAAACAGATACTTTATACCTCCAGATCTAAAATGACATAACTTGGGCAACCGAAAACCTTTTCGCATGAAATGAAAGGGGTTCTTCACTGTAACAGACACTCCAAACACAACATAGCAGTTCTCCAGGCTCGAAAAATTTCTGAAACAATAGATCTAGAAAACGACAGTCGCATGCAGTCAAACTGGCTTCAAATTTCAATCAACAATGGATGTGGCCCTCAAAATAGCTCTAATACCATGTAGGAATTTACAGGGTAAGTTCCTTAGATCAAAAACCAAAGGTCACCACTCACAAACAGATAAGAAATCAGTGCATTAGTATATCACATGGTTAAAACCCTCGAAGAGGGAAACAGTCCACGGCATGAGCCAACGCAACCACTTCAGGAAATTTATTAATATAAAAAGAAAAGTTACACATGTTTCTCTCATAAACGGTTACCGGAAAAATGACCCTCCATGCTCTTTAAATAGATATCATGGACCAATCAGGTGTTAAGCCATGGATGAAGTGTCGTTAATACCGAGGAGAGAGTTAACCGTCAGATCACAACAAATCGTGACCGTCGGATTATAAGTTACAAATGTACATACTAAAGAAACACACTTTACCTAACTCTATACTAGACCAAGTTATACTTAACTATTTCTTATGTGTCATAATATCTTAACAATCTCCACTAAAATTAATGCATCTATTGCAAGTGATCAAATACGATTCAATGCATCTAGTGTAAGCGATCAAATACGATTAGAAATCAATATCTACATTGAAACCAATGCATATAGTGCAAGTAATCAAATAGGAGTAGAAATCAAAATCTACATTGAAAGAAATGCATCTAGTGTAAGGTGTTAAATAGGATTAGAAATCTACATCTACACACAAATCAATACATCTAGTTTAAGGGATTAAGTAGGATTAGAAACAAGGAACTACACTAAAGTCAATACATCTATTTTAGTGAAAAACCAAAATATTCATGGCTTTCTAGATCTAACTTCTATGTTTGTATTTGTCTTTGTGTGTCTCTTTCTTCTTCCCTCTCTCTCCACTTTCCATTTTGTGTATATCTCCCTCCCTTTCTCACTCTCTCTCTCCCTATAAGCCAAATACCACACGATAAATTATTATTAATACCATGGGCCAAATACCATATTTATAAAAGAGGTATGGTAAATAAATAAATAAATATAAAAGAGGTATAAAGAGGCATGATAAATATATAAAAACATATCAAATATCATTATAAATCAACATCTAATTATATACCAAGTCTATGGGGCCAAATATCATGGTAAATAAACAGAACCTCTTTTTATATTTACTCCATAAACCTCTTTATATTTATGAACACTTTAAAAAAAAGGTTTTATTTAGGTGAAGCCTATGGGCCAAATTATTATTAATACCATGAGCAAAAAGAAAAAAAAAACATTATTAACCCTAATATTAATATTAATATTATTAAATCTAATATTCATATTAATATTATTAAATTTAATCACTTTTGATTAATACAATATTAAATTTTATATATTATAATATACATTAATATATCATGATATATATTAAATCTAGATATATGTGGCAGGGAAGAACAAAGACATAGAGAGATAGAGGTGGAGAGATAAGGGGTTGTGACAAGGGAGAGATGGGGATAAAATCAAGGAGAGGGGAGAGGAGGAATGAAGAGAGAGAGAGAGAGGTAGAGGAGTGATAGAGGTAGATAAGGGTAAGAGCACGAGAGGGAGACATAAAGATGGAGGGGGGGAGAGGAGGAGAGAGTGAGGGAGATAGTGAGAGGATTGGAGGGTAGAGAGAGAGAGAGAGAGAGAGAGAGAGAGAGAGAGAGAGGACTTGAGAGAGAGGAGGAGAGAGGAAGGGATAGAGAGATGGAATTGGAGGGGGGTATAGGGAAGGAATAAGAAAAACATAGAGAGTGAGAAGTGGAGAGAGAGAGGGAGTGACAAGGAAGATATGGAGAGATAGTTTGTATATTTAGGCGTGAGATAAAGATACAAAGAAGGAGAGATGGAGAGAAAGGGGGAAAGAGGGAGAGAGAAGGAGAAAGGGAGGGATATAGTAACATAGTTTGAGAGAGAGAGAGAGAGAGAGGAAGGACAATATAGAGTCCTTGAGATAGAGGAAGAGAGTGATGGGGGAAGAGAGAGGATTGGAGGGAAAAGAGAGAGGGGGAGAGAGAGAGAGATGGGGGTAAAGAGAGGGAGGTAGGAGAGGAAGGGAGAGAGAGGAAGGAAGAAAGAGAGGAGGAGAGAGGGAGGGATAAAGAGATGGATTTGGAGGGGGAGAGAAGAAGGGAAGAATAAATACATAGATATTGAGAAGTGGAGAGATGGAGAGGGAGTGACAAGGGAGATATAGAGAGAGTGTGGGTATGTTTGGGGGTGAGATAAAGAGAAAAGGAAGGAGAGATGTAGGGAATGGGGCGAGAAGGGTAGAGGGAGGGATATAGTAACAGAGTTGGAGGGAGAGAGAGGGAGAGGGAGAGAAAGAGGTGGGAGAGAAAGAGAGAGAGAGGATGTGAGAGAGTTGAGAGGGGAAGGGAAAGAGATATGGAGTTGGAGTGGGGAGAGGGCAGCTGATTTCTTGAACTAGATGCATTGATTTCAGTGTGGATGGTAATATATAATCCTATTTGATTTATTGCACTATATGCATTGATTTTAGTGTAGATGTTGAGAGAGAGAGAGAGAGAGAGAGAGAGAGAGGAAAAGATAGAGGAAGCTAGGAGAGAAAGGGAGAGAGGGGAAGGACAAGAGAGAGGACTTGAGAGAAAGGAATAGAGTGATGGGGGAAGAGAGAAAATTGGAGGGCAAAGAGAGAGAGAGAAAGAGAGGTACATAGAAGGAGATAGGGAGGGATAGAGAGATGGAGTTGGAGGGGGAGAGAGGGAGGGAAGAAGAAACACATAGGGAGTGAGAAGTGGAGAGAGAGATGGAGTGACAAGGAAGATATGGAGAGAGAGTGTGTATATTTTGGGGTGAGATAAAGAGATAAAGAAGGAGAGATGGAGAGAAGGGAAGAGAGAAGGAGAGAGGGAGAGGTATAGTAATAGAGTTGGAGGGTGAAGAGAGAGAGATATAGAGAGGTGGGAGATAAATGGAGAGAGAGGAAGGAAGAGGGAGGATGTGAGAGAGTGGAGAGAGGGAGGGAAAGAGAGATGTAGTTGGAGGGGGGAGAGAGGGAAGAATATTTCTTGCACTAGATGCATTGATTTCAGTGTAGATGGTGACTTCTAATCCTATTTGATTGTTTGCACTAGATGCATTGATTTCAGTGTAGATATTGATTTCTAATTATATTTAATTGCTTGCACTAGATGCATTGATTTCAATGTAGATTATTTCTAATCCTATATTATTGCTCGCACTAAATGCATTGATTTCAGTGTAGACTGTGCTTTCTTATCCTATTTGATTGCTTGCACTAGATGCATTAATTTCAGTGTAGATGTTGATTTCTAATTATATTTGACTGCTTGCACTAGATGCATTGATTTCAATGTAGATGATTTCTAATCCTATTTTATTTCTTGCACTAAATGTGTTGATTTCAGTGTTTATGTTGATTTCTAATCCTATTTGATTGCTTGCACTAGATGCATTGATTTAAGTGTAGATGTTGGTTTCTAATCTTATTTGCTTACTTGCACTAGATGCATTGTTTTCAGTGTAGATGTTGATTTCTAATCATATTTGATTACCTGCATTAGATGCATTGATTTCAGTGTAGATGTTGTTTTCTAATCTTATTTGATTGTTTACATTAGATGCATTTATTTTAGTATAGACGTTGATTTCTGATTTGATGTAATTGAATGTATGATGGTACATTAATTTTAAAGTGATTGGATTAACATCCTGCATTGGTTTCAGTGTAAGCACACAAAATTATTGAAAATTTACATTCATTTATGTGTTATAGTAATTGAACCTATTAATACTGGAGAGCAAGAGAGACAATGCATGATGTTTAGTACAATAGTTCGAGCTAAATATTTAAACGGTTTATGATTTCAACCATCCTTTTCAACTAATCGATATGAAAATATGACAAAACTAACAAGGGTAACAATAAGAATAGTAAAACAAAATAATTTGACATTGATCACAATGAGTACTATTTGTAATTGACCGCATTCTTATTATTCACATTTTCTATCATTCAACACTATTACATTGTCACTCTGCATTCAAAATTTTTATTTCATCATTTTTCATCATTAAATTTATTAACAATATTTATCATCTCAACAAACTGCTAAGAAAATTTTAAAATTAAAATGACCAGATAAATATGAGACATATTTAGCATATATAAATTGATTATATTTATATTAGATGTATTTACATATTATTGATAAAATTAATCATATCGATAGATTTTCCTTAGCCGCACAAGACTGAAACCAACCTAGATCCATCTTAACTCTGGATCTATCAAGAGCGGAGAGGGATCAAATCTCTCAAGGTGCAAACCTTTCCTCATGTTTTGCACTCAAAAAAGAGGTTTGCAAATCGAGATATTTGATCCCTCTTGGCGCTTGATAGATCCGGAGTTAAAATGGATCTAGGTTGGTGACTCCCGTAGTCCAAGTGATTTTTAATTTGAAGCTTTGCTCAAATATTTAACCAAATAGTGATAACATAAAAATACTAATCAAGAATTTATTAAATTAAGCTTATGAGTGTTCACTCACAAAATACATATTGATAGACTTGATGAAGAAATTGGAATATAAAGACTCTCACTAAGCTATAACTCACTCACATAAAGAAAACAACTATTTCTACAAACATCATCTCAAAACTCACACAATCCATAATGTCAATTGCCCTATTATCTTTAAATCTCTAGCTTAGTGGGGAAATGAATTATTTACCACTCCTAACACTATTTTAAAATAAAATGTATAACATAAAAAACATACCCACTTCTAAAGCCTCATCTAGTAATGTATAACATAAAAAACATACCCACTTTGAAGCATCATCAAGGCTTACAAAATGTGACTAGCTTAATTCCATTTTAAATTTGGATCTATGTTTTGTTCCACATGAATACTTGAGTTAAGATGGATCTAGGCTGGTTTAATTCTACCCTTTAAATATGTTATGTTCCACATGAATACTTGAGTTAATATGGATCTAGGTTGGTTTAATTTCACCCTTTAAATATGTTATGTTCCACATGAATACCATAGGTCAATACCATGGGTTCTCATACGATGTGTCAATACTATGGGTGAATACCATGAAATTATTTTAATGTTATTTTATTTATTTTTATTTATTTTGATAAAGTAAAAATGTTTTCACATAGTGTGATTTTTATTTTTAGGGATAAAAAACTCATTACATTACATTACAACCAACCTAGATCCATCTTAAATCGGGAGCTATCAAGGGCCCAGAGGGATCAAATCAAACCTCTCTAGAGTGGTAGGAAATTTGATCCCATAGATTAAGAGTTAAGATGGATCTAAGTTGTTTTAATTCCCCCCTTTAAATATGCTATATTCCACATGAATACCATGGGTTGTCATACCATGGGTCAATAACATGAAGTTATTTTTATTTTAACTTTATTTTTTAATTAATTCGATTTTATATTGACCAAATAAAAATGTTTTCACATAGAGATATTTTTAATTTCATTTTATTTTCACTATTAAAAAAATAAAATTATTATATTAAATAATATTGTATTATTTTTTAAAATAAAAATATTACATTTTAAAATATTATAGTCAAAATGTAGAGTACAAAAACTATGTATGGTAAATTGACTATTTTACTTTAATCTTATTTTAGTTTATAATTTATGTTATTTAGTTTTAATCTTAATTTTATTTTTATGTGGCAAGTTATCCTTCCACATATCCTAGTACTAGCAATATATAAATAAATAAACACACACACACACACACACACATATATATATTGAAACTTATGATTTTTTTATATACCCGTCTCTTTGACATTTTTCAAAATTAGTTGCAAGTTAAACCTGACGTGTTTGTTTTAGAATAAATTGTATTTTACTCATAAAAAGTGGAAAAACGGGTAAATGGGCGTCAAATTTAACCCCTCGATGGAGGGTTTAGATATACCTAAAAAATAATTAAACCTTTTTGCTTTTAGATTTAATTAAAAATGTTATAAATTAAATTAAAATTAGGTATTTGTAAAATTTTAATTTTGAAACAAGTTATGGCCCTTGGGCATGTGGTATTGATAATCCTTCGTATTGGTTCATAGTATTGTAACAAAATAACATAATAATCAAAAGCATAGAAGGCCCATGGTATTGATAAACCAGAGTATTAGTTCATGATTAGAAATATTGTTATATTGTAAATATTAAATTATTATCTGCTTACTAATTAAATTTAAAGATTGTTACGCAATCATTATTTTCATTTATATGGTAAAATGGATGTTAATTTATAAATAATATTTATATTTTATATATCTTAATTTGATATGTATATTATACTTTCTTTTATCTAAAAAATTGTTTGTAATTTTATTAATAAAAAGCAAAGTTACAATATATATAAAAAAATTGAATTTAAAAAATATCTCACATATCACATATCACATCTAACGCTCAAGGTCACACTCACACTCACCCATCTAACCTAACACACCTAGCGATGCAATATATGTCTTGATTATACATTTTAAAAAAAATATTATATTTTTATATAATGTTAATATATGAAGAAATATCTTGGTTATATATTTTTAAAAAACTTAAAATAAAAATCATTATTATTATTTTATAAAATACATTTGAATTCATAGAGTTTTATTAAATCATTTTCCAATTTAATTTTGAATATTATTTTTTTCTTTAAAATAATATTTATTATTCTTTTGCCCCACGGTTGTAACTTGTTGGCCAACCAATGTGCTGCTAAGGCGTTTGTGTTATTGTGTGGATCAAAAGTTTAATCCTCTCTTTGCTCGTGCTTAGTTCTTTGCTCGTGCTTAGTTCTTGGGGAAGGGCAGTTGCACTTGGGGTTTCTATTCTTGGGAAGGGTAGTTGCACTTGGGGTTTCTGTTCTTGGGGAAGGGTGGTTGCACTTGGGGTTATAGTGGCAAGGTTGAGTATTGACACTGTGCCACACTAGTATAAGAAACATGTACAAAAACATTATTTTACTGATTCCTCCATATACCATAAAAAAGTTAAAAAACATTTACTACAAATGGGACAAGGCGTGAGTGAATTTGTGCTATTTCTATTACAAATTTGTTATTGAAGGAGTTCATTATCAAATTAGTGTAATAGTTGTGAGTGTAGTTTCATTCTTGGGTTTCAATCAAATATACAAAATATAATTGTGGATGGCATTAATGGAAAAGGAGGTGGATGGCACTAATGGAAAAGGAGGTGGGACTAACATTGGAGTGGTTAAGAACATTGTCAAGTGACATGGTTACAATATATAAAAATAATGTCTTACTTAAAGGAAGAACAAGTCAATTTATATATTGAATCTATTTTTTTGTTTGATAGTTTAAGTGATTCTTGAGATGATTGGCATGACTAATCTATGGCTTGAGTAGCCATAACCTAGCGACATTTAAGCTGTCGAAATAACTTGGAAATCAGACTAGGTCTAACCACACCAACCCTTAGCATAGCAAAAGAGAAAAAAATAATAATGAATAAAATAGCGATTGTCATATAAAAGTCCTCCCTATAAAGAAAATGAAATCATTTGAATTGGAAAATTTTAATGCAACGAGAAAATTCAGGGAAAGGGAAAATGGAATGTCGGGACAACGGAGTGAATAAAGTGGCGGCAAATCTTTCAAAAGTTAATTGCAATTAAGTGTTCAAAAGTTTATTGGAATTAACTGCAATTCATATAAAAATATAATTCTACATATTTGGGAATTTGGTGTAATTCATATAAAAATCCAATTCTACGTATTTGGAAAAAAAAGGGAAAATGGCCTCCGACTTGAGCGGTAAAAAAGAGTTAACGTTGAATCCTAAAATCTTGCGGAACTTCACTGAAATTCAATCCTACAAATACGGGGGAAGACAAAGAAACGAAGCGGTGACCCGACTTGAGTGGTTAAAAAGAGTTCACGTTGAATCCAAAAATCTTGCGGAACTTCACTGAAATTCAATCCTACAAATACGGAGGAAAACAAAGAAATGAAGGGGTGACCCGAAAATCCGGCTATTAGTGGAATTTTGTTGAGTCTATAGAAACTCAATCATTTGAGTTTTGTTTTAGTTGAAATTCAACATTATATAAAATTATAATGTTGATATATGAAGAAATATCTTGCTTATATATTTTAAAAAAACTTAAACTTGAAATTATTATTATTATGTTATTAAATTCATTTGAATTTATAGAGTTTTAACAAATCATTTTCTAATTTAATTTTGAATATTTTTTTTTTTTTTAAATAATATTTATTGGTCAAAGAACGTATTGCTAATGCATTTGTGTCATCGTGTGGATCAGAGGTTTAATCTTTACTTTGCTCGTGTTCCATTCTTGGGGAAAGGGAGGTTGTATCTGGGGTTATGAAGGCGTTCATGTCATTATGTGGATCAAAGGTTTAATCTTCGCTTTGCTCGTGCTTCAAGTGCTTCATTCTTGGGGAAGGGTGGTTTCACTGGGGGGTTACAATAGCAGCAAACGAGTATCAACACCGTGTCACGCAAGTACGAGAACCATTATGTTACTAATTCCTCCAAATACCATAAAAAATGAAAAAACAAAAAAAACATTTATTACAAATGGGACAAGGTATGATTGAATTCGTGCTATTTCTACTCCAAAATTGTTATTGTTTTTTTTGTTAGTTTAATCTATATTAATTGAAAGAGAAACATCGCATATACGATAGGCTGAATTGGTAAGCTGCGCTTTAGCCAATACCAGCCTTTATTGCTTTCAAAGTAGCATAGGTATGGAGCTGCCTCCTGGAGGAATCCAGCCCTGTAGTAGCTTCAAACAGTCAAAATTACAAGGTGTGCCTTGACACGTGAAACAACAAAAGTTCTATAATATGCGTTAAAATAACATAAAATAGAAAAGAGCTGTGCGGCCTCGCAGCCATGGTGTTCCAGCATCATCATTGGTAACAGGGTCCTCCTCCTCAATGCGGCATCCGTACTCCTGCATTATGGCTTCCTCTTCAACAGTTGGTAGGCGCAGGGGCTTTGAGGTGGGTGCACAGAGAATGGGAGCAACCAGGTACTCGGCATTCGGTACACGTGTCCAAACACCCTCTGAGCCCATGATCCATACATCGGTCTCTTCCCCCGCAGTCTCTTTTACTAGAAGAGGCTCAGATTTGCTAGGAGTAGGATGCTCCTGGTGCGCTAAGGTGGATTTCCTAGGTCCCCTTATGCCCCTCTAAGTTTCTTGAGCTGGGGCATTCTCCTCCTGGGTGTGTGGAGGGCGCTGTGATGCTTCCCTATTGTGGCTACTAGAAGAGGAGCCCTTGAAGGATTCCAAACGGTTGTCTTCACCTAGCTGATAACGTCCTGGGAAGGTGCCTCTTTGGCCTCCCCTGATGGTCCTTTGGCGCAGACGCGAAGCCATGGGGAGTGAGGAGGAACCAAGGGTTGGGGGCTAGAGTATGCACTGATACTTGCACTTCAGGGAAACTCTCAACAGAGGAGCGGGGAAAGGATTTGCGCGAATGAGCACAGTGTTGTAGGGGGGTGCGCAGATGGGGGGGGGCAGGGAGGGGTAGGAAGGGGTTGCCACTGAAAGCGCACAACCATAAGTAGCTAAGAAGGCAAGAAAAATCAGGGGGGAGTGCGCAACAAGGTAGGTTCCTAGTAGCCTGGCGTTAGAATGGAGATTCGTAGGGGGAAGGGGGTACCTCTGGTGAAAAACTTGAAGAGACTAACGCAACAACAAAATAGCTAAGGGGGAAAGCAACAAAAGAGCTCTGGAAACCAACAAGAGTAGCTTGAGGATAGTACAATGAGGAGGGACCTCGCCTTTTGAAGACCTGTGGCATAAGCGCAGATGCTGTTCATTATTGTGAAATGCTCGCAGGTGCAGGTTGTTGCAGTTATCATGGGGTGGAATGTGTTTCAAGGTATGGCATTGGATCAAATGCATCGTGAAACTCATGTAAATGATTGCAGAGGGGAGGTTCCACACCAAGTAAAAGTTGGTTGTGCATGTCTTCGTCAACCTGTGCATGGGAGGAAGTCATTTCATACGTGTGTGTCCTATCACCTGCATCCAGGGGAGGGTGACCCTTTTGGATGAGAGTTTGGAATTCCATGAGTAATGAATCATCCTCAATCTGAGGGAAGTTAGAGTAGTACAACATTGTATGGTTGTCCACGCCTTTATTGGCTAGGAGGTCCGCAACAATGTTTGCGTTTTTGCGCACATAAGGAAATGTGACTGTCATGTGATTCTGTAGCAACTCTTCTAGGAGCTTGATCTGATTAGCGAGACGCCAGCTTGTGGAGACCTTTGAGGGGGGGAACCATGCAGGATACAGGTGGTCGCCTGAGTGATGATTTGTGAGTCTCCTTCCATTTCCAATGGAAATAAGTTGAACTCAATGGCTCTGGAAATGCCCTGGATGAGCCCCTCCAACTCTGCGGAATTGTTGTTGTCCCACCCCAAGTTTCCATAGAAGGCAAGAAGGGTTTTACCTTGGGAGTCTCTGAAGATGCCCCCAAAACCAACATTCCCTGGGTTGCCTTTGGAGGCTCCATCGAAATTGCATTTGAAGAATCCGACTGGAGGTGGAGCCCATTGATCAGGTACGCTGGTCCTTCCGACATTCATAGGGAGGTTGTCCAGAGGGGTGTTGATGGTGATTTGCTAGTGGTTCCAAATATGGCATTCAACACTAGTTTTCGGAAGGTCTTCCTTACCCAAATGAGTCATGGCCAGCATTTCTGCAAGGCTACTATATAGCCTGGCCAATATTTTCTCTCGATTGGAGGCTTTGTCTTTAAAGATCATGTTGTTTCTTTCTTTCCAAACATTCCAGAGAAGTAAGCTAGGAAGTAGCTACCAAAGTCGATTCAGGAGGTTGCTAGAGTAGGGTTTATCCGACCATTTGCTGATGGTATTGATGATGTTTCCCTTGTATCTATTGGATCGTCTGCATAAGATTTCAATCCTTTCCAACAAGGTGTTGGTTATGGGGCAGACGTCCAACAAGTGATCTATGGTTTCATGGTTGTTCTGGCAAAGAGGGCATCTTGAGCATCCCACAAAGCCTCATTTCATAATATTCTCCCAAGTGAGGATGTGTCGTTTGCTGAGAAGCCATAAAAAGGTAGCTACTTTGGGCCAGAGCTTGGCAGACCATATCTTCTTCCATATCTGATTGGTGGGGCTAGGGTTCGACTGTTGTAATATATTGTAGGCTTCCTTGGGGGAGTAGTTGCCACTTGGAGTATGGACCCATCTTAGAATGTCGCATCCCTCCAGGGCTCAGATTCTTCGTTTAGTCATTAATTCCTCCCAAATGTCTCTATGATTCTCATTGTTCTGGTCTGCCTACCATCTATCTGTGGAAACCCAGGTTCTATATCCTTGAGTTATTTCGTGGGTCCAGAAGTCTTGGATGCAATTTTGATGCCGTGCCTACAGGACTGTGCTCCATAGGGGTCTAGGAAAGATTGAGGATAAACTGGGTAGTTGCTACCAAGAATTTTCCTAGAGTCTAGCTTGAGTTCCACTACGTAGTTCCCAAAAGCTATGGGTTTGGATCAACGTTTTTTGGTGGCTGGAAACTTTCCAGATTTTGGATCCTCCTGGATCAATGTTGAATCATATTAGGTCCTACTTAGGCCAATTCCCTGCATATTTGGCTGCCCAAAGAGTTTCCCAAGGCGTGTGAGGATTGGATACTCATTTCCACCATATGCTAGATCCCATGATGATGTTGCTATGCTCAGGATCTCTTAGACCTAGAACTCCTTGCGCTTTCAGGGAACATACTTCTTTCCAGTTGACTAGAGCCCATTTGTTTTTGTCTTTAGTTCCCGCCCAAAGGAATGTTCTTTGCAAGTTTCACATAGCTTTGAGGACCATTTTAGGGCTGCTAGATGGAGAAGAGGTAAATGGGTAGAGACTAAAGGACTGATTTGATGAGAACCATCCGTCCAACTATGTTAAGAGAGTGGTGGGTCCAGTTAGACAGTTTGGTTTCCATTCAATCCAACAACTCTCTCCACGAGGTGTGATTGATAACTGAATCTGTGAGAGGGGCTCCTAGGTATTTGGAAGGCATAGAGGCTATGGTGAAGCCCAGAATGTGATCGATGTTGTGCTGAGTGATGAGGGGAGTATTGAAGAAGAAGATTTGTGATTTTTCAGAGTTGACATCTGTACGGGAGGCTTCAGAGAAACAATCAAGAAGGGTTTTGAGGGAGAGAGCTTCCTTGACTGAGGGGTGTCCCATTATCATATTATCATCCACAAATTATTGATGAGAGATGGGAGGTAGATTGTGGAGAGGAATTCCCTGAAGAGTACATGATTGGATACAACTTTTTATCAGGCGGGTTAGGCCCTTAGCCATAATAATAAAGAGGAAGGGTGAGAGAGGATCCCCTTGTCTTATACCTCTAGAGGGATTGAAGGTTGATGAAGGAATGACATTGAACATAATGGATAGAAAGGGGGAGGATATCAGGCTCATTATCCATTGGACCCAGGTATGGCTGAAAGCAAAGGCAAGGAGGATTTGCTTGATATATTTCCAACTGAGTTTGTTAAAGGCTTTGGAGAGGTCAATTTTGAGGAGCATACCTGGATTTTTAGAGATTTTGAGAGAGTGGATGATCTCGTGGGTTAGGATGATTCCATCAAGGATTTTCCTACCCTCAACATACCCCGTTTGCTCTAGAGATATGAGCATAGGAAGGATCTGCTTCAGTATGTTGGCTATGACCTTGGAAATGATTTTGTAAATAACATTGCAGAGTGCTATAGGTATGTACTTACTTGGAGAAGCAATGTTTTCTTCGTTTGGGACAAGGGTGAGGAAAGTAGCATTGAGAGCCGACAGAATCCAGTGGGTGGTGCGTGATTCTTCGACTATGCCACATACCTCCTATTTGATGGTTTCCCAGAAGAAGTGAAAGAAGTTGGTGGTGAAACCATCCACGGTTAGAACTTTTCCTTCGTTTAATTAGAAGACTACTTGTTCAACCTCTGCTAATGAGGTGGCTTTGAGAAGCATCCTATTATGATCTTCAGTGACAAATTTGGGTATGTGGTGAGTGATTATTCCTATGGCCTCCTGTCGGTGGATGTTGGAATCTTAGAGGATATCCTTGAAGTGGTTGCACAACTCCTCAATGATTTCATCTTGTTTTTCTATCCGCTTCCCATTCTGATTTTTTAGGACAATAATTCTGTTGTACATCCTGTCCTGGATGGTGGAGCAGTGAAAAAAAATTGTATTTCTTTCTCTGTCTTTAAGCTAGCATATCCGAGATTTCTATTTCCATAGGGTCTCTTCCTGGATTCTTCTCTCTTCCAACTTGACCATTAAATGCTTTTCCCTGTTCTCTGAGTGTGCCGAACATCTTTTAGATATGATTTTTTGTTGGAACTTCTTCATTTTCTCTTCTAGATCTCTTTCATCTTTGAAGATGTTGTCGAAGGTTGTCTTGTTCCACACCTTCAGTTTTCCTTTGAGCATATTCAGTTTCATTTGGAACTGATGCATTTTTGTACTCCGAGGTGGAGTGAGGGAGGCCTACCAATCCACTACAAGGTATTTGAACCTTAGATGAGTGAGCTAGTATTGTTCAAAGAGAAAGGCTTTAGGAGTGGTCACCCCCTATTTGAGCCATTGAAGCTATATTGGCTAGTGATCCGAGCCAGAGGCTGGCATGATCGTAGCTACGAGATCTCCTCCTTGATGTATGAAATATTTTGTGATGAGGAAATGGTCCATTCTGGAGGAGATTTGATGAGCTCCCCCTCTTCTGTTATTCCAAGTGAAGATGCCATTGGAAGTTTGGAGATTTATGAGGTGATTGTCATGGATGAAGTTCTTGAACTCAATGTTATCCATATATAGTTGAGGCCTTCCTCCTTTTTTTTCCTCAAGGTTGGTTATCATGTTGAAGTCTCCTCCAAGCAGCTAGAGAGGGTGAGAACGCTAGTTGTTGAGATTTGCAATGTTGTCTAGAATCTCAGTTTTTTGCTGGACCGGTTGGGGGAAGTAGACGTTCGTGAGCAGTCCATGGATTATGGTTCCAATCAAGTGAAATGAGGCTTGAATGAAGTGTCTAATTGCATGGAAGTTCTCTAGGGTGATGACATGGGGATTCCGGATGATTTTCAGGCCCCTCGAAGCCCCATTAGCATCCACCGCTAGGGTATTGCATCCTTTCCATAGTCTTTTGAAGATTGTGTCCAGAGTAGAGCTAGAGCATTTGGTTTCTTGCATGCAGATTATTGTAGGGCGTTCCTCAATAATTATTTTCTTGATGATCCTGTGCTTTGAGGGGCTATTAAGCCCTCTGATATTCCATGAGATGATCTTCATTGAGGGGGGTTGGGGATTACAGAGTAGAATCTAGTTAACTTGGGGAATCTCCCTGATTCTACCATCTCTTTTCCAGCACTAAATTTTCTTTCCAAGTCTGTTCTCCTACCTCTTTTGCAGGATTTTTTCAGGATGTATTTAGTATTAAGGAACATACCTCCTTGAATGCCCAGAGAAGGGATCTGTTGAGCTCAGGAGAGGATTTCCTCCAGCTTCTAGATCTAGTGTGGGGGGATTGATTGAAAATATTTTTTTTGCATGCTTCTTCTATCCCTATGATATCAAAGTCCCCAAAGTCGATGCTCTCCGGTTCTTCCTCCATTGCTTCTGGGATTGTGTCCAAAGCTGCTCATTTGACTTTCATTGCTGAGTTGTCCCCTGCATGCAAAGGAGTCTGAGGGATCAGAAAGGATTCCGGTTGGATATTGGTTTGATGAATCTTTGAGGTCTGGGGAGTCTCTTACGCAGATCTCCCTGAGTCTTTGGGAGGTTCATTCTCATTTTCATTCAGCTGAGCTAGTGCTTCAAAGCTGTTGTTTGTTTCTAGGACTTTTATGTTTTGGCTTGTGTTTAACCTCCTATTGTGCCTTTTCCTTCCTGTGGCTTTCATAAACCCGTCAGTGTCTTTATTGGTTGATTCATTGTTCTATGCAACCTTTTGATTCAGGGGGTAGTCTCTGAATAGGTGCCTGTGTTGATGAAATTTCCGACATCTAAAAGGGATATGTTCATAATCTACAGTTTGAATCCATTCAAAGTCATCATGTAGGAGACTTACCTCGTCGGGGAGCGATTTTGCAATGTTCATGTAGACACAAATTCTTGCATAGGCTACATGTCTATTGATTTTTGTCTCCTCTGCTATTTTAATGAATTCTACAAGGGCATTGTTGATATCCCATAGAGTCAGCTCATCCCAGTAGTCTTGGGGTAGGGTGTAGAGCCTGATCCACAATGGAGCCCAAGTGAGGTCTTGCTTGTCTGGGTTGAAGGGTTCTACCCAATTTCACATGTATAGACCTGTCAAGTTGAATAAGTATGGCCCTCCATCCATGATCCGATTTTTGTCTTCGATGCAGGTGAAGATCACATTGAAGAAGCCCTTGGAACATAACTGTAGATCGATATTTCCTTTGGTTTTCCATTTGGAGGCTATCCATCCTAGGAGGGATTTTTTTGTGGGCTAGCGACCCATTAACTTGCCTATCAAGGCATGGTCCTTCATGTATTGAATTCTTTCATTGATTCGATGCATAGGGAGATTGAACTTAGTTATGGTAGTAGTTTTCGGTATGCATGTGGAAGAAGTGACAGTTGTCGCTTCTGCTTATGCTGTGGAGGTTGATTTATCTATGGGAGATGCCCCTGTTGTTTCATGAAGTAGGCCAGATTTATGCTGACAGTCGTTATCAGCCCCTACCATCTCTCTTGATGAAGGCGAGTCGGAGGTGGGGGGAACTACTACCCCCTCACTAGTGTTTTCCATGAGGGAGCGTCTGGGTGATCCAGGAGTAGTAAGGAACCTCAATAGCTGGGAGGAAGGTCTGCCCTGGACAACCTGCTCAGAAACCACCAAACCCTAGGTCATGGTGGTGCTCCTCTCTGCCCCTGTCTTCTCATTTCTGGTCCACCACTCAAAAATTGTTATTGAAGAAGGAGCTCATCATCAAATTAGTGGAGTAATTGTGACTGAAGTCTCATTCTTGCGTTTCAATCATATATACAAAATATTATTGTGGATGAAACTAGTGGACAAGGAGGTGGTCTCATTCTTGAGTTTCAATCATGTATACAAAATATGATTCTGGATGGCACTAGTGAAGAAGGAGGTGGGGCAAAAATTGTAGTGGTTAAGAATATTGTCAAGTTACATGCTTACAGTCTACAAAAATAATGTTTCACTTAAAGGGAGAACAAGTAAACCTATCTATTGAATCCATTTTTTTTGTTTGCTAGTTTATTTGATTCTTGAGATGATTTGCATGACTAACCTATGGCTTGAATAGCCACGACCTAGCGACATCTAAGTCATAAAAATCACTTGAAGATCACACTCGGCCTAAGCCACACAAACCCCTAGCATGGTTGGATTTTTTCCATGCAATTTCGAACAATGACTTTTACACCATTAACAAAACACCCTGCCAATGTTTTCTCTACATACCATGGGAAATTTATTTATTCAATCCATTAGTGTTTGTGGGAATAGCAGTGAACTACCTTTCTAGGCCATTTCCTAAACATGTTACATTCAACACAACAATTGTATAACAAGGAATAAACATTTGTGTATATCATATTCTATATTTTTTATATATGATTTTTCCTTATGAAGTTACAATGATTATATGTAACATGCATGATCTTCATATGTTGAAAACATCAAACCTACTAAAGAGAAAAGCATGTGCCTATGATTTAATCATGCATTTTGTGAGGTTGGCATAAGAGAAGTGAATGAGACTATTTTTTGGATGTGTGTTGACATTACTAAGGATTTAAATGTTGATTTATGACATGATTAATAATGTTGGTTTATTGGGATTCAACCATACATACAAAATATGATTTTGGTTGGCTCTAGTGGAAAAGGAGGTGGGACTAAAATGGTAGTGGTTAAGAACATTTTCAAGTGATTTTGATTAATAAGAGTCAAAACCGCCATCTAAAAAAGGGAGAAATTGAGTTTGATATGCTTACATTCGTCCCACTCAAAGGGAAAAGAAGTCAACCTATCTATTGAATCCATTTTTTTTTTGTTTATGTGAGTCCTGAGATGGATGGCATGACTAACTTGTGGCTTGAGTAGCTATGATGCAGGGTAATTTAAGATGTCAAAATCACCTAGGCACCCCACATGAGCCACACCAACCCTTAGCATGGATGGATTTTTTCCCATGGAATTTCATTTACACCATATAGTGCCTTAATAGAACACCTTGTTATTGTCTATTCTACACCCCATGGGAAAACCTATCTATTGATTCTATCAATGTTGATGGGAATAACATTGAACTACATTTCTATGTCATTTCCTAAACCATGTTACATTTAAGAAAACATTTGTACAACAAAGAATAAATATCTGTGTATATCATATTATATATTTTCTAACTATTCTTTTTCCATATGAAGTTACAATGATTATATGTAACATGCATGATCTTCATATGATGTAAACTTCAAACCTACTAAAGGAAAAATCACGTGCCTATGATTTGATCATGTATTTTGTGAGTTGAAATAAGAGAATTGAATGATACTATTTTGTGGATGGGCGTTAACATTACTAAGGATTGAAATGTTGATTTATGACCTCATTAATAACACCTTGGATATAAAATAAATTACATAGGTATATTCCTAAGTCTGTTATTGACTATTGTGAGAAATATGAATGAGCTCTAGGTAGAGTGTGTGTGGTTGATCAACACCAAGGAAATTGATCAAGGTATTCATGGGGAAGCTTCCTTTCAAACAATGCGAATTTTATCATGCTAGATCAAGTTACACATTGGTGAAGGAGGACATGAAAATAGATAATGCAACTCTTTAAAATCCAAATATTTTGAAATTTGTTAGCATTTCCTTGCCACGATGGGGAAAGAAGGGTGAGGTTATCACCCTATGAAAGTTCAAGTCTCTCCAATGAAGTTTATTCTTGTTGCATGTCTATTCTTATGGTATCCATTTGAGCTAAGTGAAAATCTTAGATGAATTTAACAAAATAAATTTCCCTATTCATGGCTTCTTAGAGAAAAAAATGATTTGAATGTCATAAAATAACTACAATGATACTAAACTCCCATGCATTAAAGAATGGAGAAGTTTCCTCATTCAGATAATAATGGACTAGGGAAAAAAAAAAAAATTAATGAAAATATCATGACGACAAAAGAAGCTTTAAAACAATACATGTGACTAACCCACTAAGGAAAAAAGAAATATTGAAAGGACCATATCCCACAAATAATTGAAAGTTTCAAATCAAATTGAATAAAATTAAATTTAACTACTTATATATATTTGGTGATTTATTTTTTCACTCCTATTTAATTTTTCCCATCCCCAATTTTTTCCTGACTTAGTCATTTTTCAAGTGAAATGTGAAAAAATACTTCACCTCTTTTCACATCTCCAGATACTTCTACACTTGCACAATGGTTTCCACATTCTAATGGTTATTCTTTTTTCCTTGTGTCACTACAAAGAAAAGACCCTCTAGCAGAGGTTATAAAGGAGGTTTTTAGTGTTATAAAATTGGCCAAAATTGTCAAAAAACATTTGCGACAACATTTGTTTTCGGTAAAACAGGTTTTGGCAGAGCTTATAATGGAATTTCAACACAACTAAAAAAAATTGGGTAGTTGAAGTTTGTTACAGATGTTTTTCTCATTGGTGCGCGCATCAGGTGTCAACGCACCGGTGCGTTGTACCCTTAACGCACCGGTGCGTGGTAATTTATAAGTTCCTTTTTAAGACACCGAAATTACTTTTAGGTATGTACACAAAAATTTATTGTTGATTTTTCTCAAATGCAGGAAGAAAATCTCATAATTATATTGAATGGAAAATTATTCAAAATCCAGGTTGTTCCATAATATTTCTCAAAGCCCATCACAAAGTTCTCCCTATCCATCTCTAGATATAATATTTACTTCAAATTTTATTTTTATTTTCATTATCTAATTGAATTTATTTTTTTTATCCACGTCAATCAGCTAAATAAAATTAATGTATACAAATTTTTATGTTCATGCAGATTCAAAATCGAGTTCAGATGCACAAAATATTTAAACAGCTCCAAAACGTCGGAAGCTCTTATCAGGAGCAACATACCACAAGCTGCATTTGGTAGATGAAAATGGACAACTGCTTCACCTTGCCAATTGTAACATTACATCTTCTAGCCACAATCCGAGCACAATTATGGTAATAATAATTGTTTTGTATATTAATGTAATTATTTCAATGTCAAACCAATTAATCATGCATTGTTGACGTGCTTAGTAATTGATATCATCGATTTTGTACTAATCATGTTTAATTTTTTTTTTTAATTATTAGGATTCTAGTGATGATGAGCGACCTACCTACCATCTTCTGTTGCACCCCACGACAATTTAAAATTTAAATAAAGCTGAATTAAGAGAAAAACTTGGAGAGGAATGATACCAAGAATGGTTGAATCAACCACCTATTCAATTCACACTACCTCCAGATTCACCAATTAGGAATGACAACAACAATAACAGTTCTTCACAAGTTGGAAATGGAGACAATCAAATGGAGGTAGGCATGGATGATTACTTAAGGGATACAACTTCCATGGAGACAATGTTGTTAGATGCATTCCAGAACAATGATCATCTAGGGATGATGCTCATCTCATTGATACCTTTTTCGAAAGCCTTAAATTTACTTCCACCACCCCTCTCTTTGGACCTGGCGGTCAGTCAAAGTCTACCTATTTGGGGAAAATGATGTTACTGTACAACTTGAAAGAAAATTTTGGCTTGTCGAATGCATGTTTCTCGGAAATTTTGAGGTAATTGACCATCAAGTCCTCCCTTATATTTTGAGAAATATAATCACACAATGAACATTACAAATGGTCAATTTTATGAATGTTAATAATTATATCAACATTAATGTACATTTAATGTTTTCCATTAACAACTACAGGTTATTCAAAGATAAGGTTCTTCCAAGTGATAATGTCTTTCCCTGTAGCTACGAAGAGGCAAAGAAATTGTTGAAAATGTTGGGTGTTGAGTACAGTTCATTTCATGCATGTCCAAATGATTGTATTTTATATAGAGGAGAATATGTTTACAAAGAGATATTTCCAAAATGTGGGCATGATAGGTATGATAAATAAAAAAATAAGGGTAAATCATGTGGTCTTCCTTTTAAGATATTGAGGCACATGCATATAATCCCAAGGATTCAAAGTCTCTATCATTGCAAAGAATTAGTTATGTTAGATGGATGGCACGCCTCACACAGAAGTGAGTTGGGAGTTATGTGAATCCCAATAGATTCAATAGCCATGAAGCATAGAGAGGATACAAGGCCCCAAAAATTCAAGGATGAAGTACGAAGTCTACGACTCAGTATAGCCATGGATTGCATCAACACATATTCCCTCTAGAACACCAACTATTCTCTTTGGCTTGTAGTAGTGATCAATAACAATATCCCCCCATGGTTTTCCATGAAGAATGAACATCTTATGTTGGCTCTCAAATTCCCTGGTAGAATACAAGTGAAGAATATGGAAGTCTACGTACAACCACTGGTAGATGAATTGAAGGAATTATGGGATGGGATAAATGTATACGATGTATCAAGACCCATCACAGGAGAGAGGAGTTTAAGTTGTATGGAATGTGTGCTTACACGACACATGATTATCCAGGCTTAGGATTTTTCTCTGGTAAATTATATGATTATTGATTTTTTTATATACGTAACAATATTCTTTCGCATATTAGTTATTTAATTGGTTGTAATTGTTCTGATCTTCATGATATTCTTTAACGTGCCATGCATATATATTGTATACAATAATTTCATAGGTCTTGTAACAATACGGTATTTTGGATGTAAATGTTGTGGACATTCTTTGAAAGCTAGATGGTCCAACAACCTACGAAAGCCAATGTATGACTTCTCCAGGGTATTCTACCCAGAAGAACACCCTTACAAAAGAGTAGCATCCGCTTTCAATTGTAAACAAGAGAGAACCCAAAGGCCTAAAATAACGACACTAACTGAATGGCTTAGAGCATATGAGAGAGAGAAGGAGAAGGGAGTTCATAGAAATGTTTGATTCAAATGGGGAGCCTATTTTCGATGATCTAGAATTCTTCGACACCTATGTTGAGAAATTTCCCATTGGGATGAAAAGGAAATCTATATTTTATAACCTCCCATATTGGGAGCATCTTAAGATTACCCAATAATTAGATCCCATGCATAATATATTTAAAAATGTTTCATCTTCTCTATGGAGGCCCATATCATCGAAACAAAGTGACACATTGGTTGTTAGGAAAGATCTTATTAATTCAAAAACTAAAAAGAAACATTGGCCAAGATGATTAGAAATTAGAGGATCAGAGGCAGTCACTCATCCCTCTAATTGGTATTTCAAAGAAGGTGATGCCCCATGGATTTAAAAAAAATATGATCTTTCTTTGGCAAAGGAAGTTATAATGGGTGTGAGGGTGCCATATTCATACGGGTCTTCACTACGACGCTGCTTCACCGTGGATGACCATTTATTGAGGTTGAAATTGCATGACCATTTGAATCTTCTATGAGTATGTATAATGCCAAAAGCATGCTTTTATTATTTGTTATATTAATAGATTTTACCCCATGCAGGGATCATAAAACATAACTAATTTTGTATATTATTGCATGTGTTTATAAATTTGCAGTGTCATTATCCTTTGTTCGTGCATGGGTGTGTGAAACATGAATTCTCCTAAGACCTAGGATGTGCCATATCTAAATTATCTACATTTGTACATTGGATAACGTCAAAGGAGACTCATGTGGCTAGCATTCCATGTTGGCGTTAAGAGATAGTTGAGATTGTTTGTATGTTTGAGAAGGAACTGCTGACGAGTTTCATGGACCTGCAAATTCATCTTCTAATCCACCTAGTAGATGAGTTTGAATTATTTGGGGTGGTTTCTTGTTGTTGGATGTTCTTTTTAGATAGGTACATAAAGAAATTGAAAGGTTTTGTTCGACAAAGGGAAAAACTCGAGGGGTCTATGGCAGAGGGGTACATATCGTATGATTCTTTCTATTATGCAATTGAGTACATCAAGTAGATCAACAACAGACTAGGTACGGTGATTTGGGATGATGAAAGGGATGAAGACAAAAGATAAAGGGAGTTGCTCAAAACGAATGGAAAAAGGCGCTTGATAAAGAGTAAGCGACTTATAATTTTTCAAATTTACACAAAGTAAATATTCATGTTGAACTTTGATATAATGTATATTTTGATCTCATATGCACTATATGTCGGTTTGATTTCATCATCGAATGTAGAAATTGATGCAATCAATAAATTCGTTCTTTACAATTCCGAAGTGACACAACAGTGGGTCGCATTGTACGAACAAAAGATGATTAAATGGGATAGTGGCAAGAAAGAATTCAGATTGTTGAATGGTAGAAGTGTGCCTTATCCTAATCATTTAAAACAAAATATGCAAAATATAAGCCCCAACAGTTGGGTTGTTGACCAAGTCAAAGATAAATACGGTGCAACCGGCCATCACCCGTGTGCAGAAGAGAATGTTCTAAACACAGGGATTGGGTGCACCCACTAGGTAATAATCTATTTATGTAAATTTGAAACCTAATAATGCACCTATGAAATGTAATTACATCTATATTTCATATTTTAACAGTTGGGTTATTATAAGAAACATAACACTATGATTTTAAACTTTTTTATAGGTAAATTTGTTCCCATCTATGTGGGCAAATGGACACCATTTTTGCACAAAAATTTTCGATAATGGACACATGAAACAAGATTGTGGAGTGGAATTCAAGTTCGATCAATCACCCCAAGAAACTTGACTAAGATTCCTCAGGGCTACAGACCACATAGAAGCTAAAAAATCACCCCAAGAAACCAATCCCTAAGTTAGTACCTTTTTTCACTGACCTAGTAGCCCAACAACATGCGCAAGCTTCATTTCATGTGGTTATGGCAAAAATACTTTCGTTTTGTGCTTTTGGTTTCAATATTTGAGCCACTTTTGCAGGCTATTATGCATACCACTACCCAGAACTTCCTATAACCTTCTATAATAATGACAATATAAATGACAAGACTAATCATCCAAAACTTTACCACATTCTCAACCAAAACAAGCCTAGTACATGGTAAACATATGAGTTACAGGTCATGAGTGCATATATGATGATAAATGGTTATTCCTCATATGAGATTCACCAACAAGACCCTATGCCCTCTATAAGTAGCTGCAATAACACTTGTTAGCCCATGCATTCGATAACCATTCAAATACTTATCAAAACATGAACAAGAGCCATAACTAGATCACATCATAGAACCATACTTATAACAAGAATATGAATCATGAAAAAAAAACCATCAGATCACTAGATAACTAATACATGTGCTCATAAATCAGAAATGTAAAATAGATTACATTAACATATGTGAAATCCAACCAAGTCAGGGACTTCCACGTACCATCCTGCCATAGATTGGGTTGAACCAAATATTTCTTTCACCCAATCATCCCCATGCCATATTCCAAGCATGAATGTGGGATGTCAAGGGATAAACCAAGACATAAATAAATAAGGTCTCTGGAGATTAAATAACCTCTACCCTCATGCTACCATAATCTCATGTAGACTAGTCTTGAGATCACAAAACGAAAACAAGATTGGATGCCTCATAATTCCTTCACCATCCCTTGAGGAATTTTCTTGTCTCCACCCACTTTTCAAGGAATTCAAAGGGAAAACCATCTCCACCCCCAACCCTTGGGAATTTTCCTGAGACCACCTCACGTGGATCCAAAACCTTCCGGAAATACAAAGATTAACCAATAATGAATCCCATCACACCATGGTTATATAAGAAATGGAAAGGCAAGTTTGAAACCACTATCAAACTAGTAAAAACCAATTCCAATGATAACAAATGAACAAAATACACAATTCATGTACGATGCATTCACAACCCAACTAGGAAATCACACATGCAACATGTTACCTTTAAAATACTTATCTTGAAGTTGTTGATCCAACCTTCCTTGCTTTCCCTTTACTTTTTATTTTCTTTCCTTTATTTATTTGTTTCCTTTCTACAAACCCAAGTGAATGCTCAAGTTCTCCTAGAATTATCTAAGTGTTCAACAATGTAAGATAGCCAAAAACTAGATTTGAAAAAAGCTAAACCAACAAATGTTGTGAATTGTTTTTATGATGACTTTTTATCATTGATTTTTCTTTTTTCTTAATTTTCTTATAATTTCCTCCTCGTGCAAATTTGTGTCTCTTCATCTCCCTTTTCTCCTATTTTCCGTTATTTTCATAATTAAATGCCAAATAAGGTATCTTTACCTTTTCCAATGCTTTTTCCAATTTCCTTAGCCATCATAAGCCACAAGTAATTCTCATTATAGTTCTTACCCAACATCCCATGACCTTGTTATTATTTTTTTTTTCCTTTACTATCCTTTATTACATGAAACTTTAACTCGGGGTTGTTACAAATTAACAAAATATTTACAAGAATTGGGGCTAGTGTAAAATAAATTAAAATCTAAATAGCACATTTTTACATAGAAGAGTAAACGTAAATTCAAACATTATTGAAGAGGAACAACCCCAAATGCTAGAATAATAATTCAGGTGAGATATAACCATTAAAGGAATTCTTTTTGTTATGCTTTTATCATATAAGTACATCTATTCAAGATGGAATATGCATGTGAAAGAGAACGTGATACATAGTCAAGTTAAAATTAATCAACATGGAACAAGAAGGCCATATCTTGAAAAATAATCACGTAATTAATACTAGCTATAATGATAATATTAGTGGAAATAATTTGAAACAAAAATCTATACCTTTTTCTGGATGTTAAGCAATACAACTCTACATTCACATTCTAGAAAGAACTCAGAAAGGCAACCTACAAACTAGCAATGGCATCATATGAGAAAACATATGTTCATGATGAAGGAACTTGAGATAAAAAGGGAAAAACCTCACTATTGGCCATGTCCTTACTCACAAATGTTGAGATTTTGTATAGTTGGTTTAGCATTGGGTGTGCTCTAGCCCTGAAATTTTGTGGAGGGGTTGGACACACTTGAACTCCAAAACCGAGAAAGTGTTTTGAGAAATTTCAGTTGGTATTGAAATTATTCAAATAATTAATTATTTTAATGGATTTCCTAAGTCTAAAATTAAGAAAATTAAATAATTAAAGTGAATTAATTAACACATGTGCTAAAATTATCTTCAGTCACATGGATCAAGAAGTCTTTTAATATCAACCGTTGATGAATGTTTTAATCTCGCATGTTGATGAGATGAATGAAAAAGTATAAGAGAAAGGCTTGAGGGTCAGTTGGAGGAGACACACAGTTGCAAAGCTAAGGAATAGATCTATAATTCTAGGGCAGGTTTGATAAGAATTTCCAGAGGAATTTCCTACAGCGAGGGATAGTATTGGCCAAGGGGATGATCTGATCTAGCCAAGAGTTACTAAGAGGCAGAGGAGAAACAACAAGGACAACGCAGAGAAGGAGAGAAGCAACTATGCAAGTGCTACGTAGGACAATGCAAAGGCTCCAAGGGGCTACATAAGTTACACAGAGAGTCTCTAGGGCCAGCGTAAGGACTGCATCAACCTTCCAGGGGTTACATAATCCATCTCTGGGTAGCTCAATGGCATTCTGAGGCTAGCAGGGCTGATGTTGATGCTTCAGGGGAAAAACTGAGGGTTTCTATGGCGAGATACGAGTTGAGTCTTGTAAATCCTGTTTGAGGGTGTGGATTATTCAGATATTTGGCACTAGAACTTTAGGTTAGCTGTAGATTTTATTTATTTTATTCTCTGTAGGGTCTCCAGATATAGAACCCAGATTTACTGTACTCAGAACTACTTAATAATAAACCCTCATATCTCTCTCCCCCTCCCTCTTCCTCTCCCTCTCTCTCTCTATCCCCCTCCTCTCTCTCTCTCTCTCTTCCTCTTGTCTCCATCTCTCTTTCTCTCTCTACCCCTCATCATCTCTCCATCTCTCCCTTGTCACTCTCTCTCCCTCTCCACTTTTCTCTCTTTCTGTCTTTCTTTCCCTTCCAACTTCATATCTCCCTTGTCACTCTCTATCCCTCTCCACTTTTCTCTCTTTATATCTTTCTTCCCCTTCCAAATCCATCTCTCTCTCCTCTCTCTCAATTCCTCTCTCTCCCTTTCTCTCCCACCTCCCTCGTCTCTCCTCCCATCACACAAACTCTCTCTCTCCACCCTCCAACTTTGTCGCTATGTACCTCTCTCTCTCCTTCTCGCTCTCCCTCTCTCTCCCCCATCCATATAAAAGTATTCTAATTTTTAATTTATTAAAACCTCGATTTAATCTCTAAGGGAATATTGTCAGTATTCCTCAGGATGGAGGAAGGGTTAAATTTGATGGGTTCCCCCTACCCATCATATAATTTTTTTATGATGATCTTATTTTTAAACGACCCTTCATATCACTTTTAGTATTTCCTTTTTACAATTTCATCTAACATAAAAGAAAAAAGAACAATGTATACCTGCAAATATTGAAGAGAATGCAATTAAACTTTGAAGACATCAGGGTGAAAAACAACATTCCATTGGTAAAAATAAACTTCCAAAGTTTCGTTTTTAATTAGATTTTTTTTCCAGAAAATCTAACATTTTAGTTTAAATTTAAATAAGATTTTGTAAAAATGATTTCTATCCTATGGATATTAGATATTCCTATAGGAATTCCATGAAGGAGCGAAACGATTCCATGAAATTTAACATTCTGAGAAAATTACAAGAATATTTTGTTAAAGAAATGTCTACGCTCCAAATATCAGAATTTGCATGTATAAATTATTCAAATATATTAAAATCTAGTCGAACTTACCGGACTTTAGGTGAAGTCTCAGCTCGAAGAAAGTTAGTACTTGTTTCCCTGAGAGGCACATTCTATAGCCCAGTATGACCCTGATGTGTAGTACATCACGTCCTAAAAATTAATAAAAATAATTTTAACTAATGTCAGCCACAACATCAATTGAATCTTAAATCATATATAACTTGATTCTTTATATTGTATATAACTTTTTAACCTTATTAATAGGGTAAGATTAATTATTAAAATATAACTATGTATTATCTCTACCACCCAGTAAGGGGTAGATCTCATGTAAAAACATAAACATGTAAAAGTAAATGTAATGTTTAAAATTTAACGTTTTTTATATAATGTTTATCCTATATAATGCCATGTTTGTTACAATTTTTGCCCTTTTTTGAGAAAAAAAAAATCATTTTTTTTCTGTTCTTCAACCTTCTGCGAGCGAAAACAATTTTTTTGTTTAGAATTTCATTTTGCGATAAAAATAAAAGTTGTCAGAAATTTTATTAGCTTTCTATTACTTATTTTTTTGAAATTTTTTATACACATTTGATATGTCAACTTAGAGTTTCTTTGAGTGTTTGTTTTTTAACAATCAAAGGATTCATAAAAAGTCATGTTAATATGTGCTGGTGTATTCTTTGAAAACTTTGCGTGTTTGAGAAACAAAATGTGTTGCAACAATCTAGACAGAGTCTACTTCGGTTTCGTTATATTTACGAAATCAACTGATGCATATCATAATTACTAGAATTTTTTGAACTGATCCAATATGAAAAACTGCATATTTTGAATATTTTTTGGGATGCACAAAATTTCTCAACATATAAGTTATAAACTAAAAATATAAAAACTACCCATTACAGACGACGGACCAATGTAATGCACCATAATGTTTTCAATTTTTTTTATAGTGTATTTTCGAAGATACAGAATATTGATTTCACAGAATCATAATAACCTTCAGAAATTGTTTGCACCCATTTTATTACAAAATTATTTAAAATAGTAAATATTTATGAAATTCCATTGAAGTTATATTTCCTGAAAGTAGATTGAATTCTACAAATGCTTGTCTTGGTTTTGACAGTTAGTTCACAAATTTTCATGGAGTTAATCAGTCCAAAGTTGAAGAAATGTGTTCAAAGCTTGGCTCTACGTAATTGCAGACATGTTAGTTCGGCCAAACTTTTAAAAAAAGTTTGACCAAATTGTTCTTTGCCCCTATGACCCGTCAAGTCTAACAACACAAAAGGTCAGCCAAATTTTTTACAAAAGTTTGGCCAAACTTTCAAAGGACATTTCTTGGAGGTATGTGATACATTTTTTGGATGTTTTTTGGGATTCATTTTTTAAAGGTGTTTTGTTTTTAGAGGTTTTGGGCTTAATTTTAATTGTTTTTAGAGGTTTTGGGTTTAATTTTCAAAGGACATTTTTTTGGATTTATTTGTTTTTAGAGGTTTTTAGGCTTAATTTCCAAAAGACATTTTTTAGACTTTTTTTGGACTTAATTTCGAAATGACTCTTTTTAGGCTTAATATTCAAAGGACATTTTTTGGAGGTATTTTTTAAAGTGATATTTTTTTAGAGCCTTTTTGGGGTTAATTTTCAAAGGGCATTTTTTGGAGGTATTTTTTAAAGTGGCATTTTTAAGAAGTTGGGCTTAATTTTCAATGGAAATTTTTTGGAGGTATTTTTTGGAGTGACATTTTTTTAGAGTATGTGTTTTGGGTTGAAGTAAATACTTTATAATGATTTTTTAAAATGTGTTTTGTCTAACTTTTTAAATGATTTTTTTTTTGCAGGACTTGGAAGGAAATATTTTGAGCTTCATTTCATTTTTATAAGACATTTTTTTGTTGAATTTTTTAAAGTGTTTTGGATTGATGTATTTTTTGCAAAATTTTTAAAATGAGTTTTTTTTTTGTTTTTAAATTAAATCTTTTGTGAATTTTTTTTTAAATTGAGTTTTTGTCTAAATTTTTGAAGGAAATATTTTGAACTTCATACTCAATTATCATGGGAAATCGAAGGAATTGCAAGAGAAAATATGATCGAACAAGATACTCTGAGGAACGTACAGAACAAGGGAGAGAATCTCGCAAAAAAAAGAGAGAAAAATTCTCAAATATTGGAAGGGAAAATCAACCTCAACTGGAAGTTGAAGCAGGTATGTAAATGTGAATATTATAAATTTGATATTTAAAACTTTCCTAGTGTAAAATATGAAGCTTAATTTTTATTTGATGAACTAATTTGAAAAATATTTTTCAATGTAAACAAAGAGAGATATTCCTCAAAACATTGATGATGAGATACAAAATTTCGAAAGAGAAAGTGAAAGAGATATTGAACCAATGATTGAAGATGGTGAAGAAATTGAATCACGATATATATATATATATATATATATATATATATATATATATATATATATATATATATATATATATATATATATATATATATATATATATATATATATATATTTAAATATATATTATTATTATATATTAGATGATTATGTGTGTGTAAATTATATAATATTTATATATATATAAATAAAGAACAATAATGAAAGAAAAGAATACAGAAATGGAGATAAAAGAGCTGACTATGTTATATGATATCGTGTTAATAACATTTTTGATACATAATTCATAAATGAAAATGTGGCAATTCAAGCCCAATTGTTGAAAGGTCTCCTATCATTAAAAAAATTAAAAGAAGCTACGACTTTATTGGGTATTCGAAAATCAACAAAAGATAAAAAAAATGAAGGAAAATGTGATACAAAATATAAATAGTGTTGTAAATTCAATTAGAAGATCTAGACAGAAAAAATGTTTCAGTTGCACATAGAGCAATACATATGGCAGTGGTTTCATCAAGTACTAAAGAGAATCAGTTGGTAAAATCTATGGCACGAGCATTAGGAACCTCACGAAATTTTTTTCACAAACATCGAAAATTTTGGTTGCAAATAGATGTAAATAATGAACTCGCTTGTTGGAGAGATATTTGTAGGAAACCATACAAAGATATACTTGGAGAAAATGTTAAAAAAACAATATATGAATATTGGATGAAAAATTCATGTGTTTTTCCAAATGCAAGGGATATGATGCGAAGAAGAATAGCATGAAATCAATACGAAACACATCCAAAACATTTCTTGGACACAACTCAGATAGAGTTGTTCAACAAGTTCAAAGAAGAGAATTGTGAAATTGATGTCTCAATCAGCACTTTTGTGCAACAAAAACCATAGTATGTAAAACCTATCACCGTACACGACACTTGTTGTTGTCATTATCATGTGGAATTTCAGTTATATTATGACACATTCCTTAATTTTGGTAAAACATTTTGGAAAGATTCACCTCCTCCTTCCACTATCCATGATTTCATATCTCAAATTCTATGTGGAAGATAAATCCATGAATTATTTTACGAAAAGAAATGTGTTGGTGGTAAAATATGCAATGATTGTGGAAATTTGACTAAATTTCAAAACAAATATTGTACTGATATAAATGATCAATCATTGTCCAACATGAAAGTGAAATGGAAGAGATTTGAATATAGCAATACATAGATTCAAGGTTCAAATATTACTAAAAGTGCTAAAAGAATTGATTTACAAGAAGAAGAAATTTTTGTGATAGATTTTTTGAGAAAGTTTGAGGCATAAATTTATAAATACACCAAGCATTCCCATAGAGCTCGATGGTAGGACTTGCAATTCAAAAAATCCTGTGATTTGTTTCCACCAGGGACCATTTTGTTAGTAATTGATTTTGCAGAAAACTACACATTTGTTCCACAAAAATAAATTCAGAGTGAATATTATCATTCTGAACAAGTCTCCATGCTCGTCCATATTGTATATAGACATGTTGAACAAAATGTTGATCATATAGAAATCACCAATGAAACTCGGCATGTTATTAAAGAATATCACTTTTATATCAGTGACGATCGTACACATGATACCTATTTTGTACAACACTGTTTTGGAAAGATTTATGACTCTTTGAAAAGTCATGGAATAAAATTCAATGAACATTGGATATGGTTAGATGGATGTGCAGGTCAATTCAAATCTTCACGATCATTCTTTTGGTTGTGTTGTCTTCATATGAAAACCCACATTAAACATTGTTGGAATTTCTTTAACACTGGTCATGAAAAAGGAGAACATGATGGTGCAGGGTCATGCATAAAATGAGCACTTCAAATATTTCAAATGGAGCCCTTTGCAAACCGACTTGTGAACGCTAAAGAAGTTGTTCAATGGTGCATCACTGCACTAAGCTATGAGACTAACCGATCAAGGGAAGTGCGAAGGTACATTCAATTTAATTTTTATTGGATATCAAATTTTAAATAGTGTACATTTATCACAATGATTATCTTTGATGGTATTTTGATATCATATTTACTTTCTTCTTTAAATTTTCCATATAGGTTTTTTTGGCATATTGGAGTCTAAGATGCAGATAGATGAATTGGAAATGATGTTGAAACAATAAAAGGGACTCAAAAATTGCATTCAATTAAAAAAATGTTGTCCATAAATGTGTTTGCATTGGATAAAATAAAATATTCTTGTTTTCGTCATGTTTGCATAGAAAAAACAAAATCCAATGATGTTTGTGAAAACAAAATATATGTAAAATATTGGAAACATACAGAGCTAAATACAAACGGGAAAATGTTCATTACAATGCTTGAAGAAATGAAATCAGAGGAGACTACAATATCATTTGATGGTGATCGAGTTTCTAGTCTTGTTAGAGAAGGTAACATTTGAATTGCTTTCAAATGATAGAGATCTAGAAATAGATACTAAAATTATTTTAAAGTTAATTTTTCATGTTAATTATGATTTAAATTTAAATACATAATTTTGTTTTATTGTGCAGGAGATGTTCTTGTTGTAATTGCACCTACTATCAACGATGAAAATGTGAAGTATTGTTTGATGCATTGCATTGAACAAAAGATGAAATTATTAGAAAACTATAATGATCACGAGTTTCCATATGAAAGAGGGTTTATTACAATGAAAGGTTATTTTTTTCAAACAAAATAATCAAAGTGGGGATTTTGTTTACTTTCAAGACTATGAACTTGATGTCATAAGTTGTCAATATAGTCAATTGGTGTGTGCAGCACGCATAAAATTGATAGAAGTTCAATCAAAGAAAAAAATGAAAATTAAGAAATGGACAATGTCAAAATTTGATCATGAACGAATCATTGAAGATGACATTCCATTGAAATTTTTTTGATTGAACTACCCAAAAATTTCTTCTCTTTGGATTCATGTTTTAGAACTTCCAGAACTCAACTAAAAATTGAACTGCCTTGTTATGTTATCTTTGCAAGTGTTTTCACGTGTACATTGTTTTGGTACATGCACACTAGTAATTTATACAAGTGTACACATACACGTCTATATTATCTAGTCTAAATGATTTCATACATTGTCTGGTGCAATTTGTCATAATGTCATTATTGCAAAATGTACATATTTGTGTATCTAGCATAGTTGATATAATGCAAATTTGAAGTTGCACAATTTTGTTTTAGATGTGCGTGTCTATTAAAAGTAAATTATAATATTCATTCTTGAATGAAAAATGTGTGGTACGTGTTTTGTAATTTCTCATTTACTGTCAACTAAAAGTAGTTGTTCTATGTGCATTGATGAAAAATGTTGCACGTACTAGATATATATGTTCTAGAGTGCATTGATGAAAAATGTTTCACGTACTGGATATATATTTTCTAGAATGCAATTAAATGAAAGTATCTTTTCTATGTGCATTGATGAAAAATGTTACACGTACTGGATATATATGTTCTAGAATGAAATTAACTGAAAGTAGCTTTTCTATGTGCATTGATGAAAAATGTTGCACGTACTGGATATATATGTTCTAGAATGTGATTAACTGAAAGTAGCTTTTTATGTGCATTGATGAAAAATGTTGCACGTACTGGATATATATGTTTTAGAATGCAATTAACTGAAAGTAGATTTTCTATGTGCATTGATGAAAAATGTTGCGCGTACTGGATATATATGTTATAGAATCCAATTTTAAAATTTTATGATTGTTTGACACGTCTAACAAGACCTAGAATCTTATGATTTTTTTTACATATATATGTGTGTGTGTGTGTTTTTCGATATTTATTGTCCTTCAATAATTTTAACATATATATTAAAACATGTACTTAAATCATTTCTATGTACATATACTCATGTGAACTTTTTTTGTTTGGAAAATGACAACTTGATTTTAAAAAAAAAAACATTATATCATAATTACATGCCAAATGTAGTTCAACCATCCAAAACTTGAGTTTTAAAAACAAAAAATTATATCACAACATTACTTCACACGCCAAATGTAGTTCAACTATCCAATAAAAACAAAACATTATATCGTGCAATCACATGCCAAATGTAGTTCAACCATCTGAAACTTGAGTTTTAAAAATAAAACAAATTATAACACAACATTACTTCACATGCCAAATGTAGTTCAACCATCCAAAACTTGAGTTTAAAAAAAAAAACATTATATCACAACATTACTAAACATGCCAAATGTAGTTCAACTATCCAATAAAAACAAAACATTAAATATCACAATCACATGCCAAATGTAGTTCAACCATCCAAAACTTGAGTTTTAAAAACAAAACAAATTATATCACAACATTACTTCACATGCCAAATGTAGTTCAACTATCCAATAAAAACAAAACATTATATCACAATCACATGCCAAATGTAGTTTAACCATCAAAAACTTGAGTTTAAAAAAAAAAAAACAAATTATAACACAACATTACTTCACATGCCAAATGCCCCGCCCATCCAAAACTGAGTTTGCAAAACAAAAATTATAGATCACAACATTACTTCACATTACTTCACATGCCAAATGTAGTTCAAACTATCCAAGAAAACAAAACATTATATCACAATCACATACCAAATTTAGTTCACATAAAATATGTCCAAAATTATTCACATGAACAGAATATATATATATATATATATATATATATATATATATATATATATATATATATATATATATATATAGTTAAATTTATAGTGTTACAAGTATCAAATTATATATGACTCCATCTAGATAAGACTATATATAAAAAAGTAAATTTAAGACTAAATCTATCAAATATAATGTTGCGCGTGCATGTGCATCATCCATCAAATACAGATGGATGTAGTGTCTCTCCCAACAAAGTCATGATCTTGCGAAGCATGGGGAACATGTACACAATGTGTACAAACATTAAAATTTAATGTTTTAAAATTGAATGAGAATATATAGAACTTCATGTAAAAAAAATTCAAGAAATACCTCATGAGGTTCCCTCTCCATTTGTTGCTCATCTACTAAAACTTCTCCCACTAGAACATCTTCCACAGTAAATTGTACAATATACATGTACAAGTATATATATATATATTAAAAAAAATCGAATGAAAATGCATATATAAACTAGTTTTCAATAATATTAAAAAAAAAGTTAGACAACTTGATCAAATGGTTGAAATGGTGTGGATGTTCCTATCTCCATCATACACTCCATCGCTAGAGTCTGTGGAGAAAAGAAATCCTCTCTAGGAACCTAAAACTCAAAAAATTTAAAAGTATAAAATAACTCAAGATCTAGATCTCAATTTATAATAAAAAATTTTAACTTTGATTTATAACTTGTAATTTAAAAACATATATTTAAGTGAAAAATTGAATACTTGTGCTGGTGGATTTGGCACATCTCCTAAGAGAGGCTCTAAAAGAAAATCTCCAAAAACCTAAAATTTAAAAAATTTAAAAAAACTCAAGATATAGATCTCAATTTATAATAAAAATTTTGAACTTCAATTTATAGCTTATAACTTAAAAAATATATATTTAAGTGAAAAATTGAATACTTGTGCTGGTGGGTTTGGCACATCTCCTAAGAGTGGCTTGGAAAGAAACTCTCCAAAAACCTAAAATTCAAAAAATTTAAAACAACTCAAGATTTAGATATCTCATTTTTTAATGGATATTTTTGAGTTGGAATATATAACTTAAAAACATATTTAAAAGTGAAAAATTGTTCATACTTGTGATGGTGGATTTGGCACATCTCACAAGGAAGAAGAAGGTACCCGCCATCCCAAAAAAATCGGATGGAATCGGAATTTTTTAAAACATTTTATTATTATTATTATTATTATATATATATATATATATATATATATATACACATGTACATGTGTGCACAATTATTTATTTTAAAAATGTGTCATCATGTTTTGATATATATAATAATAGATAAAAAATAGTTGTACATCATCATGTTCACTTAAAAAACACTAACATTTGCCAACATATCTTGATGGTGAGAGCCATCTTGATTGTGTGATTGATGGTGACACCCATCTTGATTGTTTGAACCAGAGGCTCCAACCGTGACATTAACATCTTACTCACTCATCAAGTGTGACAACTGCAAATGGTGTTAACATATAATGATACATTTTTGTTAGATTAATGTACACAAATAAATTCATGTATATATGTATTTATTACAAATTGTATGTGTTAAAATAATCACCCTAACCATTAACACATACCGTTCCCATGCCCTCTTGCTCTTGAATAATTAGGTCCTGCCAACCATTGCGACAATTATTTGCATATGTTCTAAGATCTTCAACATTCATGTTATCTATCTCTTCATCTATATAATACACAAAATTAGCGCATGCATTCTCACGTGCTCTTTATCAATTCAAACAAACATCAACTCCACCCAATCCACTCTAAACATTGTCAATGATGGTATCCCTTGCTTCTCGACTAATTTGAGAAGTGGAATCCATCTTTGACGACAAAGTTTCGACACAAAGAGGTCATCTAACCAATGGTAGTTCAGGGCGAGGCAACTCAACATCACGCCTAGTGCCCCCATGGTCACACAATTGACCATTCCCAGGACCAAAAAATTCAAAGGGAAGGTCATTGTAATTGGGTTTCATTTGCAAAAACAATTCTGCATAAAATAATTTTTCAAAATAAAGCGGAACCTCGTCGTTCCATGGGAATCTTCCATAGGCCGCAAGGTGTCTATCATACAAATATCAAGCTATATGAGCGTGCTTGAAATATTACACCTTCAACATCTTTTTTTCAGCCCTTCTTCGAAATTAAACATACACTTAGCCATTTCTGTTATAACTCTTTGTTTAACAACCTCCCATGTATCGGGACCCATCACTGTTTCCTTTCTTTTTCTCATCACTTCTACAAAAGTATCAGTGGTTAGCCCAAGCTTTAGGTACACATCTACTAATTCGATTCAAGAGTGAGTAACTATTTCCAAGCTTTGTCGATTCTTAGCAGGGAGAGTCAAAGCCAAGCCTTGAGATCTCTCTTCAATTTTGTATGAAGATTTTGACACCTTTGTAAGGTGCATTGATGTATGCTTGATTCCCAAGGTATATTGGAAATGTCATACGGATAAGTCGTGGTTGGTGTACAAACTTCTTCTTGAATGACACATTTTGTCCTATGTTTTTTTCGACCAAAATTTGGAGCAACATTTTCAGCCTTTGCATCAATATATAAAATTTTGTATATTAAAAAAATATATGTAAACAAATTTGTACAAATTGAATGAAAATAATATTCAAATTGATGGCCACCTAGATATGGTTGGCTAGCATCATGCCCACCTTGAGATTGTTGAGAACTATAACGACCACCGATTGGTTGAGAACAAACACGACCATCCGTTGATTGGCCTCTGGGGGAATACATATCACCACCTTCATGCAATTTTCTAGCACCTATTGATGGCCCTCCAAGGGAATGTGTACCACCAGCAACCTCACGAGACAAGAGGGAAGCTTCATAAAAAAATATGAATTTATAATCAATTCAAAAATACATTCATAGATATAAATACATGTATATATTCATTGATTAAATTGTGTGAACAATACCAGGATTACGTGAAGCATGGCCATGTTCCATTGATGGAGTAGACACCCTGTCCTCCTACCTCTTCATAAATAAAAAATGAAACTTATTAACAACTAATTTAACTCACAAAATTGATAAAAAATCAATTCCATATGTACACACATGTATGTACATGTATGTATATAAGATTATATTTAAATACCATGAACATCCCTCGATCCCTGATCGCCCTCTCTCGTAGAGATATGGGATTCTGTTGATCTTTGCCTTTAATCCTCCATGATATATATATATATATATATATATATATATATATATATATATATATATATATATATATATACAATGGACATTTACAATTATTTTTAAATTACTATTTAAGATAAATTCAAAATAAATTTAAAAAAGTTAATGTAATTTAGTGTACCCAAATTATGTAAGCACAACTTTTAAAGCACTATGTGTGAAACTCAATTTAAGAAAAAATCTTATAAAAATGTTAAGTTCACCAAATTTCGCTTTACATGGTGGGAGCACACTTGGTATATAATTGAAAAAAACACATGGTCATTAAAAAATAAGCGTGAAACTCCATTTAAATTTTTTTTTGTTGAAGTCCTCACATTTTAATTTTATAAAAATGTGAAGTTCACTACTTGTTGCAAATGTGAAGTTCACCAAGTTGTGCTTTACATGGTGGGAGCACACTTGGTATATAATTGAAAAAAACACATGGTTATTAAAAAATATGCATTTATAAGTACAAAACAGACACATATAAAAGATATGTTACAATTTCCATCAATAAATTTTGAAGGAGAGCGTCTCAACACTAATTCATCTTTGAGATATGAACCTTGAATTTTTGAAGAAGAGCGTCTCAAAACTAATTCGTCTTTGAGAGATGAATCTTGAGTTGGAATTACCTCGTATAATACTAATTCATCTATTAATTCATCTTTGATAGATGAATCTTGAATTGGAATTTCCTCACACAATAGATCAACATACATCTTATTAACATTTGCAGAATGTCTTATACTAAAAAATTGAAATTAGATAACAATATTGTTTGCTTTTTCATGTAGTTGTTTTAGCCTCTCCTTCTTAACTTGGTACATGCCTTTTATCTGGTTGCACACAAGTTCAGAATTGGTCAAATCTACAATTCCATTTGATCCATACTCCCTAGTTGTTCTCAGGCCTTCTATCAATGCAATATAATGTCTCGTTGTAGTCTTTTGTTCTTCCTGGTATATTCATTTTCCTTTGGAGGACCTTACTAGTTGCAATATTGCAAATAACATATGTAATCACTGCTTTCCCTAGATTGGGATAGCAAGAAACATCTATGCATAATGTCCATTTTTCAACCATATTTAGTGGGTTTTTTTTTATCCCTGAAAAAAAAAATTCAATAAAATATATTAAATTAACATTTATTGCAAATGCATGGGAGAAATGACACATGTGCATGACATAAATTACATGTGCATGGTTTACCTTAAAGTTTGACTTAAATTTAATGGTATAATTCACATCTAGAAATGAGATGCCTTAAAGATTGCATTGCATAGAGTTTAAGGGAGATTTATGACATGTACATGGTTCGTGCATGGTTTGCATTACAGTTTTCCTTAAAGTTTTTGGCAGAAATCACATCTATAAATGACATGCCTTAAATATTGCCTAGCCTAGAATTTAAGGGAGAAATGACATGTACATGGTTCGTGCATGGTTTGCCTTAAAGTTTGCCTTAAAGTTTATGGGAGATATCACATCTAGAAATGACATGCCTTAAAGATTCGCTTGCCTAGAGTTTAAGGGAGAAATGACATGTACATGGTTCCATGAGTTTAGTGGATATGTCACCTTTAAGAAAGGATGAGATCCAGAGGCTACCTAGCCCTTTATAGACTCCTTTAGAACTTGTAGAAGTTAACACTCAACAAAAAAACTAAAATCCTATGGAAGTTTAGCCACTTTAGGTTCATTTTTTAGGCCTTAAATTTTTCCTTGAATTAATGGGAGAAAGCCTTGAGTTTGGGGGATCCTATCTTATGGAAGTTTAGCTACTTTACGTTCAATTTTTAGGCCCTAAAGTTTGCCTTGAATTAATGGGAGAAAGCCTTGAGTTTGGGGGATCCTATCCTACGGAAGTTCAACTACTTTAGGTTTAGTTTTTAGCCCTTAAAGTTTACCTTGCATTAATGGGAGAAAGCCTTGAGAAATGACACATGCTTTAAATTTAATGGGAGAAAGCCTTGATAAATGACACATTCTTTAAAATTTGCCTAAGATTTTATGGGAGAAATGACATGTATGGGATAAATGACACATGTAAACAATTTTCCTTAAAGTGGTAGTGGTTTATGGATATCAAAATGAAGAACTTCTATTTATATATGTTCCAGAGATTGACTGTAGGGGAATTTACTGGATATGTCACCTTTTAGAAAAATGAGATCCAGAGGCTACCTGGCCCTTTACAGACTCTACCTTTCGAACTTGTAGAAGTTAACACTCAACAAACAAACTAAAATCATATGGAAGTTCAAACAAACTAAAATCGTATGGAAGTTTAGCCACTTTAGGTTCATTTTTTAGGCCTTAAAGTTTACCATGAATTAATGGGATAAAGCCTTGAGTTTGGGGGATCCTATCCTATGGAAGTTCAGCTACTTTAGGTTCAGTTTTTAGCCCTTAATGTTTGCCTTGAATTAATGGGAGAAAGCCTTGAGAAATGACATATGCTTTAAAGTTAATGGGAGAAATCCAATGACACATGCTTTAATGTTTTCCTAAGAGTTTATGGGAGAAATGACACATGTACATGGGTTGCCTTAAAGTGGTAGTGGTTTATGGATATTAAAATGAAGAACTTCTATTTAGATTTAGTAGTGGTTTATGGATATTAAAATGAAGAACTTCTATTTAGATCTGTTCCAGAGATTGACTGTAGGGGAATTTACTGGATATGTCACCTTGCAGAAAATATGAGATCCAGAGGCTACCTAGACCTTTACAGACTCTACCTTTAGAACTTATAGAAGTTAACACTCAACAGACAGACTAAAATCCTATGGAAGTTCAACCACTTTAAGTTCAGTTTTTAGGCCTTAAATTTTTCCTTGAATTTATGGGAGAAAGCCTTTAGTTTGTGGGAAAAATGGCATGTCCATGGTTTGCCTTAAAGTTTATGGGAGAAATCAGATCTAGAAATGACATGCCTTAAAGTTTTCCTTGCCTAGAGTTTAAGATAGAAATGACATGTACATAGTTTTCTTTAAAGTTTTCCTTGTAGTATATATGGGAGAAATGACATTACCTTATAGTTTATGGGAGAAATGACAAATAAATGACAGAGAAATGACATAGAAATGACACATGTATGAGAGAAATGACACATGTACACATTTTACCTTAAAGTGGTAGTGGTTTTCACTTAATTAAAAAACTAGTGGTAGTGGTTGATTAAGTTATGTCAAAAGTCACACCTTGATGAGTTTGTGGGAGAAATGGCATGTACATGGTTTAAAAAATTATTTTATGCACTTACTAAAAAAACTAGTGGTAGTGGTTGATGAATTTATGTCAAAAGTCACACCTTTATGAGTTTGTGGGAGAAATGACATGTACATGGTTTGCCTTAGAATTTAGTTTTCCATTTATTTTGCCTTGAACTTTATGGGAGAAATCACATCTAGAAACCTTTACTTTGACATCTATAAATAGGCTAAGAACATTAAGAAAAAAATTTCAACTTACAAATTAGTTATGTCCTTAATAAGAAGTATGATTTAGTGCCTCTCAAATTGTTTAATAAGTTATAATAATGTAATTTTTGGCTTGTACTATCATTCATCCTTGATATGTAAAAAAAATTACAACTTGAACATCAACCTACACTATCATCATATCACTGTAGCCATGTCAATCTAGATTATTTATATCCATTACATCATAAAACACTCCACTTTTAACATTTTACAAGATTAGAAGCATCATGGAAGGTGTAAATTTAGGTACGTTAATAAAATACAACCATGTCAATCTAGATTATTAAGATCCATTACATCATAAAACACTCCACTTTTAACATTTTACAATATTAGAAGCATCACGGAACGTGTAAATTTAGGTACATTAATAAAATACAACCATGTCAATCTAGATTATTAATATCCATTACATCATAAATCACTCCACTTTTAACATTTCACAAGATTAGAAGCATCATGGAACGTGTAAATTTAAGTACATTAATAAAATACAACCATGTCAATCTAGATTATTTATATCCATTACATCATAAAACACTCCACTTTTAACATTTTACGAGATTAGAAGCATCATGGAAGGTGTAAATTTAGGTACATTAATAAAATACAACCATGTCAGATGTTGGAGGGACAAAACTAACTATGAATGTACCATGTGTCTTATACTATGGAGGATGACAAAGCTACTGTATATTGCTTGGAGAAAACTTGAAGAGCAGATACATCTAGACATCTAGAGATTGCCTCTTAGATAGTCTGTACAACTACTGTGCTTGAAAATGATGATTACTCTTCTTGATAAGGTTGTAGTGAGCTAAGCTGACCTGTAGTAAAATTGTAACCATGCTCATTGTATAGAAATATGCTTAACTTACTTATGTAAATATCGTCACACTAGTTCAACAGTGAAACCTATTAATTTCGCTTCTGTTTTCTTTTAGGACATTAATCTCCAACAGATATGAAGATAATATTGAATAGGGAAAAAATAAGAGGAAAGATGGAGAATAAAGATATACTAACAATATATGGCCCCAAATAACCCTCTGATGTTGCTACAAATATTGTTACTATGATGACATTATTTTTTTTTACTAGGATGTTAGAGTGATATAGTGAATTTGAAACATCCAGGTAACATTTGAATCTGAAACATTCATTCTATATTCCTTATTGAGACTTGACCAGAAACCACATAGGACTCTGTAAGTGGATCCATGTGGCACATATGGTTAGGAAGTAATCTTTAGTGGCCAAATGGTTGAGAAATTATATTAAGTCATATAGCATATTTACGAATCTTCAAATTTTATGTAAAGGTGGATACATATAGTTTTGTCTACACTTTCATGTCATTTTTAATTACACTTGACTGCATTTTTATAGGAGAATGTGATATGGAAACATAATTTTTATGTGATTACTCTGTTTTGTACCAGTTTTCAGCACATTATATCTTGGTTAAGATGATTCAACTTGATGTAAGAAGTTTAAGGTTCTTCACGTAGTTAAATTATATTTTAGGGTGTTCTAATTAATTAGAGACAATTTGGAGACAAAATCCCAAAAATAGATGGGAAAAAATAATATTTAAAGAGATTTAGCCTGAATACCATCAACACCCACACAATTTGCACCCACAACAAATTGCAAATTTTGAAAAATCTTTAAAAAAGAGACAGATGACCTCAAAAAAAATTGAAATATGTTTTAAGAATGAGACAGATGAACTCAAAAACAATTGAAAAATATTTTTAAAATGAGATAGATGACCTCAAAAACAATAGAATTCTATGTTCAAGGAATCAAATTCCAAAAGGTATTTCTGAAATTTACAATCTGAGTTATGTTCAACTTGCAATTTAAAGAGAATTTCAAATTTTTAAGCAAGAATATTTTGGAATCAGATAAACAAAATAAAATTAAAAAAAAACTATTATTCGTATTGCATAATTCTAAAATAGAATTAAGTTCAACCTACAATAGAGTTGGGCTCATTTAGTATGATCTTGGTTAGGATGATTCAAAGAGTCATGGTTATTCCTATCAAGTCTGTGGATGTTTTGGGAGCAACTTATTAGTTATTGAATAGGTCATTCCTTGCAATTATTTTCTTGCAATTGGATACACATTGTGTAAATGAATGTAGAGACCATCAACACCCACACATTTTTCACCCACAACAAATTTCAAATTTGAAAAATATTTTAAAAATGAGACAAATGACCTCAAAAAAAATTGAAATATATTTTTAAAATGAGATAGTTGACCTAAAAAACAATTGAAAATTATTTTTAAAATGAAACAGGTGACCTAAAAAACAATAGAATTCTTTGTTCAAGCAATCGAATTCCAAAAGGTATTTTTGAAATTTGCAATCTGAGTTAATTTCAACCTACAATTTAAAGAGAATTTCTAAGTTTTAAGCAAGAATATTTTAGAATCAGATAAACGAAATCTGAAACATTCATTCTATATTCCGGCATAGGTGGCATCCCTTCCAGTTTAAAATCCAAAACCAATTCACTGATCGATGGTGTCTGCTTTATTTATCTCTCAAAGTTTGAGCATTCCTAAGTTACTTAAATTGGGGGGAATGTGGGTACAACAAGCACTTCGAACTGTCTTTCATTACCAGAACGGGTATTGGTACGACGGGTAGCGGTAGGCAGTAGTATGCACTCGACCGTAAGGGAGAGGAAGGTTGGTTTAATGAATACTAGTGAAGTTGTGCTCAACCATAAGGGGCATAGCTTATTATAGAGCAAATTGAAATTGACTAGGAACCATAAGCATCTTATCCATCATCTAAGCGTGCATCCATCCCTGGATTTATTACATCAATGGGTTAGAGATCACTCCATTATCTCCATCGACTAGGATTAAGGGTAACAGACTAGTATAAGAAAACTAGTAACACAAACATTACACTAATTACGAGCTTTGTAATCACTAGTATTATATGTAACCAGAAGTTGAAATGGTTGGGATACTAATCACTGTGATTGCATAATGAATAATGCTTTTTTACAAACTCTGATATGGCTTGATTTATTACTGAATTGGAAATTTTTGAAGATTGAAGAATTGGCTTGCTACTGGAAAATTTCTCTTTTGCTGAGCCTACTAATAGAGGCAGTCATAAGGCATATCTAGGTTAGTTTTCTCGGCAAGAGAGGCAGTAGGAGATAAGAGCACTTGGTAAAACCTAAAGCTCTGTGGAAGAGCGCAGTTTATGAAATGTAGAAGTGTGAAATTGAAGCTTTTAAATATAAAATAGATAGAATATGGTTGCACGTTACTGGTGAAATGTTAGTCCTTTCTGGGTAACCCTTGATGGATAGTAAACCCAATAAAGTAGGTAGGTTGATTAGAGCCTGACCTTATTTCTTGCTAATACTGATTCCTTTCTAAGAGAATAAAAAAATTGCTTTATAAAAGACTCAAACTAACGGTCTAGGTGACCAGACCATATAAAGGAGGTTTCATCTTATCTAGTATAACCGAGTTATATAGTTGTGCTATGCTTGTGAAAGCTTTCTGCTAGAAAAATAGATTGGGTGATTGAGATTCCCTTCCCCAGGTTGTGCAAGAAATACTCTTAAGGTTTCTAAGGTTGCATATAGCGGACTGAGTGTAAGAAAAACTAGCATTAAGCTATTACGTATATAATATTGTTATTCTGATTAGACGCAATTTAGAAATAATTTTGTACGTCGGGAAACTTCACCGGTCCAACAAAGTCATCACAGAGGAGTCATGTAGTGGCTCAAACTTGGACTTCAGAAAATTACATTTAAGCAGTAATTTGCCAATTCGGAGACGTAGGAACCTGGAAATTTGGAGACGTCAAGGCCGCAATGAGAAGAAGATGTCAAGCCAAAAAAGAGAAGAAAAACAGGTGGTTGAGGATGTCACGAATTAAAAATTACTTGCAAAAAAAAAAAAAAAATATAAAATTAAAATATCTAAAAGGCAAAACAAAAGTGAAAAAAATTCACAACAAAAACAAAACAGAAATCCAACAAATTTCTCACTTGCGCCTGTGACCCTGCAACTGTGAGCCTGCAACAAAAAACAACAATAATACAACAAAAATAAGCCCACAATGGTAATATGACAACAATAAGCCTGAAACCTATTCATGTTTCAGGGCTAGTGTATTTATAAACTAAAGTTCGGTTGGATTATTTTAAGAGTTCGGCCGAACTAATAGTCTGCTGAACTATTAGTTCGGTTGAACTTTATTTGCCGGTTTTCTCATCTACAACCAAAAATATGTTTTCCCATGTCTTCAATATGCTACCAATGTAAATGGTAGAATGAGTTCGGCCGAACTAATTTCAAAAGGTCGGTCGAACTCTAAGCCAGTTCGGCCGACCTTTTATAAATGTTCGGCCGAACTCTTGGGAAAATGACTTTTCCACCCTCGATTCTCACAATAGTGTAACCCACCTTCGCGGTTTTACCCAAAGAGGTTTAGGTATGGTAAATAAATAAAAATATAAATAAGGATAGGTATGATAAATAAATAAAAACCTCTTTTTATACTTAATCCAAAGGTATGGTAAATAAATAAAACCTCTTTTTAAATTTACTACATAAACCTCTTTATATTTACAAAAACTCAAAAAAGAGGTTTTATTTAGGTGAAGCCTATAGGCCAAATACCATGCCACATATTATTATTAATACCATGTGCCAAATATCATGTCGCAAATTATTATTAATACCATGGGCCAAATACCATATTTATAAAAGAGGTATGGTAAATAAATAAATAAATAAATATAAGAGATATAAAGAGGCATGCTAAATATATAAAAACATATCAAATGTCATTATAAATCAACATCTAATTATATACCAAGCCTATGGTCAAATACCATGGTAAATAAATAAAACATCTTTTTATATTTACTCCGTAAACCTATTTTTATATGAACACTAAAAAAAAAAAGGTTTTATTTAGGTGAAACCTATGGGCCAAACTATTATTAATACCATGCTTAAAAAAAAACATTATTAGCCCTAATATTAATATTAATATTAAAAGATTATTATTATTATTATTAAATCTAATATTCATATTAATATTATTAAATTTAATAACTTTGGATTAATGCAGAGATATCTATATATATATATATATATATATATATATATATATATATATATATATATATATATATATATATATATATATGGCAAGGAAGAACAAAGAAAGAGATGTGATAGAGGTGGAGAGATTAAAGGCAAGGGGGTGAGTGGGAGGAGGATAAACTCAAGGAGAGGGGAGAGGCAGAATGAAGAGAGAGAGAGGGAGAGGAGTGAGAGAGGTAGATAAGGGTAAGAGCGAGAGAGAGAGAGACACACACAAATATGGAGGGGGGAGAGAGGAGGAGAGAGGTAGGTAGATAGTGAGAGGATTGGAGGGGAGAGAGAGAGAGAGAGAGAGAGGAAGGAAGAGATAGAGGAATTGAGAGAGAGGAAGAGAGTGATGGGGGAAGAGATAGGATTGGAGGGAAGTGAGAGAGTAAGAGAGAGGGAGATGGGAGAAGAGAGAGGAATGTAGGAGAGGAAGGGAGAGAGAGGAAGGAAGAAAGAGCGGATGAGAGAGGGAGGGATATAGGAGGATAGAGGGAGGGATAGAGAGATGGAATTGTAGGGGGAGAGAGGGAGGGAAGAATGAATACATAGAGAGTGAGAAGTGGAGAGAGAGAGGGAGTGACAAGGGAGAAATAGAGAGAGTGCGGGTATGTTTGGGGGTGAGATAAAGAGAAAAATAAGGAGATCTGGATGGAATGGGGGGACAAGGTGAGAGGGAGGGATACAGTAACAACATTGGAGGGTGACGAGAGGGAGAGATAGAGAGGTGGGAGAGAAATGGAGAGAGAGGAAGGAAGAAGGAGGATGTGAGAGAGTGTAGAGAGAGAGGGAAAGGGAGATGTATTTGGAGAGGCGAGAGAGGGAAGAATATTTCTTGCACTAGATGCATTGATTTCAGTGTAGATGGTGATTTCTAATCCTATTTGATTTCTTGTACTAGATGCATTGATTTTAGTGTAGATATTGATTTCTAATTATATTTAATTGCTTGCACTAGATGCATTGATTTCAATGTAGATGATTTCTAATCCTATATGGTTGCTCGCACTAAATGCATTGATTTCAGTGTAGACGGTGATTTCTTATCCTATTTGATTGCTTACACTAGATGCATTAATTTCAGTGTAGATGTTGATTTCTAATTATATTTGACTGCTTGCACTAGATGAATTGATTTCAATGTAGATGATTTCTAATCCTATTTGATTTCTTGCACTAAATGCATTGATTTCAGTGTAGATGTTGATTTCTACTCCTATTTGATTGCTTGCACTAGATGCATTGATTTCAATGTTGGTTTCTAATCTTATTTGCTTAATTGCACTAGATACATTGTTTTCAGTGTAGATGTTGATTTCTAATCCTCATTGATTACCTGCATTAGATGCATTGATTTCAGTGTAGACGTTGTTTTCTAATCTTATTTTATTGTTTACATTAGATGCATTGATTTCAATATAGGTGTTTATTTCTGAATTGATGTAATTGGATGTATGGTGGTACATTAATTTTAAAGTGATTGGATTGACATTGCACATTGATTTTAGTGTAAGCACACACAATTATTGACAAATTACATGGATTTTTGTGTTATAGTAATTCAACCTATTAATATTAGAGAGCAATAGAGAGAATGTATGATGTTTAGTACAATAGATCAAGCTAAATATTTAAATGGTTTATGATTTCAACTATCCTTTTCATATAATCAATATGAAAAGATGACAAAAATAACAAGGGTGACAATAAGAATAATAGAAAGAAACAATTTGACATTGATCACAATAAGTACTATTTGTAATTGACTGCATTCTTATTATTCACATTTTCTTATTATTCACTTTGCATTCAAAATTTGTATTTCATCATTTTTCATCATTAAAGTTATTAACAATATTTATCATCTCAACAAACTGAGGTAACTAAGGAAATTTTAAAATTAAAATGGGTAGATACATATGAGACATATTTAACATATATAAAATGAATATATTTATATTATATGTATTTACAAATTATTGATACAATTAATCATATGTTCGATAGATTTTCCTTAGCCACACACGACTGAAACCATCCTAGATCCATCGTAACTCTGGATCTATCAAGCGCGGAGAGGGATCAAATCTCTCAAGGTGCTAATATTTCCTCATGTTTTTCACTCAAAAAAGAGGTTTTCACATCGAGAGATTTGATCCTTCTCAATGCTTGATAGATCCGGAGTTAAGATGGATGTAGGCTGGTGACTCCCGTAGTCCAAATGATTTTTAATTTGAAGCATTGATCAAATATTTAAGCAAATAGTGATAACAGAAAAATATTAGTCAATACTTTATTAAATTATGCTTATGAGTGTTCACTCACCAAATACATATTGATAGACTTGATGAAGAAATTGGAATACAAAGACTCTCACTAATCTATAACTCACTCACATAAAGGAAACAAATATTTCTATAATCATCATCTTAAAACTCACACAATCCTTAATGTTAATTGCGCTATTATCTTTAAATCTCTAGCTTAATGGGGAAATGAATTATTTACCACTCCTAACACTATTTTAAAATAAAATGTATAACATAAAAAACATACCCACTTCTAAAGCCTCATCTAGTAATGTATAACATAAAAAAGTATACCCACTTTTGAAGCATCATCAAGGCTTACAAAATGTGACCAGCTTAAATCCGTTTTAAATTTGGATCCACCATTTCTTTTCAGAGTCAAAAGAGGTTTGTGTTGATTTCTCTCTGCTCTTTGTAGATCTTGAGTTAAGATGGATCTAGGCTGGTTTAATTTGACTATTTAAATATGTTATCTTCCACATGAATACCATGTGCCAATACCATGGGTTCTCATATGATGTGTCAATACCATGGGTGAATACCATGAAATTATTTTTATTTTAATGCTATTTTTTTATTATTTTTATTTTATTTTGATGAAGTAATTTTTTTTTCACATAGCGTGATTTTCATTTTTAGTGATAAACAACACATTACATTAAATTACAACCAACCTAGATTCATCTTAGATCCATCGTAAATCATGAGCTATCAAATCCCTCAGGAATCACATCTCTTGAGATGAAAACCTCTTTAGAGTGAAAGGAGATTTGATCCAGTAGATTATGACTTAAGATGGATCTAAGTTGTTTTAATTTCCCCTTTAAATATGCTATATTCCACATAAATACCATGGGTCAATACCATGAAGTTGTTTCTATTTTAACTTTATTTTTTTATTAATTTAATTTTACATTGACCAAATAAAAATGTTTTCACATAGGGCTATTTTTAATTTCATTTTATTTTCACTATTAAAAAATAAAAATTATTATATTAAATAATATTGTATTATTTTTTAAAATAAAAATATTACATTTTAAAATATTATATTCAAAATGTAGAGTAAAAAAACTATGTAGGGTAAATGGGCATCAAATTTAACGCCTAGATGGAGGGTTTAGATATATCTCAAAATTAATTATAGCCTTTTTGCTTTTACATTTAATTAAAAATGTTATAAAATTAAATTAAAATTAGGTATTTGTAAAATTTTAATTTTGAAATAAGTTATGGCTTTTGGGCATGTGGTATTGACAATCAATGGTATTGGTCCATGGTATTGTAACAAAATAATTAAAAGCCTAGATCCATAACATAATAATCAAAAGCATAGAAGATCCATGGTATTGATAAACCATAGTATTAGTTCATGATTAAAAATCTTGTTATATTGTAAATATTAAATTTGTATCCACTTATCCGCAATCATTATTTTCATTTATATGGTAAAATAAGTGTTAATTTATAAGTTCTATTTATATTTTATATATTTTAATGTAATATGGATATTATACTTTCTTTTATCTAAAAAATTGTTCATAATTTTATTAATAAAAAGAAAAGTTACAATATAAAAAAAAAAAATTAAAAAAATATCTCACGTATCACACTCACCCACCTCCCAACACAATCTTGATTATACATTTAAAAGAAATTATTTCTTTTACATAATGTTAATATATGAAGAATTATCTTGATTATATATTTTAAAAAAACTTAAAATAAAAATCATTATTATTATTTTATAAAATACATTTGAATTCATAGAATTTTATTAAATCATTTTCCAATTTAATTTTGAATATTATTTTTTTCTTTAAAATGATATTTATTATTCTTTTGCCCTAGGGTTGCAAGTTGCAACTTGTTGGCCAACCAATGTGTTGCGAAGGCGTTCCTGTTTCTGTGTGGATCAAAGGTTTAATCCTCTTTGCTTGTGCCTAGTTTTTGGGGTAAGGGCAGTTGCACCTGGGGTTTCAGTTCTTGGGGAAAGGGAGGTTGCACCTGGGGGTTATAGTGGCAACGGTTGAGTATTGACCCTATGAAGAAACATGTACAAGAAACATTATGTTACTGATTCTTCCAATACCATATAAAAAGTCAAAAAACATTTATTACAAATGGGACAAGGCATGAGTGAATTTGTGCTATTTCTATTGCAAATTTGTGATTGAAGAAGGAGCTAATTATAAAATTAGTGTAGTCTCATTCTTCGGTTTCAATCATATATACAAAACATAATTGTGGATGGCACTAATGGAAAAGGAGGTGGGATTAACATTGGAGTCTTTAAGAATATTGTCAAGTGACATGGTTACAATATACAAAAATAATGTCCAACTCAAAGGGAGAACAAGTTAACCTATATATTGAATCCAATCTTTTTTTTTTTTGACAATTTATGTGATTCTTAACATGATTGGCATGACTAACCTATGGCTTGAGTAGCTATGACCTAGCGACATTTAAGCCCCCATTTTTTTTGTTTAATAGTTTATGTGATACTTAAGATGATTGGCTTGACTAACCTATGGCTTGAGTAGCCATGGTATAGCGACATTTAAGCCATCAAAATAACCTGGAGATCAGACTCAACCTAACCCAAACCATTCCTTAGCACGGAAAAAAGGAAAATGATAATGGATACAACCGCAATTGTCATATAAAAGTCCTCCCAATGAAGAAAATGAAATCATTTGAGTTGGAAAATTTTAATGCAACGAGAAAATTCAGGGAAAGGGAAAATGGAAAGTGGGGACAATGGAGTGAATAAAGCGGCCGAAAATATTTCAATAGTTAATTGCAATTAACTGTTCAAAAGTTAATTGGAATTAACTGTAATTCATATAAAAATCTAATTCTACATATTTGGGAATTTTGTGTAATTTATATAAAAATCCAATTCTACGTATTTGGAAAAAAAGGGGGAAAATGTCCTCCCAATTTGACCAGTCAAAAAGAGTTAAACGTTGAATCCGAAAATCTTGCGGAACTTCACTAAAATTCAATCCTACAAATACGGGGCAAAAACAAAGAAACGAGCAGAGTGGAGACCCGAAAATCTGGCTGTTATTGGAATTTTGTCGAGTCTAATGAAATTCAATCATTTGAGTTTTGTTTTAGTTGTTTCAGTCGAAATTCAACATTATATATTTATATGATGTTGATATATGAAGAAATATCTTGATTATATATTTTTCAAAAACTTAAATTTAAAATTATTACTATTATCTTATTAAATTCATTTGAATTTATAGAGTTTTAATAAATCATTTTCCAATTTAATTTTGAATATTATTTTTTTCTTTATAATATTTATTATTCTTTTTGTTGCAGCTTGTTGGCCAAAGAATGTATTTTTAAGGCTTTTGTGTCATTGTGTGGATTAAAGGTTTAATCCTTTCTTTGCTTGTGTTCCATTCTTGGGGGAAGGGTGGTTGTACCTGGGGTTACGAAGGCATTCATGTCATTATGTGGATCATAGGTTTAATCATCGCTTTGCTCATGCTCCCTTCATGGGGGAAGGGTAGTTGCACTTGGGGGTTACAATAGAAGCAAACAAGTATCAACCCTGTGTCACACGAGTACGAGAACCATTATGTTACTAATTTGTCCAAATACTATAAAAATGAAAAAAAAAAACATTTATTACAAATGGGACAATGCATGCTTGAATTCGTGCTATTTCTACAAAATTGTTATCAAAGAAGGAGCTCATCATCAAATTAGTGGAGTAATTGTGACTAAAGTTTCATTCTTGGGTTTCAATCATATATACAAAATATGATTGTGGATGATAGTAGTGGACAAGGAGGTGGTCTCATTCTTGATTTTCAATCATATATACAAAATATGATTGTGGATGGCACTAGTGAAAAAGGAGGTGGGACAAACATTGTAGTGGTTGAGAACATTGTCAAGTTACATGCTTATAGTCTACAAAAATAATGTCACACTCAAAGAGAGAACAAGTTAACCTATCTATTGAATCCATTTTTTTTGTTTGCTATTTTATGTGATTCTTGAGATGATTGGCACGACTGACCTATGGCTTGAGTAGCGATGACCTAGCGACATCTAAGTCATCAAAATCACCTAAAGATCACACTCAGCCTAAGCCACACAAACCCCTAGCATGGTTGGATTTTTTCCATGGAATTTCAAACAATGACTTTTACACCATTAACAAACACCCTACCAATGTTTGCTCTACACCCCATGGGAAACTTAATTAGTCAATCCATTAGTGTTAGTGGGAATAGCAGTGAACTACCTTTCTATGCCATTTCCTAAACATGTTACATTCAAAACAACAATTGTATAACAAGGAATAAATATTTGTGTATATCATATTCTATAGCTTCTATCTATTCTTTTTCCTTATGAAGTTACAATGATTATATGTAACATGCATGATCTTCATATGTTATAAACATCAAACCTACTAAAAAAAAATCATGTGCCTTTGATTTAATCATGCATTTTGTGAGGTTGGCATAAGAGAAGTGAATGGGACTATTTTTTGAATGTGTGTTGACATCATTAAGGATTTAAATGTTGATTTATGACATGACTAATAATGTTGGTTTATTGGGTTTCAAGCATACGTACAAAATATGATTGTGATTAGCTCTAGTGGAAAAGGAGGTGGGACTAAAATGGTAGTGGTTAAGAGCATTTTCAAGTGAGGTTGATTGATAAGAGTCAAAATCGCCATCTGAAAAAGGGAGAAATCGAGACTGATATGCTTACACTCTACAAAAATAATGTCCCGCTCAAAGGGAGAAGAAGTCAACCTATCTATTGAATCCATTTTTTTTGTTAGTTTATGTGAGTCCTAATATGTCTGGCATGACTAACCTGTCGCTTGAAGACCTATGACCCAAGGGAATTTAATTCGTCAAAATCACCTAGGCACCCGGCCTGAGCCACACCAACCCTTAGCATGGATGGATTTTTTCCCATGGAATTTCGTTTACACCATATATTGTCTTAATAGAACACCTTGTCATTGTCTACTCTACGCCCCATGAGAAGACCTATCTATTGATTCTATCAATGTTGATGGGAATAACATTGAACTACCTTTCTATGTCATTTCCTAAAACATATTACATTTAACAAAACATTTGTACAACAAAGAATAAATATTTGTGTATATCATATTATATATTTTCTAACTATTCTTTTTCCTTATGAAGTTACAATGATTATATGTAACCTGCATGATCTTCATATGTTTTAAACTTCAAGCCTACTAAAGGAAAAATCATGTGCTTATGATTTGATCATGTATTTTGTGAGTTGAAATAAGAGAAGTGAATGAGACTATTTTGTGGATGGGCATTAACATTACTAAGGATTGAAATGTTGAGTTATGAACTCATTAATAACGCCTTGGATATAAAAATAAATTACATAGGTATATTCCTAAGTCTCTTATTGACTATTGTCAAAAATATGAATGAGCTCTAGGTAGAGTGTGTGTGGTTGATCAACACCAAGGAAATTGATCAAGGTATTCATGGGGTAGCTTTCTTTCAAACAATGTGAATTTTATCATGCTAGCTCAAGTTAAACATTGGTGAATGAGGACATGAAAATAGATAATGCAACTCTTTAAAATCCAAATATTTTGAAAGTCGTTACCATTGGCTTGCCACATTGGGGAAAGAAGGGCGAGGTTATCACCCTATGAGAGTTCAAGTCTCTCCAATGAAGTTCACTCTTATTGCATGTCTATTCTTATGGTAGCCATTTGAGCTAAGTGAAAATCTTAGATGAATTTAACAAAATAAATTTCCCTGTTCATGGCTTCTTAGAGAAAAAAATTGATTTGAATGTCATAAAATAACTACAATGATAGTAAATTCCCATGTATTAAAGAATGGAGAAGTTTCCTCATTAATATAATAAGGGACTAGGGATAGAAAACTTTGAATGAAAATATCATGACCACAAAAGAAGCTTTAAAACACTTCATGTGAATGACCCGCTAAGGAAAAGGGAAATATTGAAAGGTATATATCCCACAAATAATTGAAAGTTTCAAATCAAATTGAATAAAATTAAATTCAACTACTTATATATATTTGTTGATTTATTTTTGCACTCCTATTGTATTTTTCCCATCCCCAATTTTTTCCCGACTTAGTCATTTTTCAAGTGAAATGTGCAAGAATGCTTCACCACTTTTCACATCTCCAGACACTTTTGCACCTACACAATGGTTTCTTCATTCTAATACTCGTTCTTTTTTCCTTGTGTCACTACAAGGAAAATACCCTCTAGCAAAGGTTATAAAGGAGGTTTTTAGTGTTATAAAATTGGCCAAAATTGTCAAAAAAACATTTGCTACAACATTCATTTTCGGTAACAGAGCTTTTGCTAGAGATTATAATGAAATTTCAACAAAACTAAAAAAAACTGGGTGGTTGAAGGTTGTTACAGATGTTTTTCTCATTGGTGCATGTATTAGGTGTCAATGTACTGGTGCTTTGTACCCTTAACACTTCAGTACTGTAAACCTACCAAGCACCGAGGCATAAAACAAATTTCGGATGCCCCAGGGCATTTAGCAATGACCCAATGCGTGTTAGATAGCCAGTCACACCAGGCCAATGGAAGGTGCATGCACTAGGCTGTTAAGGTGTAAAATCGCACTAGGCCCTGTAGGTGATACAACGCACCAGGCCATTAAGTTATAAAAATGCATCGGTGCGTTAAAAGAAAAGTGCACTGATGCATGCAATGCCTATCAGACTACCTAGGTGGTAGTCGTCGATAAAGCACACTAGGAATTCTAAGTGGTATTGGTATTTGTGCGGTTCCCATAGGTCCTAGAAACACAGCAGTGTGAAATAGCATACAAACTCACTCGTGCACAGTGACTAACACGCACCGGTGTTCATTTTGTATTTTTTAGAAACATCGACCTGTGACAGTGTAATTATTGTGATTTTTTAAATTCATTATTCATCAAAAGTTGACACATATCTTATAACAATATTCATATCAATTAAAATTTTATTAGTGCATTTGGATGTGATGTTTCGATTAATTTGTTATATCATATCATCAGATTTCACATCTCTTCATTATAATATTTAATCAGTGATGTAACATTTCACAGCGACAATGGAGAACGCAATAGAATAAATTAAAACGTATTTTATTATATATATATATAGGACACTCTTTGTCATACAAAATGGGACAGTTATTGGTATCCCTCTGTCTTTCAATTGGGACGCTATGTCCATTACATTAAAACAAAATGTCTGATTTTAGAGACAAATATTTCAAAAAATACAATGCCTTGCTTTCCAAACATATTGATCATCATTCTTCCCTAAAACTGTTGTCTCTGCTTAAGTTACTTCCATGACTTGGGTTATTTTGAGGAATTTTTTGTTCACTATGTTGATTTTTTTCTTCTTCTTCAAGTTCCATCTAGAAACATAAAAATAAATTGTAATCATTGTATAAACATTAGTGAGAATAATGAAAATTGAAATATTAAATAATATACATCAATGTAAATTGAAAAGAAATGTACCATAGCAAGAATTGACTCATGAACTATACACATTCTTTTAAAATCAAATTTCATGCATCTTTCAACAATTCATTTGTTGGCATAGTTCCATACTTTGTTTCCTGCAAGTTTTATATCCCATAACAAATCATATATTTAATATAAAAGATTTTTTTGTTCTATTAATTATAGATGGAGCTAAGTAAAAGAAGATAGATGCTTATAAATTCCACAATTAATTTCTGATATGCCAACATATACTGACACCCCATATTTAACCCAATGTCAATCAATTCGTCTGATGGTTCTTCTTTGTATGTTAGCACCTGTTTGAATAAATTCAACGATGATTGTTGTAAAACAACTTAAAATATACAAAAATGAAATCTAGCTAAGTTGTTATAAGGAAGTAACAATTACTCATAAACATAGATATCACCCCTTTTCTTCCTTGTTGTCCTATTTTATGTGCTGAATGGGTTCCATTTTATCTTGTTTTTTGCAAGAAAATACTTGAAAATTAATATTTAATGCTAAATTGTTTATTTATTGTACCTAATCAAAAAATTAAATTATTACATATTACATTTGAAGCACGTTGTTGTTTAGATGGCTCCTCGTGCGATGCAATTATGTCCATTTCTTTGACCATCTCTTTGTACACCTTTTTGGACATTCTTACTGACATATTTTTGATATCAACTCATTCATCCTTTGAAATTTTCATAATATTCCTGAAAATGTAACATGACAATAAACTATTTAATTTTTATATTGATTTATGAAAAGTAAATATAACAAAAGTGATATTTATAAATGATTTCTTTCTAGTAATATATACATATAATTCTAGAAAAACATTTAAAGTAATATTACTTTTTCATTCCTGATTTTTGTTGTTGTACGTTTTTGCTATTAAAAGTCTGACATGTCTAATGGACCAATTCTCTGAAATCTCATCTTGTAGTTTAAATAAAATTTGGTTCTTGGAATCATTGGATTGATTATTGTATTTTAATTAGAAAGAACGTCTATACATTTGTTCCACTAGATCACTCAAAGTTTTGTAAAAGTCTTCCCCCTTCTGTTAACCTCCAACACCACTACACATGAGCTAAGCAGAAATTCATTTTCATTTGCATGTTCTATTTTTTTTTCTTAGAACAACATTCCTTTTCTTCATTGTTGGTCCTTGTAGAACATTAAACATATGTGAATTAATATATTGTTTGAAACATGTTATCTAATATTTTTAAGTATATTATTAATGAAAATTTAAAAAAGAAACTCATATTGGATCGATAGTAATTTTTCATTCACTTGATTCATCCTTCTGCAATTTTTCCATCAAACCTTTATGCTCTTCTGGTCTTAGATCAAAAATAATCTTATCAAGCTTCATCATTTTGTGGCTCTGCATGATACACAGTAAATAATACATATTAGTTAAACTTACATATAGTTAAAAAATAATATTTTTTCTAAAAAATTTACAAAGAATTTGCCTTTTTTCTTTTCTCGATGTGCTATCGGTATTTTTGTTACTTAATCTCTTGTCATTCATTTCTTTATAAATATGAAACCTGTACCATACCATTCATTAATATATTTTATAAATAAATCACAAAATTTTCAGGTAAAAAAAATAAAACATCAAGAAAAGGTGTGCCTTTCAAAGAGTACACACTGAAGGCGGTGCGACATGTTCTTATAAACGCACCGCCAAAACAATAGAAACATCGTATGGTGCTCTCTGTCAAAAAGGAGACCCAGTGTGTTATATGTTAACCAGTGCACTGATTAACACAAAGAAATTAATAAAAAAAGTCTAGTGTAGTTTTTGTAGCATAAGATTTCGTGGAGGAGGCGGTGCAACATGTTCTGATACATGCACTAACAAAACAGTAGAAACACTGTATGGTGCTCTCTGTCAACAAGGAGACCTAGTGCATTATATGTTAACTCTAGTGCACCGATAAACACAGACATAAATTAATAAAAAAATATTTTTATCAAACAGTACATGCTCGATGCGCCATTTTACATGGGGCGCACCGATTAAAAAAAATATGTTTTTAAAAAAATCATGCAAGGGCCCACATGGATTGGAATCTGAACCTGCAAGTCGTTCCATGGGTTAGGTGTCATATGCCTATAAATATAGAAATACAAACCCTATAAATCTAAAATGAAAAGCCCTAAATATGAAATCATAGATAGAAGAAGAAGCAAGGGTAGAAACAAGAAGAAGCAAGGGTATAACGTAAGAAGAATATATATATATATATAAATATATATATATATATATATATATATATATTTTCACAGTAAAATTTAAATTTTTTACTATGAATGTATTAAATCCAACAGAAACTGTAAAAAATACAATTATTACAGTAAAATTTAACATTTTTACTATAATACAAGGTTTTTGTGCGAATCACCAGATGTTTCAATTTTTGATTCTCTGAATAGTGCTGTTGTTCAAAAGTATTTTGTGGCTCCACAGTGCTCTCATGCTCTCTTACTCCAGGTATGTCTCTCGTGTAAATCCCTCAATTTTTTTTACAAAATTAATGAAAAAATGAATAGATTTTACTATTTAAAGAATTTTTTTATGAAATTAGATTTCTGAAAATTAGATTTCAGTTTACTGCCTTTTTTCACTTAAAAAAAATAAATTTGTGCTTTTTTAATTTGAATATATGTGGTGCGTTTGTTAACTAACCGCACCGGTGCATGAATTAACAACACAACACCGATGCGCAGTAACTAAAACGCACCGGTGCGGTTAACTGTACATTAGCACTGATAACAATAAGTCCATTTTTAAGACACCAAAATTACTTTTAGGTATGTACACCAAAATTTATTTTTGACTTTGCTCAAATGCAGGGAGAAAATCTCATAATTATATCGAATGGACAATTCTTCAAAATCGAGCTCGTTCCATAATATTTCTCAAAGTCCATCGTTGAGTTCTCCTTATCCATCTCCAGACGTAATATTTACTTCAGATTTATTTATATTTTCATTATCTAATTGAATTTATTTATTTTATCCATGTCAATCAATTGAATAAAATTAATGTATACAAATTTGTAGGTTCATGCAGATTCATAATCGAGTTCATATGCACAAAATTTTCAAACAGCTCCAAAATGTCAGAAGCTCTTATCAGGAGCAACATACCGCAAGGTGCATTTGGTAGATGAAAATGGACAACCGCTTCACCCTGCCAATTGTAACATTGCATCTTCTAGCCACAATCCTGGCACAATGATGGTAATAATAATTGTTTTGTATATAATGCAATTATTTCAATGTCAAACCAATTAATCATGCATTGTCGACATGCTTACTAATTGATATCATCAATTTGTACTAATCAGGTTCAAATATATTTTTTGAAATTATTAGGATTCTAGTGATGATAAAAGACCTACCTACCATCTTCCGTTTCACCCCACAACAATGTCAAATTGAGAGAAGGTTGAATTAAGAGAAAAACTCAGAGAGGAACGATACCAAGAATGGTTGAATCAACCACCTATTCAATTCACACTACATCGAAATTCACCAATTAGGAATGACTACAACAATAATAGTTCTTCACAAGTTGGCAATGGAGGCAATCAAATAGAGGTTGGTATGGATGATTACTTAAGGGATAGGACTACCATGGAGACAATTTTGTTAGATTCATTCCAGAACGATGATCAGCTAGGGGATGATGCTTATATCACTAATACCTTTTTCAAAAGCCTTAAATTTACTTCCACCACCCCTCTCTTTGGACCTGGAGGTTAGTCAAAGTCTACCTAGTCGGGGACAATGATGTTACTATACAACTTGAAAGCAAAGTTTGGCTCGGAGGTCTGTCAAAGTCTACCTAGTTGGGGCCAACGATGTTACTATACAACTTGAAAGTAAAGTTTGGCTTGTCGAATGCATGTTTCTCAGAAATTTTGAGGTAATTGACCATCAAGTCCTCCCTTATATTTTGAGAAATATAATCACACAATGAACATTACAAATGGTCAATTTTATGAACGTTAATAATTATATTGGCATTAATGTACATTTAATATTTTCCATGACCAACTACAGGATATTCAAAGGTAAGGTTCTTTCGAGTGATAATGTCTTGCCCGCTAGCTACGAAGAGGCAAAGAAATTGTTGAAAATGTTGGGTGTTGAGTACAGATCATATCATGCATGTACAGATGATTGTATTCTATATAGAGGAGAATATGTTGACAAAGATACATGTCCAAAATGTGGGCATGACAGCTATGATAAATAAAAAAAGAACGGTCAATCATGTGGTCCTCCTTTTAAGATATTGAGGCACATGCCTATAATCCCAAGGATTCAAAGGCTCTTTCATTGCAAAGAATTAGTTATGTTGGAGGGACTTCATGCCTCACATAGAAGTGAGTTGGGAGTTGTGCGAATCCCAACAGATTCAATAGCCATGAAGCATATAGAGGATACATGGCCTGAAAAATTCAAGGATGAAGTACGAAGTCTACGACTCAGCATAGCCATAGATTGCGTCAACCCATATTCCATCCAGAACACCAAATATTCTCTTTGGCCTGTAGTAGTGATCAATAACAATACCCCCCCATGGTTGTCCATGAAGAATGAACATATTATATTGGCTCTCACAGTCCCTAGTAGAATACAAGTGAAGAATATGGATGTCTACTTACAACCATTGGTAGATGAATTGAAGGAATTATGGGACGGGATAAATGTATACATTTTATCAAGACGCATCGCAGAGAGGAGTTTTACATTGTATGGCATATGTGCTTACACGACACATGATTATCGAGGCTTCGAAGTTTTCTCTAGTAAATTATATGTTTATTGATTTGTTTATATACCTAACAATATTCTTTCACATATTAGTTATTTAATTCGTTGTAGTTAGTTATTTAATTCGTTGTAGTTGTTCTCATCTTCATGATTTTCTTTAACGTTCCATGCATATATATTGTATACAATAATTTCATAGGTCTTGTAACAAAGGGTATTTTGGATGTAAATGAGGTGGACCTTCTCTGAAATCTAGATGGTCCAATGACCTACGAAAGCCAGTGTATGACTGCTCCAAGGTATTCTACCTAGAAGAACACACTTACAGAAGAGCATCATTCGCTTTCAATGGTAAATGAGAGAGAACCAAAAGGCCTCAAATAATGACACTAGCTGAATGGTTTAGCGCATATGAGAGAGAGAAGGATAAGGAGTTCATAGAAATGTTCGATTCAAATGGGGAGCCTATGTTCGATGATCCAGAATTTTTTGACACCTATGTTGAGAAATTTCCCATTGGGATGAAAAGGAAATCTATATTTTATAACCTCCCATATTGGGAGCATCTTAATATTACCCACTTATTAGATCCCACTCATAATATATTTAAAAATTATTCATCTTCTTTATGGAGGCACATATCATTGAAACAAAGTGACGCATTAGCTGTTAAGAAAGATCTTATTACTTCCAAAACTAAAAAGGAACATTGGCCAAGACAATTAGAAAGTATAGGATCAAAGGTAGTCGTTGGTCCCTTTAATTGGTATTACAAAGAAGGTGATGTCCCATGGATTTTAAGAAAATATGATGTTTCTTTGGCAAAGGAAGTTATAATGGGTGCAAGGGTGCCATATTCATACGGGTCTTCACTACAACGCTGCTTCACTATGGATGACCATTTGTCGGGATTGAAATCGCATGACCATTTGAATCTTCTAAGAGTACGTATAATTTCAAAAGCATGATTTTATTATTTGTTATATTAATAAATTTTATCCTATGAAGGGATCATAAAACATAACTAATTTTGTATATTATTACATGTTTTTATAACTTTTCAGTGTCATTATCCTTTGTTCGTGCATAGGTGTGTGAAACATGGATTCCCCCAACACCTAGGATGTGCCATATCTAAATTATCTGCATTTGTACGTTGGACAACGTCAAAGGAGACTCGTGTGGCTAGCATCCCATGTTGGAGTCAAGAGATAGTTGAGATTGTTTGTATGTTTGATAAAGAACTACTGAAAAGTTTTATGGACTTGCGGGCTCATCTTCTAATCCAGCTAGTAGATGAGCTTGAATTAGTTGGGGTGGTTTCTTGTCGTTAGATGTTCTTCTTAGATAGGTACATGAAGAAATTGAAAGGTTTTGTTTGACAATGGGCAAACCCAAGGGGTCTATGGAAGAGGTGCACATATCATATGAGTCTTTCTATTATGATAGTGAGTACATCAAGCATATAGACAACAGGCTAGGTGCAGTGATTTGGGACAATGAAAGGGATGAAGACAAAACATAAAAGGAGTTGCTCAAAACAAATGGAAAAAGGTGCTTGATAAAGGGTAAGCGACTTATAATTTTTCAAATTTACACAAAGTAAATATTCGTGTTGAACTTCGGTATAATGTATATTTTGATATCATATGTACTATATGTCGGTTTGATTTCATCAGCGAATGCATAAATTGAAGCAATCAAGAAATTCGTTCTTTACAATTCCGAAGTGACACAACCATGGGTCGCATTGTACGAACAAAAGAGGATGAAATGGGATAGTGGTAGGAATGAATTCAGATGGTTGAATGGTAGAAGTGTGCCTTATCTCGATCATTTAAAAGAAAATATATCAAATATATGCCCCAATAGTTGGGTTGCTAACTAAGTCAGAGAGAAATATGGTGAAACCAGTCATCACCCGCGTGTTGAAGAGGATGCGCTAAAAAAAGGGATTGGGTGCACCCACTCAGTAATAACCTATTTATGTACATTTTAAACTTAATAATGCACCTTTGAAATGTAATTACATCTATATTTCATATTTTAATAGTTCGGTTATTATAAGACACATGAAACTATGATTTTTAACTTTTTTATAGGTCAATTTGTTCCCATCATGTGGGCATATGGACACCATTTTCGCACAAAAATGCCAATGATGGACACATGACACCAGACTATGGAGTGGAATTCGAGTTTGACCAATCACCCCACGAAGCTTGACTAAGATTCCTCAGGGCTACATACCACATAGGAGACAAAAAATCACCCCAAGAAACCAATCCCTAAGTTGGAACCTTTTTTCATTGACGTAGTAGCCCAACAACACGCACAATATTCCTTCCATGTGGTTATAGCCAAAATCATTTCTTTTGTGCTTGTGGTTTCAATATTTGAGCGAATTTTCTAGGCTATTATGTAGACCACTACCCGGAACTTCCTATAACCTTTTATAATAATGGCAATACAAATGACAAGACTAATCATCCAAAACTTGATGAAATTCTCAACCAAAACAAGCCTAGTACATGGTAAACATATGAGTTACAAGTCACGAGTGCATATATTATGATAAATGGATATTACTCATATGAGATTCATCAAAAAGACCCTATTCCCTCTATAGGTAGCTGTAATAACACTTGTTAGCCCATGCATTCAGTAACCATTCAAATACTTATCAAATCATGAACAAGAGCCATAGCTAGAGCACATCATAGAACCATAACTTATAAAAAGAATATGAATCATGAAAAAGAAACCATCAGATCACTAGATAACTAATACATGTGCTCATAAATCATAAATGTAAAATATATTTCATTAACATATGTGAAATCCAACCAAGTCAGGAACTTCCATGTACCATCTTGCCATAGATTGGGTTGAACCAAATATTTATTTCAGCGAATCACCCCCATGCCATATTCCAAGCATGAATGTGGGATATCATGGGATAAAACAGGACATAAATAAATAAGGTCTCTGGAGATTAAACAACCTCTACCGTCATGCTACCATGATCTCACCTAAACTAGTCTGGAGATCACAAAACCAAACCAAGATTGGATGCCTCATAATTCCTTCACCATCCCTTGAGGATTTTTCTTGTCTCCACCCACTTGTCAAGGAATTCAAAGAGAAAACCATCTCCACCCCCAACCCTTGGGAATTTTCCTGAGACCACCTCACCCAGATCCAAAAACTTCTAGAAATCCAAATATTAACCAATAATGAATCCCATCACACCATGGTTATCTAAGAAATGGAAAGGCAAGTTTGAAACCACTGTCAAAGAAGTAAAAACCAATGCCAATGATACCAAATGAACCAAATACACAAACACATGTACCATGCATTCACAGCCCAACTAGGAAATCACACATGCAACCTGTTACCTATAAAATACCTATGTTGAAGTTGTTGATCCAACCTTCCTTGCTTTCCCTTTACTTTTTCTTTTCCTTCCTTTCTTTCTTTGTTTCCTTTCTCCAAAACCAAGTGAATGCTCAAGTTCTCCTAGAATTATCTAAGTGTTCAAAAGTGTAAGATAGCGAAAAACGAGAACTAAAAAAAGCTAAACCAACAAAAGTTGTGCATTGTTTTTATGATGAATTTTTATCATTGATCTTCATTTTCTCTTCATTTTCCTATAATTTCCTCCTCATGAAAATTTATGTATTTTCATTTCCCTTTTCTCCTATTTTCCATTATTTTCATAATTAAATGCCAAATAAGGTATTTTTACCTTTTCCAATGCTTTTGCCAATTTCTTTAGCCATAATAAACCACAAGTAATTCCCGCTATAGTGCTTACCCTATATCCCATGAACTTTTTCTTCTTTGTTTTTCCTTTAATATCCTTTATTACATGAAACTTTAACTCGAGGTTGTTACAAATTAACAAAATATTTACAAGAGGTGGGGCTAGTGTAAGATAAATTAAAAACTAAATAACACATTTTTACATAGAAGAGTAAATGTAAATTCAAAAATTATTAAAGAGGAACAAGCCCAAATGCTAGAATAATAATTGAGGTGAGATATAACCAATAAAGGAATTCTTTTTGTTATACTTTTATCATCTAAGTACATCTCTGCAAGATGGAATATGCATGTGAAAGAAAACATGATACATAGTCAAGCTCAAATTAATCAACATGGAACAAGAAGGCCATATATCGAAAAATAATCACGTAATTAATACCAACTATAATGATAATATTAGTGGAAATAATCTGAAATAAAATTCTATACCTCTGTTTGGATGTTAAGCAATACAACTCTACATTCACATTCTAGAAAGAACTCAGAAAAGCAACCTACAAACTAGCAATGGAATCATACGAGAAAACATCTGTTCATGATGAAGGAACTTGAGATAAAAATGGAAAACCTCACTATCGGTCATGTCCTCACTCGCAAATGTTGAGATTTTGTATAGTTGGTGTAGCATCGGGTGTGCTCTAGCCCTAATATTTTGTGGAAGGGCTAGGACACGCTTGATCTCCAAAAACCCGAAAGTGTTTTGATAAATTTCAGTTGGTGTTCCAGTTATTCAAATAATTAATTATTTTAATGGATTTCCTAAGTCTAAACTTACGAAAATTAAATAATTAAAGTGAATTAATTAACACATGTGCTAAAATTGTCTTAAGTCACATGGATCAAGCAGTCTTTTAATCTAAGACATTGATGAATGTTTTAATCTCTGTCATTGATGAGATGAATGAAAAAGTATAAGAGAAAGGCTTGGGGGTTAGTTGGAAGAGAGACACAGTTGCAGAGCTTAGGACTAGATCTAGGATTCTAGGGCGGGTTTTCTAAGAATTTCTATAGGAATTTTCTGTAGCGAGGGGTAGTATTGGCTAAGGGGATGATCTGATCCTAGAGCCAAGAGTCAGTAAGAGGCAGAGGAGCAGTAACAAGGACATTGCAGAGAAGCAAAGCACTAGCTACGTAGGTGTTGTGCAGCCACTATGCAGGTGCTACACAAAGTCTCCAGGGGGCTGTAGAAGTTACGCAGAGGGTCTCCATGGCTAGCATAAGGCCTACACCATCCTTCTAGGGGTTACACAATCCCTCTTTGGGTGGCGCAGTGGAATTTTGAGGCTAACATGGATGACGTTGGGGCTTCAGGGGCAGCGCTGAGGGTTTCTAGGGCCAAATCTAGGCTGAGTCTTGTAAATCTCGTTTGAGGATGTGGATCGGTCAGATATTTGGTACTAGAACTTCAGGTTAGCTGTAGATTTGATTTCTTTTATTCTTTATCAGGTTTTCCAGATCTGGAACCCAGATTTACTGTACTCAGAACTATTAATAATAAACCCTGATATCTACTACATCAGTTTTCTTGCTTTTGGTTTTTCTGGGGACTTATGTCCAAAAATCCATGTGTCACTTTGGTGCATGAGCATATTATTCAGTAAATGATCTGCATGTGTAGGTTGTAGTTGTGTTTATTTCAGTATTTTCTTAATCTAATTTCTGGAAATAACTTGTATTAATCTAAAACAAGTAGGAGAAATAAAACAAGATACTGCAATATATTTTTTCACATGGTATCAGAGTGATAGCAGATCAAGATGAATCTCCAGCAATCAGCTGAAGAAATATTTTTATGCAGGGTGGCAGAAGAAGAAGCAGATCTGGAAAGGGAATCTTGATAGCAGGAGAATGTAGATCCAGAAGAGGAAAATGTTGAAACTACAACACGCCTTTAGGCTTATGCAGACTCTTCCCAGGGCAGTGTAATGACACCATCACTCAGTCTAGGGTTACGCAGTCCACTTCTGAGCAACGTTGAGGTTGCATTGGGCCAGTCAGTGGGAAACAATCCAGTCATTTCTCCAGTTACAAAAGAATTTTTCCAAGATCCAGAAGCAGTGCTTAAGATCTTCGGCAGTGCTGGTGGTGTAGAGAGTCTACAGGTGCAGAATTGTGCCTAGGTAAGGCAACAAAGGTGGGAGGAAGACAGTTACTCAACAGATCTGAGCCAAACAAATCTGAGATTCGATCAGGAGGATCGTAGAGTGTTTTCCATTTGTGTTTTGGTGGAAGATTTCTAGGAGGGAAATTAGTCTTCAGGAGAAGAAATTACTAGAGGGTTTCTAGTCACAAAGAAACCCAGATCCAGAGGGAGAAGTACTGTTTCTGTCAGATCTGAGAAATATGGCTTGATATGAACTGAGTGATCAAGATAGATTGGACGACATGTCCAACTATGTTTTCTGGAAGGCCAAAATCCTTTCAGTTCTGGATGAGTATTGTCTCAAAGATTATGCAGAGAAGGTTCGTGTTGTACCAACCGATGCGGATCCTCTCAAGAAGTATGAAGAAACTCAAGCGCGGACGAAGCGTTTGATCATAGACGGATTCAAAGACCACGTTATAGCTCATATTGTTGGGAAGACTTCAGAAAATGAAATTTGGGTTGCCTTGGACACGATGTACCTAGGAGACTCCGTACAAATAAGAATGCTTCTAGAGAATCAAATGTGGTTGTTCCAAATGATTAAGGGTGAAGAGATATATCCATTCCTCTTCAGGATTCAAGCCATTCGAGATCAATTGCTTGGCATTGGTTCTACTCCAGATGAGGGGCTCTTAGTGAGTATTGCTCTGAATGCAGTCTTATAAGATTGAGAAATTTTTGTCCATAGCATTCTGGGAAGGGAAGTGTTACCATCTTGGGTTGACATGTGGGCTATCCTCCGCCAAGAGGAGATCAGGAGGTTCACCAAGCAACAAAATATCAATGGAAGAAGTGGAAACGCCAAAGTCAAGGAAGAGGAGGAGGATGCAGCTCTTGCATCAAGGGAAAATAAATAGCAAGGGAAGAAGAAGGAGGACCTTTCCAAGGTTCGGCTCTTTAACTGTGGTGATCTTAGCCATTTCGCCAGCAGTTGTCCTAACAAGAAGGACAAAGGGTATTTTGATTCCAAGGCTGCAACAACAAAGGACGATGGCTCTGATGATGATGTAGACATGAGTGCTCATGTGCCTCGAGAGAAGAGGTGGGGTAACATGGATTTGTAGATCATCTACAGAAATTGGCGGGATCCTTGAGTCAGCCCTACCCTTGGATCACATACGAGCTATGAGAGCCTTAAGACGGTAATGAGATGAGTTAGGAGATGGTTGCAGAAGACCAAATTGAAGCGGAAGAGGGAGCTGAAGAGCTGAGAGGGAGCAATGTAATGCAGAGGCAGCAACAGTGTGGAGGTAGTGGTGCAGAGGGGTTGATGAGACTTTAGCAATGCAGAGAAGTTGTGCACACGCAGTGTAGTGTTGCAGAATGACAATGTCTCTAGGAGGACAACGTAAATCAACATCTAGAGCACTTTAGTGATGGGAAGAAACCTGACTTGTATGTCAAACATTTGGGCATAAGCATTTTAGTTGCTTAATTCTCAGCAACTGAGTTGCAGTGCATCAGTTAGCAGTGTTAGTGCTATGGGCAACAAGATGCAACAATTTTAGAGGGAGTTGCAGTACAAATGTGGTAGTGTCAGTGGCAGTGGCATGGGCAGCAGTACAGAGAGCAGTAGTGCAGGGGATGGAGGGCAGCAGGACAAGCATCAGCAACACAAAATCCAGCTTCAAGATCTTGTAGTGCATGGTGTGGATGCATTGCTGGAGTACACTTTCCTAGAGCACACTCTGTTCTAAGAGGGAGTGTTGACATTTTGTATAGTTGGTGTAGCATCGGGTGTGGTCTAGCCCTGAAATTTTGTGGAGGGGCTAGGACACACTTGATCTCCAAAACCCAAAATTTTTTTTGAGAAATTTCAGTTGGTGTTCAATTTATTCAAATAATTTATTATTTTAATGGATTTCCTAAGTCTAAACTTAGGAAATTTAAATAATTAAAGTGAATTAATTAACACATGTGTTGAAATTAATGTCAACAATTGATGAATGATTTAATCTAGTTCATTGATGAGATGAATGAAAAAGTATAAGAGAAAGGCTTGAGGGTCACTTGGAGGAGACACACTGTTGTAGAGCTGAGGAATAGATCTGGAATTCTAGGGTGGGTTTGCTAAGAATTTCTGGAGGAATTTCCTGCAGTGAGGGGTAGTATTGGCTAAGGGGATGATCTGATCCTAGAGCTAAGAGTCAGTAAGACACGGAGTTGGCTTTGATCCTCCTCGAATGGTCGTAGGATGAGTGTTGGGTAGTAGTAATACTAAACCATTCAGTAATTGTATGATATTTTCATTTAAGTTGACATTGGTATTTAATTGTTTCTCTCAGTTCACATTTGTTTAGATAAACTATATATTTATCCCTCCTCTAACCAAGATTCAATTAGCCTAGATACAACTTAGTTTGTTGTTGCTTCTTGCCATAAGAGATTTAGCTATCTCTCTCGAGAAACACATACATTAAATAACTAAAATTTTGTGAGAAAATAATTATTATAGGATGAGTATATTCATTTCCTTTGTTGTTGTGATAAGATTCAAGAGGCTCCTTTGACATCTTTTTCCACCAATAAATTCATGTCTTCGCATGAGATATGATAAAGTTGCACAACTTGTTAATTTAATATTGTTGGAGTATGTAACAGTAGACTTGACACCATCACTGATTTTATTCATAAAAACCATTATTCGTCTCATACTAGTGATAATGACGTTGTAGATTTTACACAATGACGAGCATCCATGCATGATCAACCGAAAATCCCAAAAGATGACCTAGTGAAAACACAACTTGTGCCATCATTTGTATTTGTCAAAGGTTCCTCTAACTATCCAACAACTCCTACAAATATCGCTGACAAATAACTTGGTAAGCAATGACATCGTAATTATATTTTTGAATGTGTCATGAGTTTGTCGATGCCTATCTCATTTCTTCTTGTGATTCATCTTGTTTTTTTAATCTTGTTCAACTAATTCTTTTGTGAGTTAAATGTCAGAATCCTGAACAAAAACAATCTTCACCACATATTTGGCATAGAAGTAAGTGTTATAAATAACAACACCCAAAACTATCTTATCAATTTTTCACTCTTAGACTCCCATGTTCACTTGTCGCCTTTGTCACTCTCAATGCTCAAATATCAATCATAAACTTTAAATAAAAATTATTGTAGTAAAAATAAATTAACTATTTACTTTCACTTAGGTGTTACACATGGAATTCAAACCACTATAATTTTGACTTACATCTTGCAAAATTGTTATTCAAATCCAAAGAGGTTGTCGAATATGGTAATACAAAAGGCAATGGTATCATATGGTAATACCAGTATCAAAGATCAAACAGGTAGCAGGATGATAAGAAGAGACTAATTGTTTAGCTGCTAAAGATCCATGTTAGCATGTTTCGTTAGACGGTGTAACGAAAGATAGTTGTGGATTTAACTGGTTCCATAATCCTAGTTGTAGGTTTTATAACCTATCATAATCCATAAACATCCACCATTATAATGTCACTTTTTTCTTCAAATTTTAAATTACAAAGAAATCATGGAAAACCACGAAAATTACAGGAACATTTGCAATTATACCATTTAAGTTTTAACTTTATTTGTAATTACCATAATTCAATAAATAAATATAATAATATTAAGATAATAATAAGAATTTTGAATTTATGTTTTTAAAAGAAAGATAATAATTAATATTTAAGTATTATATATTTATATTTAGATTAAATATTAAATATTTAATTATTTAAAAATAAGTAGAAGTGTTATATATTTATATTTAGATTAAATATTAATTATTTATTATAATTATAAATATTTAATTACAATTATTTAAGAATAAATAGAAATAATTATATACAGGTTAAATGATTTCTTTTTGAATTGTTTTTTTATACTTATTTCTTTAAATTAGGGTGAAATTTTATTTATTTATAAAGAAAAAATATCACTTTTTATAACTCACGATATTTATTTATGTCAAGGTGCATTTTAACAATAAATTTATCTATTCACCACTATTAATTTAGCATTTGTCAATGCAAATTATATTGTTTAACTTTGAAAAACAAATATGTATTTATTAATATTATTGAAAAAATTATTTTTCAAACATTTGATGGATCATAACTTTGAATGTCTTATTGCAGTCTTTGTGCCATGTGGATAATTGCTTCAGATTTTTTTGCCATAAATTTTTGATATAGTTGCAATATTTATGCCATGATTTTTCATTGTTAAACTTCATAAGAAAACCACCTATAATTAAAATCCTTGAAAATAGCTCATACTCATACCATCAGTCATTTCCTACCATAATTTAAGCATCCTTGAAAATAACTCATACTCATGTAAATAACCTATTTACTATAAGTTATTTCCAACCATAATTGAAGCATCCTTGAAAATCGCTGATACTTAGGTAAATAACCTATTTACCATTAGTTATTTCTCACGATAATTTAAGCAAGTATTTGCATAAAATATGAATAGGAACAAGATGGAAATAAATATACCTATCAGGAGCATATGATTATTTATATTTTCTTCAATGTGGAGTAAAAGTATAACTGTGCAAACTTAGTAGTGTTTACTACCCACCAAAATTTTATTTATGCAAGTCCTTATCCCTTAGTAGGAGATTAACTTTTCCACCCCATATATCAATTTGCATTTTTTCAAAAAATAAAACATCCACTTAAGTGACAACATTTGTTTTATATAATGTAATATTTATGTCATTTGATTGGAAATTAATTCAATGTGATAGAAAATGAATAAGAACTATAAATAAAATTAAGGCTAATTTGAAGATGAAATCATAGATAATGATCATGCTAAAAATTTTATATGTGAGAAGATAACACAGCATAAAAATATCATTTAACATTTACAAGATCATTTAATCCATCACATAATAGAGCGAACAACCGTTGTTTGGATTCCTATGTAGGGAATCTATACACTCCATAGAAGATTTGTGTTTTGTTAGGGGGTAGACCCAACACCCATAGTTTGTCTCTCCTGCAAAAGATTAACACACCAACTACTCCCCAAATTCCAATCCCAAATCCAATCCCCAATGCCATTAATGACATCTTGTCATCTAGATGGTCTAGCCATCCCATTTTAATATGGGAATTGATACTATTATTTTCAGCTTCTCTTCGTGGGTTTTCATTTCCATTACATGAATCTAAAAGACACCCATATAAGCATTTATTCCTTTGAAATGTTGATTCACTGAATGTGGAAAATTGTGTTCCTCGAGGGATTGGCCCACAAATGTTATTAGATGAAACATCGAGAACAACCAAACTATATAGTTTAGAGAGCTCTTCAGTAATATGTCCACTCAATTTATTCTTGCTCAAGTCTAACTGCTCCAAAGTAGATATGTTGCTAAGAGATGTAGGTATTGGCCCTTCCAACTGATTGCGAGATAAATTTAGCAATCTCAAGCTCCTCAAAGTTCCTATGCTTGTAGGTATTTGTCCTGTAAGATTATTGTTGGACAAATCAAATATTGTGTTTTTGGTTAACAGGTATGATAGAGTATATTCTCTTCCTTTGATGTCAAGTGACATTTCTATACCATCATCCTTATCACGTAATGAATTGTTTACAAATCGTGCAAGTATTTCAAAATGTAATGGCATTTTTCTAGTGAATTTATTGTTGGATAAATCTAAAATAGAAAAATGGGTGAAATTTGTTACCCATTCAGGAATGTCACCATGAAAATTATTGTACCCAAAGTTTAAATATTTCAAGCCAACAGAAAAGGTCAAATAGTAAGGAAGTTTTCCTATCAATTTATTTCTCCTCAAATCTAATAGCTCAATCTTAGTGCAATTAGCCAAAGATATTGGAAGAGTCCCAGAAAAATTATTAGTGTGAGCAGAAAAATATATTAAAGAAATACAATTTCCAATAGTTTCAGGGATTGATCCTTCAAGGTTATTTTTTGATAAATCTAAAAAATATAGGGAAACTAAACCACTAATAGTATTGGGTATAATGCCAAAAATATTATTATTATGTATATATAAATACTCTAAAACATTTAGTTTACCTATGCTACATGGAAGAGGTCCAGTTAATGCTCAGAATACTCAGAATGGTGCCCGTAAGCATGGGAGGGATGTAGCCACTTAGTGAGTTGTTGGATAAATGAATTTTAGTTATGTTTTTTTGTAAAACACATTATGGAAGGGATTGGACCACTCAATTTGTTTCCCTCCGCTGATAATTCTTCGAGTGAAGTGCAGTTGCCCAGAGAAGTTGGGATGCTTCCACTCAGAGCATTGCAAGACAACCAGAGTATTTCCAATCTGACCAGGAGACCGAATTCCGATGGGATGCTTCCACTCAGAGCATTGCGGGACAAGTAGAGTATTTCCAACTTGACCAGGATACAAAATTCTGATGGGATTGGACCACTCAAAATGTTGCTGCTAATATCCAATAATGTAAGTGAAGTGCAATTGCCGAGAGAAGTTGGGATGCTTCCACTCGGAATTTCATTCAACTGGAGTCTTTCCAACCTGTCCGGGAGACCGAATTCCAATGGGATTGAACCACTCAAATTGTCCGACTCAATATCCAATGATCTAAGTGAAGTGCAGTGGCCCAAAGAAGCTGGGATGCTTCCACTCAGAGCATTGATATTCAACTCGAAAAATTCCAAGTGGACCAGATGACCAAGTTCTAGTGGGATTGCACCCCTCAAATGGTTGTATCCCATATCTAATGTTTGAAGACATGTAAAATTATACAATTCCTTTGGAATAGAGCCATGGAGCTCATTATAACTGAGGTCAAGTATTCTCAGCACTTTTAACTGCCCAACCTCGGGTGGAATTCTTCCACTCAACTAATTACTGGAAACATCTAAATCCCTCAAATGAGAGAGGTTTCCAATATACGAGGATAGCGTACCATTTCCTGTCACTCCTCGTCATCCTTTGGATCTTCCTTTTATGGACCAGATGGCGGGTCACTTGTCACCCACGTCTCCTAAGGTTCTGCGGGGGGAGGTATTAGGTACAGTGGGCGTGTCAGACACTTTCCAGTCTCCTATTATGCCGTCACAGTCGGATGTGTTTACCTCTCTGAGAAACTCAATTGGTAGTGAGATCGAGCTCCTCTTGTCCAACCCGGATGCAGGTCTGGTCCCTTTAACTATTTTCTCTTGTATTTATTCTCCCACTACTGTTATTAGCCCCTCTTCGTGATCGAACGTCACGATTCGCCGGGGGAAGGGAAAGCCGAAGAGGAATAATAAATCTACGTCGGTGTCTGGTCTCCATGCTAAGTCACCTGATGGTGATTTTAGGGATGTTCCAGTATCACAGGCTATTGGTAGGGTCCTTAGAGCTTTGACCCCTGTACTAGAGCCCCCTTTATGAAGATCGTTTCTTTGAATTTGCGGGTTGGGGGGAAATGCAAAATTTTTGTCTTTAAAGAACTTCATACTTAGTGTTAATCATTCAATTTTTCTTTTTCAAGAAACCATGGTGGAGGCTGACCGTTGAACTGGTGTTTTATGCTCCATGTTTCCAGATTGGCACATGGTGGCGACTGACACTATGGGCTTGTCAGGTGGTTGTGCTGCCTTGTGGGATCTTGGACTGATCAACATCAAACCTTGTGGTTTCTTTGGGGGTATGATACTTTCTAGTTTCTGTAGAGGTTCCAGTCTTCGCATTAATGTTATTAATATTTATGCACCCTATGTTGATAAATTTTCTTTCTGGTCGAGAATGGAGGACTGTGATTTTCTGAGTCTATAAAACACTATTATGGCTGGTGACTTCAATTGCACTTTTTATCCAAACAAAATTTGGGGTGCCAAGGGTCGGGTTGACCCTTTTGCTATGGTTATTAAGGACATTCTGAGGGATGCTGATTTGGCTGACGTGTCTCTGATTGAAATTTGTCCCACTTGGATGAATGGTAGGCAGGTAAAGCAGTTCATTGGGAAGCAGATTGACCATTTTGTGATTAGTGAGGGTATCAGACCGTGTATGAGGGGTATCAGGGCTATAGCTGAGGATCTTATTTTATTGGATCATAGACTGATATCGTTGTTTTGGGATTTCGAGGGAAAGTCTTTCGGTTTTCCCTTTAAATTTAATAAAAGATGGCTGGGTGATGAAGATTTCAATATCATGATAAAGGACTATATAAAACATCATAAGAGGATGGTGGGCTCTTCAGCTACGACTTATTTATCCTCTTTGCTACAAGAATTGAAGCTTCTAGTCTAGAAATGGGAAAGGGAAAAGTTAAAGAAGGAAAAGGATAGGTTTTGGGTCATAATCACTGAGAGAGCAAGGATTCTGAAGGAGGTGGCAAATGGAAATCAAAGTGATGATTTCTGGGATAAGCTTAGAATCATTGAAGTGGAGTATAAAAATTTTCTTTTAAATGAGGAGTCTTCTTGGAGGTTGAAAGGTCAAGCCACTTGGCTGGCAGAAGGTGATAAGAATACAAAATACTTTCACAAGTTTGCATCATGCAGGAGAAAGGAAAATGTGATTTGGTAAATTGAGTTTGGTGGAAGGACTTTATGCAACAAGGAGGATATAAAATCGGTGACCGTTGAGTATTTTGGATCTCTGTATAAACATAAGGAGGCTCTTGTCTCAGAGGCGCACATGGAGTTGATTGGGGAGTATCCGGTAATGTTCTCTGTCACAGAAAATGCAAGGTTTATGGATAAGGTGTCACCTAATGAGATCAAGAGAGTTTTGAAATCCTTCGTTGTTGATGAAATTCTAGGGCTAGATGGCTGGACACCAGATTTTTTTCTTCATTATTAGGATGAATTTTCTGAGGATTTGACGGATATGGTGGAGGAAGTGAGAACCTCAGGTAGGATAAGCGGAGCTATAAATTCAACCTTCCTTGTTCTTATCCCTAAAAATAAATATAGCCTCTCTTTTGATGATTTCAGACCAATCTCGTTATGCAACACAATATACAAGATTGTATCAAAATTTATTGCGGAGAGATTGAAAGGTTTCCTGTCACTTTTTATCACACCTGAGCAATATGCTTTTCTGAAAAATTTAAATATCCATGATGCTGTCGCAGTGACCCAAGAGACTTTACACACTATACAATCAAAAAATATGAAAGTGGCAGTTATGAAGATCGATTTAAAGAAAGCTTATGATCGAGTAGACTGGGCATTCCTGCGTCTTGTGTTGTATAATATTTGTCTAGTTCGGGAAGTGGTAGCCTGGATTATGGGTTGCATCTGTAACACTTCTATGGCTATGCCAATAAATGGCTCAGCCTCGAATTTTTTTCATCCTAGTAGAGGCTTAAGGCAGAGGTGTGCCTTATCCCCTCTCTTATTAATTTTAGTAATGGATGCACTCAGCATAAAAATTAACAGGGTGGTGGAGATTGGATGTTTTAGAGGCATTGATATCAGCCCACAAATGAGGGTTACACACAACTTATTTGTAGATAATATTCTTATCTTCGGCATGATGGTTAGGAATAGCTGGATAATAATGAATGAAATTATTATACTTTTTTGTGATGCTACAGGGATGATGGCCAATGAGGAGAAATCGTGCATTTACAGTGTAGAGGGGGATGAGGAACATGTTCGAGAAATAAAATCATTGTTTAATTTTAAAAGGGCTAATCTGAAGGATGGTTTGATTTACCTTGGCTTTAGAATGGGGGCTGTAAATTACTCTACAAAATATTGGAGGTGGTTGATACAAAATACAAGAACAAGTTAAATCTATGGTCCACAAAATGGTTATCTAGAGGGGGTAGATTGATATTGGTGAAAGCCATCCTTCAACAAATTTCAGTCTATTGGGCTCATCTATATATTTTTCCTAACACAATTCTAAAGGAAATAAGAAACATTATGGCCAATTTTATTTGGGGAGGAGGGAGAGATAAAAGAGCCATACATCTCGCAAAGTGGGATTGTTTGACGATTCTTGTTGAAAATTGGGGTTGGGGTATACTTGATATGGAAGCTTTTGGGAACTCCCTTATCATTAAATCCTTATGGCGGGGCCTCCCAGGAAATGGAAAATGGCATGATATCATAAATCAAAAGTACATGGCAGGTGTTTCTATTGAAGAAATGGTAATTTCGGGTTGGAAAGAGTGCAAATGTAGATCATATATTAGGAAGGGTTTTGGCAAGTTATGGCACATTATTAGGATGCATATGAAATGGTATTTTGGTAATGGTGCAAAAATTCTCATTGGCAGCAGGATGATGTCGGGGCTAGAAGACCAACAACCCCTCTCTGAGAATTTAGTCCATAATATAAAGCAAGGGGGGGCTTTCTACTTGCAGCAAGTTATAAAAGAGTGGGTTGAAGGGGCACCAAAATGGAAAAGTATCACTGATTTGGGCCTGAATCAAATTTGGGAGGATTCTTGGTTGCAGTACACTAATAGTTTAAGCTTGATGGGACTGTGTAGGAGTATCGAAGGTGATAGGTTGTTATGGGAGGGTAAGAAAGAGGATGAAGGTCTAAAAGTAAGGGGCATTTATGCTTTATTGATAAAAAATAGGGTGGCACAGGAACCTGGCTGTTGGTTTAAAATTTTTTGGAAAACAAGGGCTCAAATAAAAATGACCTTATTTTTATGGTTAGTTTGGAAGGATAAGAACTTAACTTGTATGAATTTACAAAAAAAATGGTGGCAAGGCCCTAGTATGTGTTTTCTATGTGGGAAAGTAGAGGAGGATAATTCCCACATGTTTTATTTCTGTCCATATGCTCTGGAGACTTTAGCCATTGTTTGTGGGAAGTTGAAGATAAACACTCTGGATTAAAATTCTACAGAGGAATGTTTGAAATGGTGGCTTCATAGAGGGGAACTGGTGAGAACTATTTTGATTCTCTTTCATTGGTACATTTGGTGCACTAGAAACAGGAAACTTTTTGAAGGGATTTCCAGCCATTCGACTCATACTGCTTTTTGGATTTTAAGTTCTTTGGCAAGTTTGAAGAGTGTTAACAAGCCTCCAGGTGACCTGTCAAAAATATTACATCCCTATGAGTTTCACTATCATGGAGGCTTTTTTGATGGGGCTTCTCAACATTCTAAATGTGGTTGTGGGGCTTGGCTCATCATCTCTCTGGTATGTCACTACAAATTCTACTGGAACGGTGGCATAGGTTCGAACATGAAGGCTGAAGTTCTGGCCCTTTGGGGAATTTTATGGTTTGCCAACCAGTGATACATGGACAAGATGTGGATAATTGGGGACTCCAAAGTTCTGATATATTACATGAATAAGAAAGTTTCTATTAATGTGGGATCAATTGCTCACTGGCTAGAGAGAATTAATACATTGAAGAACTCATTTTCGGAAATCTCTTTCTGCCATGTCTATAGAGAGAAGAACATTGTTGTTGATCGGTTATAAAAGAAAGGACTATAAGGTAGATATGGTGTTACGTTTTACCAGCTTTACAGATTAGACGGATGTGGAGCTAGTGGAGCTATAACTTTTATATGACAGGGTGCTTTGCTAAAGTTTTTTATTTTTCTCGTTAATGTTGTTTGATATTTTTTAATGTTTAATTATCGTTGTTGATTGCTCAGGAAGTGGAAGCTTCTATCTATGTATTTTTGGTAATGATGGACTGGTTAAGTCTGAACTATGGTCACTCTATTAGTTTTTGAACTGTTGTCTCAACAAAAGATAAAATATATTTGTAGGTTTTTGTTTTGATAAAGACTTTTTGAAATACAAGTTGTATTGGTGCATATAATATAAACCAGTGTATTTTTTGTGTTGAAAAAAAAGCGTACCATTCAATCTGCAGCGAGAGAGTGAAATTGCAACTACTCATTTCATGTTTGGTGTGCACGAAATCCCTTTCCACCGGCACACATCATTTGAGTTATTAGTCGTCCAGTCATAGAGCGATGCAAGTGGATCATATATGATGCCCCTTTTGAAGCTCAGAAGCACCTCCACATCCCTTTTATGGCCATACTCTGCCATGGGTTCCCCCATCATACTCCGTCCATTAAAGGTAACAGAAGTGAATCCACGTCCCATCTATTGATGAGCTATGGTAATGAACAAAGAACACAAAGAACACAAACATGAGTAATGTAATGAACAAAGAACAAAAACATGATGAGCACAACAATACATTTATGATCCATTTCTCTCTCTCTCCTACTACTCCAACTTCTTTCAAAACCCAAGGTAGTGAGTTTTGTTGTTATTCACCATATATTTATAATCACAACAGCTGTTGTCATATGTGAAAACTGTAATGTAATGAGAAAATTTAGAGAAAATGGCAGTGTATTGACTTGGGAAAGGACAAAATGTTAAATCATTTGAACTTCAGTGAAATTATGATGTTAGGTGCATACTTGGAAAAAAAAACAAATCAGAGAAAAATGGGGCTATTGATCTTGACTTGGAAAAGGAAAAGGAGAATGGAGACCGAAAAATCTTCCAGATATTGATAGAAATCTAATCGTATTATTTTTATATGAAGATATATTTGGATTATATATTTTAAAGAAAAATAAAATTATTATTATTATTTTTTTAAATTTATTTTAATTTATAAAGTTTTAGTAGATTATTTTTCAATTTAATTTTGAATATTAATGTCATATTTGAAATTAACATATTTTTAATATTAATTTTGAATATTAATATTTTTTTGTGAAAATTTTAAGATATTCTACCATTAATATAAAGAAGGGGTTGTTTTAGAATTTTAACTAATTTTTTTTTTTTTAATTTTAAATTAATTTGGAGTCGTTTTTTTTGGAGCCCTTAATTCGAATTTTAAATTTAAATTTAAAATCTGTCTAGCAAATATTTGTTGGAATTGCAAATTTATGTGGCTTAATTTACACAATCCAAGTGTCCAAGTTAACTTTCAAGGCATTGTATCTATATGATTAAATCTCTTTAACTGCATTTTTTTTCTTCAAATTTTGCACTCTAAAAGAGGTCCAATAGACTAAACGGTTGTACATAGTTTGCTAGGTTGCATTGAATTTTAATAAATTAAAAAAAAAATAGATTAGTGCCAGTTGGCTCCATGAGCCACCATGATAAGTTCCTCATTATTAATTATAACATTCATTTGTATATAAGTAAATTTTATTTAGGAGAATGGTCCATTAAAGAGCCACCATGATAAGTTTCTCATTATTAATTATAACATTATTTTATATATAAGAAAAAAATATTTAGCAGAATGGTCCATTACTTTTAAAAAATTTTAAAAATTAGATTCATGCCATGTGGCTTCACACCCAAAAATTTCCTCGGGATTTGAGATTATTCCAATTTTAATAAGTTCCTCCATGATAAGTTCCTCATTATTATTTATTGCATTCATTTATATATAAACAAAATTTATTTAGAAAAATGGTCCATTTTTGTTTTGTAAGTTTAGCAGATCCTTCCTATTTTCTATTAATAAAATAAGAGAACAACACGTTACATATAACAAAACCTGATGGCCTGAACCTGCTCGCAAGAAACTGGGTCTATTGGCCACCTTAATGAGTTGTAGGCTAACCAATACTGAACAATTTTAAACCGTCTACTATCAGCTATGTCTAGTTTACTATCTCTTACATACAATAAATTTAAAAATTAAATGCTACCTAAAGTACACATAGTCAAAAAATAGAGAAAATAAATCTTAATCATCCGATGACTCGATTGGAGTTGTGTCCTTAACACTAGAACCAAGCATGTCCACCTGATGCATGCTTTGCAGTTTTCAAACTATGCGGCCTAGACAAACATTACCATGTTGGTGCGCAAGGCATATTTCTTGAATGTCTCTCCTCATCTCATTTAAAATGGAGTTAGCTTTAGGGTCCCCTCCAATTTTATGGATGCTCATGATTGCATTGGCCAGTACACATTTCAATGTCCAATAAGTATGTATAGACGGATGGAATAAGGACAGTCTGCTTCTTGTGTTACCGGGGTCCTTTAAAAATTTCATTGCCTCCTCCTATATTTTCCCTTCCTCCTTAGTATTGCAATCTCTCTTCCACCTTGAGATAAGCGCTCTAACTTATGGCGGAATACCAGTGGAGTAGGCATCAAAAAGGTTTTCCATTACCTCTTTTCCTGACTTCCTCCCTCTCTTTTTAGGGCCCACCGTAGGCTTGCTTTGTTTCTGTTTTCCTTTGTCTTTTGCCTCCTTTTTTGTTGTATGTCCTTTAACCATACTGGCATGTATTAAAGACTGTTGGATTAACTGACAATGTTGTTGCAGCTCTGTGGCCACTGATAGAGTAACACCTAGATAGAAATTAGAGATACCTATATATTGCAATAGAGTGTCAATAATTGTTTTATAGAAACAACAATGAAAAAGAGCCAAACTGTCGGGAGAGACATCCTTGGAAGTAGCAGAGAAATACACGTCAACATTCCTCTTTCTCACCATCGAACTATTTAGAAGTGTGGAAACATTAACATACTTAATCTGGCATGACCAAGAATGCATGGTAAGAAGTATTCATTTCGCCTTCTACATTTTAACAGTCAGAGACCAAAGACTTCCACTATAATTATTGAAGTTCATCAATACCCAAAGTTATGAGACCCACCAATAGTGAAACCCCCATCGAACCAGAATTATAACAAAGTAGAGCCAAAAATTCAACAAAGTAAAACATAGACCCCTTATAACATAAATGGAACCCTTAAAAACAAGAATGAGCCCTCTAATCGTAGGGATTAACCTCCCTAAAACAAAAATTTAACCCCTGGAGATAGAATTGACAACCTGCAACCTCGACAAGATACCAGAAAGACCCCCCACATAACCCTGGAGAGAAGGAGAGGTATTAGAATAAAAAGAGTCATAACCCCCCACATAATTGAAAGACTGAGCGAATGCAACTCCAGATAGAAAATTGAACCAAGTGTTTTTGGCAGGATGGTCATTCGAAGCCATGCAGTGTAATTCATACGGTTGGGAAGACGAATCACTGGCATTGCATAGAGAGTGGGGGATATAATGCATGGTGCAGGGTGAATCCAAAGCAGAACAATCAAGTTCAGCTGAGACCGACCCATAAAGAAAGTGAAACATGCAAAAATTGAACAAAGCCTATATCTTCTAGATTCTACCAGTAGACAGGTCGAAAGAACATGCAATCCCACAGTGATATTACCAATAGCATCCCATCCCCAAACCTGACTATTATCATTGTAAACCCAATTACAGAATCCAAACGAAAGGTAATACTTTTCCTGAAAGATACATGAGATATAACAGACAGGATAAGTAATGTGGCTAAAAACCATGGAACTATCTTCATTCATAGCAACAAACATAGTGAATAAACGAAGCACATACCAGGTGAGGGATGCAAACACAAAGTTCTGACTTGCTCCTCGGTGACAACTCTGTCTGCTCTTCCTTCCTCCATAGATTGTTGGGATACAATACCTCCTTTCCCCTCACCGACCTTCATAACCCCCTTGACATGCCGACGTTGTATCCCATAGAACTCTGACATAGTTAGTTGGCCTCCACCATTATTCTCCCCCTTCATTATATTACACGAGCAATAGTACACCCCCTTAAGACCGCGTGCCATCATCAAGTGGTTGTGTGGTATGCACCGCCATGTTCCAGCTCTCGCCTCCCATCTCTCGTGTGGCACCCCGATCGGGGGAAAATGGTCCATTTTATAATAAGATGTGTAATACATTTTTTTTCTTAAGTTAAATTTGACACATGTCAAAAGAGAAGATTGATAATGAGATTAAATAAAACGAATCTTACAGTCAAGTGACCTTCAGTTTCCTAGAATCAACATAAAGAAGGAGGGTTGTTTTAGAATTTTAGCAATCTCCTTTTAAAAATTTTAAATTAATTTGGAACAATTTTCCTAGAGCCATTAATTCCAGTTTTAAATTTAAATTTATATTTTTTCTAACAACAATTTGTTGGAATTGCAAATTTATGTGGTTTATTTTACAAAATCTAAGTGTCGAAGTTAGATTTCAAAGCATTGTATCCATTTATGCATTCAAAAATACATTTTTTAAAATGAAAAGTTATATAGAACCAACATATATCCATTTTGAATATGAATAAATCTCTTTAGGTGCATACTTTTTTCAAAATTTGCACTCTAAAAGAGGTCCAATAGCTAAACGGTTGTACATAGTTTGTTAGGTTGCAATGGATTTTAATAAATTAAAAAAATTATATTAGTGCCACGTGGCTCCCCACCCACCATGATAATTTCATCCATGATAAGTTCCTCATTATTATTTATAAGATTCATTTATATATAAGAAAATTTTATTTAGCAAAATGGTCGATTGAATTTTAATAAATTTAAAAAATTAGATTCATGCCAAGTGGCTTCCCACCCACCAATTTCCTAGGGTTTTGAGATTATTCCAATTTTAATAAGTTCCTCCATGATAAGTTCCTCATTATTATTTATAACAGTCATTTATGTATAAGAAAAATTTATTTAGAAAAATAGTCTATTTTACAATAACATGTGTAATTCCTTTTTTTTCTTAAGTTAAAGTTGACCCATGTAAAAAAAGAGAGGAAAAAGTGTCAAATGGAGATGAAAAAGGTAGACAATGTCTAGCTTGACCATTTTCAAAATGGAAACACCTTCAGTGTAAAAATAATGTCCCACTCAAAGGAGAACAAGTCAACCTATCTATTGAATCCATTTTTTTTTGTTTTCCAATTTTTGTGATTCTTGAGATGATTGGCAACACTAACCCGTGTCTTGAGTAGCCATGACCCAGGGGCATCTAAGCCATCAAAAACACCTTGGGTTCACACCCAGCCTCAGCCACACTGACCCTTAGCATGGCTAGAGTTTTTCCCATGGAGTTTCATTTACACCATAGAGTTCCTTAATAGAACACCTTGTGATTGTCTTATCTACGCCCCATGGGAAACCTATCTATTGATTCCATTAGTGTTGGTGAGGATAATAGTGAATTGTCTTTCTATGAAATTTTTTAAACCATGTTACATTTAAAAAAACAATTGTACAACAAAGAATAACGATTTTTATATATCATATTTGTAACACCCCCTTCCCACATCTACCCAAGTAACCACCCAACCGGGGTAAACATGCGACGAGAGGCTACTATAATGAGATTCAACCTCCTATATGACCTTAAGGAAGTGGAAATTAAGGAAAAAAAAACCTACATGCCTTGTACAGCAACCAAAACACTCCCAGGAGGTAACCCAACAATTCAAGCCTCTTACCCCCTGGGTCACACTGACATTTTGACCCCCTTTGAGCCATAGTATAAGGAATAACACTACATTTCAGGGGATAGGAGGCTATAAAAACAAACAAAACACTACATGCCAGTGGTGAGGGCCCCAAAAACTCAGTTTTGTTCCTGTATCTCTAGGATTTGAGCCACCTTTTCAAGCCCATAGCCTAGGTCACTACCTAGAATTGCATGAAAAATTAAGGGATGATAAATAACAGTAGGATAGTGATACAGATGCAATCATATCAACAATAAATCATCTGGACACCTCCTAGCCATGAAAAATGTTTTTTCAAACATGTCACAAACATTGAATCTACTGGTGTAAATAACAAATTTAAGCATAAGGGTCTCATACTTATCTAAGAATCACTAAGAAGCATTTCTAACTTACATCATTAGCTGCAATACAATCTATTTGACCATAGATACATTGTGTATTCATTTAGAAGTAAAAACATAGATAGAAGCATACATCATCACTAACCAAATAGATGCTTATAACCAACACAATGACTATAGGTTTTAACCCTGTACAAAAATTATCTAAAAAATAATTCTTAAAGACAGTAAGTAAACAATAATGAGAGCATAAAACATAAAACATACATGCACAAATATTTTCCCCTGGATCCCAAATCGGGACTTCCAGCTTGATTTTTCATTATATTCCTTTTATTGTTACAACACATATATATACATGCCAAAGCATTCATAAACCCCAATCCATTAACCCTATATTAGAACAACCATAGTTCCCTTGACCAAATCAAAAAAATACTAGGGGCCTAAAACCATCATGCTCCAAAACCATGTGCAAACCCATGCACAAAACCATAGGTAGGTTTTCCCACCGAAAAATAAGGAAAACAAAATTTCTCGTGGCACTGCCCTGGACCCCACGTAGGGGGCTACCCACCCCTTCTGACCCCCCCGCCCCCCACCCACTGTGCCCTCTATGACCTCCCTGCCCATGCGATTAATCATGAAAATAATATAACAAATACCCAACATTCTCCCACTTCTTGTTTTCTTTCCGCAGGGGGCCATAGGAGAGGTTAGTCATTAGTTCAGCCCTGCAACACCCATTATTTCTATACACCAAGAGAAAATTTGAGTGCTCACAGACTTCGTCAATGCATCTGAAACATTCTTCAAAGTTTCCACCTTTACCAACAACACCTTTTTATCCTCAACCATATCTCTCACAAAGTGATATTGAACATCAATGTGGTTTGCATTTGAATGATAAGCAGGGTTCTTAGCCAAGAAAATTGGACTTTGGCTATCACAGTCTATCCTTATAGCTCACTTCACCAAACCTATACTTGAACACAATCTATGCAACCAAACTGCTTCCTTACTTGCATGAGTGTTTTCCATGTATTCTGCCTCTATAGTTGAAAGAGCCACTACAAGCTATCTTTTACTCATCCAAATGGCTGCACCTCCAAATAGGCTAAATACACACCCACTTGTAGATCTTCTTTGGTCCAGATCTTCAGCCCAGTCTGCATCAACAAAACCACAGATTTCCAAAACTCTGTCCAATCCTGGTCTTCCATGGTATCACAAACCATAATCACTAGTGCCATGCAAATATTTGAAAACCCACTTCACTGTTGTCCAATGCTCCTTCCTTGGTTTTGACATAAACCTGCTCAATACTTCTACATGTGCAATGTCTGGTCTAGTACAAACCATTACATACATCAGGCTACCCACTGCACTTACATATGGAACACAAGACATATCCTTCTCTTCTTCTTGTGTCTTGGGACATTGTTCATCAGATAGCTTACACCTGCAGGAATAAGAACGTTCACCGGTTTACTATCCTACATATTTAACCTCTGCAATATTGTCTTGACATACTTCCTATTTTTTAACCATAGCTTACTCTTTTCTTGATCTCTCTTAATTTCCATACCCAAAATATAGTTTGCAGCAACTAGATCCTTCATGTTGAATTTGGAGAACAATTGGGTCTTCAAATCCTGGATAATTTCTTTGTCATTTCCAATAAACAACATATCATCCACATACAAGACCAAATAAATAACATGGCCAGCAATTAATTTAAAATACACATAGTGATCCTCTTTGCTTTTGGTGAAGCCAAGTCCCTATATATAGACATCAAATTTCTGATACCACATCCTTGGTGACTGTTTTAAACCATATAGAGACATTTTTAACCTCCTTACAAGTTCTTTCTTAGCCTTCACCATAAATCCTTCAGGTTTCTTCATTTATATCTCCTCTTCCAGATCCCCATGAAGAAATGTTGTCTTCACATCCATCTGTTCTACCTCAAAATCTAATTTAGTAACAACAGATAAAAGTAATATAATAGAACTAACGTTGGCAACAGGAGAAAAAATATCACCAAAATCAATTCCCAGCACTTGGGAATAACCTTTTTCTACCAACCAAGCTTTGTGTTTCTCCACCTTTCCTTCTACATACATCTTATTCTTAAATACACATTTTCTCCTGATGGGCTTCCTTCCAGCCGACAAATCCACCAGATCCCATGCCTCATTTTTGTGCAAGGATGTCATTTCATCAACCATGGCCTCCTTCCAAAGTTTTCCATCCTCTAAATCCAGTGCCTCCCTAACATTTTTGGGATCATCATCAGTGACAGTTAAAGAAATTTTTTAACATAAAGCAGATGGACTATACCTTTCTATATGCCTTCTTTCTCGAACTGATCTTCTCACAACTAGAGTTTGTGGCTCTTCCTCTTCTGAATCTTGTTCTATTGCAGAGTCTGATTCATCCTCCTTTAGATCAAAATCTATCTTCTCAGGTTCCTTTGGTAGGACTTCATGTTTAATAACATATTTCACCTCTCTAAACACCACATCTCGATTGTACACAACCTTCCTTGTTTCTAGGTTCCAAAGCTTGTAACCTTTTAAGCCATCCTTATACCCAATAAAGATGCACATTTCATATTTATTATCCAAATTGGTGCTTTTCTCCTTTGGAACATGTACATATGCATCACATCCAAATACCCTCAGATGTGAAAGAGAGGGTTTATTACCATTCCATACCTCATGTGGAGTCTTATCCTCCAATGGTGATGAAGGTGATCTGTTAATCAGGTAACATGCAGTCTCCACTACCTCTGCCCAGAGTTCATGTCCTAACCTAGTACCACTGAGCATGCTTCTTTCCTTTTCCATCAACGTTCTATTTATCTTTATGCAACTCCATTTTGTTGAGGTTTGTATGGAGTATACTTCTATCGTGCTATACCACACTTCTTACAGAACTCTTCAAATTCCTTCTTGCATAACTCTCCACCAATATCTGTCCTCAACACCTTTATCTTCTTCTCTGTTTAGTTTTCCACTATAGCCTTAAATTATTTAAATTTGTCAAAGACTTCAGATCTCTTCCTCAAGAAATATATCCATGTATTCCTTGAGAATTCATCTATGAATGAAACATAGTACACAAACTTTCCTAGTGATAGAATTGACACAGGTCCAAACACATCACTATGCACAAGCTCTAATATCTTGTTTGCCCTCTTAGCACCAGAAGGAAAAATCACCTGATTCTGCTTCCCATATAAACAATGTTCATAGAAATTGAAATCCAGAGAGAAATTAGACATACCTTCTACCATACCATTACCATGTAGTATCTGAAGGCCCTTCTCTCCAATATGTCGAAGCCTTTAATGCCATAACATGGTCTTTTCTCCAGAGACCACTAGGCTTTCAAATCCACTTTCAGGAATCACATAATTGTTGAACCCATCAATAATAGTGATACCCTCAAGATTATACAGAGTTCCAATCTAAAATCCCTACATAATTACAAGTACTCTCAAACCATCTTGCAGGTATCTTTCTCGAAAACTATTTTTACACCTGCATCATCCATCTTGCTTACATAAATTAGATTTCTGGCCAACGCAAGAATATGCAGAACACCAGGAAGTGTTCTAATCCTTCCACCTTGTAGTTTCAACTTGACATTTCCACGTTCTACGATTTTGGCCTTCCTATCATCTCCTAAGAAGAAATTACCACCATCATACTTCTCATACTCACAGAACCACTCTATATGGGTAGTGAAGTGAAAGGATGCACCTTAGTCAATAACCATGCCTCATGATATACATGTGTATTTGATGAAGAAGCCAAATACACATCTCCACCTTCATCTGAGGTGGTTTTTTCCTTTGAAGAAGGAGTATCATCAGATCCCTTTCCTTTCTCAGGAGCTTTAGATCTGCTGTCCTTTTTTTATTGCCCTTCCTTTCTGCATTTCCAACACATCTTTACATGCTTTCCTCGAGATTTAGATCTCCCTCTAGATTTAGATCTCCCACTCGAAAACATATTTTTGTTTTTGTTCTGGGACATTCCTCGTATAGATAAGGCATCTCCATTCTGGCCCTCCATATTTCTCCATCTCATTTCCTCTGACAGCGAGGCTGATACAATTTCATCAAAATTCAAGGTATTTGTATTGCTACCTATTACAATAACCAGATTATCCCACGAATCCGATAGAGAACACAAAAAACTAATGCACTTATCTTCATCTGATACTTTAATATCAACACATGACAACTGACTTACCATAGTATTAAAGGTGTTCAGATGCTCTGTCACCAAGTCTCCATCCTTCATTCTCAGGTTATACAGCTTTTTCCGCAGGAACAATTTATTCACCATAGATTTAGATTAGTACAAAGTCCCTAACTTGACCCACAAAGTATTCGCTGTAGCTTCCCCATATTCATTCAACAATACTGAATCTGAGATACACAACCATATTTTTCTCTTTTCCTTATGATCCAACTTCTTTCATTCTTCATTTGACATTGTCGTTGGTTTAGTACCTAGATCTATCGCGATCCACTAATCTTTATCCTCCAGCAGATCCTCCATCTTGAGCTTCCACAACTCAAAACTCTGACCATTAAATTTCTTAATCTCTATCTTTCCACTACTTGCCATCTTCTTTCACTGCAAGAATGGATCTCGTAGATCTCCCATTGAACAGGGTCTACCATAGGCCTGAGCAAAAATCCCCTGAACAGCAAAGACGTCCCCTTGAAGCCGAACCTGGCTCTGATACCAAATGTAGGTTTTAACCCTGTACAAAAATTATCTGCAAAAGAATTCTTGAAGACATAAAATAAATTATAATGAGAGGATAAAACATAAAAAAAATATACACAGAGATTTTCCCCTAGATCCTAAATTGGGACTACCAGCTTGATTTTTCATTATATTATTTTTAGTGTTACAACACATATATATACATGTCGAAGAATTCATAAAACCCAATCCATTAACCCTGGATTCAAACATAACCGTAGTTACCTTGACTAGATCTAAAAAATACCAAGGGCCGAAAACCATCATGCCCTAAAACCATGTGCAAACCCATGCACAAAACCATAGGCGGTCTGCCTACCGAAAAATAAGGAAAAAAAATTCCCTGGGGTGCTGCCTCAGACCTTGAATAGGGAGCTACCCTACCCCTACAAAACCCTAGACAAGGGGCACTGCCACCGCGCGATAACCCGCCCCCCCCATGCGTGCGACTAATCATGGAAATAATATAACACATACCCAACAATAACAACAAAAATACCATGAATACAACAACAATAGAATCCACATAGAAACTAGTAAATTTGCATACTAAATAACAAAGGAATGAGCTCTTCATTACTGAATGTAACACCAACCAGGGAAGGCACTTCCACGTTCCACCCAACCATATATTGGTTTAGCGAAATCTCTCTTCAACCAATCACCCCCGTGCCATATTCCAAGCATGAATGTGGGACTCAAACCGAAAGAATCAGCTAGGGCATCCCGTGGATAAACCACCTCACTATCACAAAATAGAAATCAGGCTTTACCGTGATCCACACCCGATCACTAGGACAATATAATCATGGATATCACCAGATTCTATCCGCCTAAACCATCAGGAATTTTCATGTCTCCTAGTCTCTCAGGTTTTACCACAACTCACAGTCTGAATTAGGGATCAGTAGGCCCTAAACTGATACATACTCTCTAGGCTTTACCGTATATCCCAAACCCAAGATTCCTAATCCTAAATAGAGAGAAAACCACCTCTCAGGCTTTACCTCAATTCAAACCCTGATTTTTAGGCCCTAATCTGAGGCAATACATGAACCGGTTCCATAATCATTCGGAGATCCACCTCACTTAACTTTGAATCCATCCCAAAATCTAGCTAAACCAAACATGAGAACTCCACAACAGCATAGATATCCAGAAATGACAAGGCTAGGTTGAATACACTCTTACTCTTGGAAAAAATCCATGCCAAGACAACAAATAACCACATGAAATACCATGCATGCCAAATCTAGCAAGGAAATCATACATGCAAATCAAGACCTGCCAAGAATCCTTCTGTAGTTGCTTGATTCTTGCTCCTCCTTTCTTGCTTCCTCCTTCTTCCTGTTTTCTTTATTTTCTTTCTCTAATGTCAAAGTGCTCCAAGAAAATCTAAGTGTCCAAGAGAGAGAGAGAGAGAGAGAGAATAATGAGAGAGATCAAAAATTGAACTGTAAAAAAGGTAGCCAAAGTTTGCCAACTAATCCTCGAAATCCTTTTTATCATTGAGGCCTCTATTTTCTTCATTTTGCATTATTTTCCTTCATTTTACTCCACACATGCAACCTGTGATCTTTCACCTTCCTTTTCTCCTATTTTCCATTATTTTCATAAATAAATGTGCCAAAATGCGACTTGCCTTTCCAATGCCCTTTCCATTGCCTTTTCGATTCTCCTTCACCATAATAAACTAAAGTGAACCCCTGCTAGGATGTTTTTCCCAAGATTCATCTTGGAATATGTGTCCCATCAACAATGGTTATTATTTTTAACTTCATTACATGGACTTTTCACCAAGTTTGTTGCAGAATGCTCCCCCTTGGGGGAACAACATCCTCGATGTTCAATGAGACCTACAAGCCAAAAAAACACTGAAAATAAACATACTGCCAATGGAGCTTTATAACACAACTTGTTATAGTATTTATAATGAATAACCTTCTCAAAATAAAAAATCACCATGGCAATCATACCATGTATTGGAACGTTATATCACATCTCATTACGATATTTACAATAATATACACATATACAAATTTTCTCGACCAACAAATAAAGGAGATAATGTATGTATCATCAACAACGAAATCTAGAGGCTCACACCTCCACCCTCAAAATACTACGAGGATTCTCTTCCTTCCCAAGAAGTCTAGAATCCACTGCCAAAGTCAAAGTTGCATCCAATGTCCAGCGCTACAGTCCTGTGCTATTGTGCCCTCATTGAAGAGTTAGTGCCTCATTTTTCTTGTCTACACTCGCAATTTGCATCTAATTCCATTTGGAAATGCTAGTGACGAAAAAAAACCATCCCCAACCTTCCCTTTTATGATACAAAGCCCCTTGGGAAATTCGGTCATTGCCTTCTATGCAGTCACTCACCTCCCAAGTTCCCTAAAATCCCCTATCCCAAGCGATCCATCCCTTGGAAAGGCTTCCTTTCATCGGAAGTTAAAACAGCTAGGGCATATACTTGCCTCAAAACAATCATACCGTTCATAGCATGCTCATGGTAATCAATGGAAACTATTGGGTACTAGTGTCCCATAATGGCCCTACTCCTGAAGTGCTTTGCGAGCATATTTATTCCTGTTTCACTTCCTTTTTTTGTTGCTGCTAATTCTTGCAATAAATTTCAACCATCTGTTGAGGCCTCAGAATTCCATTGCCAAAACATGGGGGAAACCCACCCAGTCTAGACGTTAAAGCAACTCCTTTTCCATTTGGTGTGGTGGCTTTGATTGGGGATAGTGGGACCACTTTCCCAATAAGGATGATTTTGGGGTGTGTTTTTATTATAAAACATGCAATGGAAAATGATTATAATCTATCACATGCATCTATCTAAACTATCTATTCTACTATATACCCAGGGTGTTTCTTCCTTTATGCGATCTAAAGAGATATCCTTCAACTATTAGTAATGTAGATTATTTAACAGTTGAAAGAGATAAAAATTATATAAGATGATCCTTCTAACAAAATAGTTTGATTAGAAGAATTGTGAAAAATATATCGCATTCATAATATGTGTGATTATATATTGGATAAGAAATCACAGACAAATATTAGAACATAAGTGCATGTAACATTCATCTATAATAACCTTTCAAATATATAATGCAATAAAAAGATGATTTTTTTTTTATAACAAGTCCTAAAGATGGATTGCCATTGGGATTCGAAATTTTGACCATTGTTTTATGATACTATGGATAATCCAGTTTTTGCAAATAACTACAACCACAGAAGTTTGAGAACCATAAAAAGATGATTGTTAATATAGAAAGCAAGACTTAATACAAGTGAATAGAAGTACCATATGTATAAAGTTATACTCATGTAAACTGACAATAATTGATCTTCTCCTCTTCACTTTCAATCAATTTAAAGAGTACAATAGTGCAACATTAGTTAAACAAATTTAATTGTCAAAATATAACAGTATATGTTCCATTAATTCATCAAAACATTCACAAACTTACAATAGTGCATTCTTTGCAAATGTTTTTGAAAAATTTCTTGACCCTTCTCTAAATGCATGAGAGGGGTTTAAATACTAAATTAACTATGTTATAAAATAGATTATTACAAAAAAATAGAGGAGGTTTCAAACAACCATCCTCGTAAGACTAACTTTAACTACAATCTAGGAAAAAAAAGTAAAAATATGACTTATGAGTTATGATCTTTCTTTTGGATCCCCCCCCCGGAAGTTGAAAAATATCTAGCATGGACTTGAGTTGAGCTGGCTTCGAAATCTATGATCTAACATGTCCTTTGAATATCGAATTTGAGAGTGCTGGCTACGATCTTCTTGTCGAATTTGTTAAATACTACAGGGTCAGGTATTGATGATAAGGTTTGATCAGAAAATTCCAATAATTTTCATGATCAAACTTTTTTACTTTTTTAATTTTTTCATCTCACATTTATGCCTTTTGTTTCCACTTTGTTTCGAGCTGTTTGACTTCTGTGAGCACTTCAGACATGCACTCTTTGATAAGTTCTTCTTTCACAAGCTGTTCACATACAGATTCAGTAATTTCCTTTGCCAACTTGAATGCTTTCGTTGTTGCTTTCTCTGCCTGCTTTATCTATGCTTCCCAATCTTTGAATAATATTTCCTTGTGGAACTTATATACCTAGGGTAGATTAGCTTCCTTGCCTGAGTCTGATGCTTGCCATTGAATGTGTTCATTGATTTTCTTCTCGATCTTCTCACATTCAAGTTTCTGGATAGATACTTGCTGGATTAATATTTCACTTGAGTCACAATAAGAGCCAGTAATAGAATCTTGTTGGAAAAATACTTCTTGTTGCTTCTTTAACTTAGCATTTACATCCAATGCTTCCTTTATGACTTGCTCTAACTGTGACTGGCTTTGTAATTTATTCATTGCTGCTTCCAGTTGTGTTTGCTTCTTAGTGAGTTGCACTTGATGCTGAAAATTAAGACTTTCAAAATCCTTTTGAAATTGGGACATCTTCAATTTGATTTGCTCGCTGGAATTAGAATTTTATTGATTCAACAGGCTCTCTAATTCTTGTATTCTATCTTCTTTCTTCTTCAATAACATTTTAACCTCAGTAGCTTTATCAACAGTGGAATTAGCATATGCACCTGCAAACTATGATAGTTTGGTTAAATGTTCAGTAGGATTAGCGAGAGGATCCTTCTACAAAACATCAACAGATTCATTTGTAAGGTTTTTGACTGCATCATAAATTTTTCTCCCTTTTCTTCTCTTGACTACAGAGTTATGACTAGGACTGTAGAAGATAATCAGCGAAGGAATTTCCTCAATTTGTAACACTATCTATTCTGTAGGATAAGCCAGAATGATATCTTGATCATGAGTTTCTGGAACTTGTTGTATTGGTGTAACAGTTTCCAATAACTTCTGGAAATGTTCAGGTGTCTGAAAACTAGCAGCTTGATCAGTATTGGGATTTGTTTTAGGAGTTTTTATTGCTTTAGAAAACTCATCCAATTCACTATTCAAATTCTTTGGTTGAGAATTTTTTGACTGATCTAGTGTATCTTGACTGTGCTGAACTTCTGGAGAAGTTGAATCTGTTTCGTTGCTTCCTTTTTTCTCCTACATCTCAATCTCTTGGATTACTTGATCAATTACCTTTTCTGGGTTTTCCTTTATTTTTTCGGATTCATTTTTAGAATGATCCAAATTGTGAGATTAATGCTCTGATTGTCCTGACTCATCTTCGGACATGTCCTTAATTTCATTATCCAAGCTAATACTTGGAGTTGGTTTGATGACTTCTTCAATAGTCAATAAGTTAAGAGGAATTCTTTCTAGTCTCTTATTTTTTTATTCTTGGAAGGCTTGCAAATCATCTTGATTTAGTTGAATGGATGAAAACTTGAGTACATCTCAAAAAATTTCAATGACTTGAAAGAAATCATCAAATCTGTCTATTTCTTTCACAAAAGGCTTCATTTTGAGCTCTGTGATGAAGTTCTTAATTACATCATTGGGCTTATATGGCCGCTTTGGCATTACTGCAAAATTCAATAGATTAATTTTCGACATTTCTTTGTAGGCATGACCAATATCAAAAAGTGAAAAAGTACCGCATTGTAAAGGGAAATTAGGCCAAACGACCTTCTTAGCATCTTTAAGCTGTTTAGAAATACCATTTACAAAAAGCTGGTAGGATATCTTTCTTGCAAGTAACTTATCAGGAACATAATATGGTAGGACATGAGGAGAAGCATAACTCCCAAATAATCCAATATATGTGAAATTTTCCTCTACAAACCATCTAGCAACAGAAAGAATGTCTGTACTAGCCTCTTTGGAAACCCTAGGGGCTTTCTTATTGAATATCATCTGGTGCATAGGCAACATGAATCTGTGGAAAATTTTGTAAAAATGAAAATGGAATTTTGAATACCAAAGGGCTCTATGGTAAATGTGGATTGGGGTAGGGTCTTGGGTTGTCCATTTCCATCCCATGGTAGGAAAACTAGAAGAAAAACAAATTGCATCCATGACATAGGAACTCATATAAGAGGGGAATATTTCTCTAGATGAATCACTTATTTTATTCCTATACTCTATGATGTGTTTAGCTAAAATATCAGATAGGATATTTGCCCAATTGTGAATTAAAGAATTGATGATTGCGTCAATTAATGAGAACCAATCTACATAAAACCTAGTGGTATCAGGTTTTGCATATAATCTAGACAACATACCGGTAGCATAACAGTAAGGGAGAGTAATTTGGGCAATTGGGTACGTACCGAGTTTATCTCACTTAAGTTTTCCTTGGTCTTCTTTCCATTCCTTTATGACCTTCATCAGATATGGATTTTTTGTTCTAAAGCTTTGGAAAAAAGCTTTGTCATATTTCTGCTACAAGGAGGGTAGATGGTACATTTCCTGTATGTCTTCTGTCATGAATGACCTAATATTCTCGTCTTTTGAATTTTTGAATGTTCTATCTTCTATGCTTAAGTGGTCGATTACCCACTTAACCATGTTTGTATAGGGAAGAATCTTTGACCTTACTGCTACCTTATGGATGAATGAACATGCAACATCGAAATAAGTCGCGTCTGAAGTAACTAATGTGCCTGTTGTAGCGACTTTGGTTATTACCCTTGGATTTTCGTCTTCCAATAATTGATACATTGCTTCCCATGATGAAATTCCGCAATCCTTGTTGCAAGTGGTGTCTGAGAATAGGGGAGACATATCTAAGTCTTCGGTAGATGATGCTTTGTCAATTTCTTTTCATTTCTTATTCATTTCAATTTTCCTTACTCCGTTAAGTGGTCTCCTGATTTCAAGCGAACAGAGAAAACATTAAAAATATAGAGAACAGGGAGGCGGAAAAAAATTAAAACAAATTCAGTATTCAATAGCATGCTCAACGTAGATATGAATCTATCAAAACCTTACTTCTATTAAATGTTATTAATCACCAATAATATTTTTAAATCAAATCTGTTACACCTTCACATAAAGTATATATGGATCAATTTAAGACGTTGGATCTTGTATTTTGGTTTGATTTGATATGAGTCATTTTTCATCGCATATCGCAACTTATAACTATTTCCATTTATGATGTTACCCATAAATTCTGCAAAATGCAATCTACGCAAATCACACATCACAACTTTTATGTGGTAAATGAAATTGATTTTAGTTATATCCTGTGAAATGCGAAGTGTGCTTTCAAGAAATCATGCCACTGTGCTCTATCGGACCTTAGAGATTTATGTTTATTACTTTATTAGCTCGTTGGGTCCGCGTAATCGCAACTTTTACCGAATTGCATAAAAAGTGATCGTTTAAATGAGGCACAATGCGATAAATGAATTATAATGGTGATTGTAGTGATTGTAATAAGATTTCGATATGACTTTGGAAAGAGCTTAGCACATATCGCAGCCCACATGACTTAGTGGATTTAAATTCGTTTTAAGTTTGTAAGTTATGCAAATTGCGATGCGCACTAAGGAATGAAAGAGGATAAGGAAAAATAAACTTTATTTCCTAAATTTTTTGACTTAAGCTAAAAAATTAAATAAAATGAATTTCCCAATTATTTTTAAAGGGTCCACATTTATTAAAATAAATGGGGGTTTTTGTATAGCATAACACCATCCAAGTCGACATTTTCGTGCTTCATGTACCAAGCATACAATTTCCATTAGATTCGAAATAAATTGAAATAACTTAAAATCATACTTCATTGGTGGCTCGTCAATAAGGTACACTTGCAATCCTATTTACTTCCTGTCACAACAAGTCAAACTAGTTGTTTGATCAAATCATCATGTATAAACATACCACATCTGGTTATCTCAAAACACAACCATCATAAATTAAAATAATGAATCACACGAGATCACCATAAACCATAATCATAAATCACATGTAACCATCATAAGTTAGAGTCACAGATCACATGCATAATAAGACTGAAAAAAAATGTTGATACTTATCGTGCATCGATCCTTACTTATTCCTTTGTTCTTTTTGTACACACACTGGATCGGTTGCCACACTCGACAAAATCCCAGTGCCTTTGATTCTCTTCAATCACGTGCACATACACAAAGTGTACATAACAACATATACATCCACACATGATATACAACACCATACAATACATACACCCACAGTGACATATGACACATACACCTACACTCGGTGTAAAATACAACACAATACATATGCCTACACTAATATACAACACATACACCTACACCAGGTGTACAATACAACACAATACATATGCTTACGCTGACATACAACACATATATACATACACATATACACATATAGAGTACAACACAATGAATACACGTGTCACAATGCCATGACACACCATGCACATACATGGTACCGCATGCCTGCAACATAACATGTATGCCATGCACACAATACCGCATGTATACTAGTACCATATGCACAACACGTACACAGTACCACTAGTACCCAATACTACCTGCACAACATCACATTTACATGACACCACCTAAACTACGTGTAAGAATGCCAAATGTACACTGCACCACCTATACAATGTTTACACAATACCACATGTACACAGCACCACATGCACAACATTTACACGACACCACATGTGCCCAATGCCACATGCACAACATGTACATGAAACCACATGCACACAACACCACATGTACACAATGCCACATGCACGAGATGTACACGACACCACATGCACACAACACCACATGTACAACATGTACACAACACCACGTGCACACAACACCACATGTAGAATTATGCACACAAAACCATATGTACAACACACACACAACACCATATGTACATAGCATTGCATATACACACGTACATATCACCATATGTATATAGCACCGCATATCCAACATGTGCACAAAACCATATGCATACAACACTGCATATCCAACATGCACACAATACGATATGTACACAACACCGCATATCCATCATGTACATAGCACCATTTATATCTAGCACTGTATATGCAATATACACATAACACTATATATACAATAGTCATACAACATATGTACACAATACTACATATTACACATTCAAACATTATGATAGGTGCAATTAGTAAATAGACAACATGCACAATATATAGACAACAATAGTACTTCACATCCATAGACCACACACTAACTCCACAAGTAACCTTGCTTATAGTGTCTTTCTAGTATCCATGCTTATCCTTGCATGTTGAATATCACACTGCTTTCATTTGTATGATGTACCCCTCATCATTACCTGTCCATAACATAAACATAGGTATAGTATAAGCATATAACATTAAATCATATCCACATGATACTGACCTCATAGATCTGTCAAGGATACTCAGCCACTTGATTCCTCATAGCCAGTAACGTCTTCATGCCATTCACCTGCATAAGCAATCACTCCTCCACAAGAGTGATCCTTGAAAACCCTGTCATACAATGACATACATATATATAATCATTAACATAAAAAAATCATGATCCTTTTAGACAAAAATACACACACACACACACATATATAAACATTTAGCATCAAAAAACCATGTCAGGCACGACATACATACATACATACATGTATACATATATAAACATCAACATAATCATGATCACAACACAATTTATAGATATCATAAGGTCAAGGTTAAGGGAACTACCTTTATTCTTGCACAACACACACAACATTGAGAATAATAGTTCCCATCATAGCTAAGGCATCTGATGCCTCAGATCCATTCAATTTACCTTTTATTTTGTCTTTCTCATGTCTGTACTGCCATAGTCCATTTACCAAAATGGACCTAACCAGTCCAACTAACTATCATATTCTTACTTTCTATTGTCCTTAGTCATCCACTGAGCTCCATTAACTTTCCTCTTTCCCAAACCAATCCCAAGACTCAAAACATAAAAGTAAATAACAAAAAAGAAACAAGAGGAAACCCATTAAGACCAATAAAAATATGACACCACGAGAAAAGTGGCATGATCATGCATTAAATTTAATCAATAACACAAATAACGCACAAAAAAATCAAGAAGACTGAAAGCACAAGACTATAAACAAACACCATTTCTCAATCCCCATGGTTTGCAACACTTCCAAAGGAAAGCTAAGCCCCATCCTTCTTCAAGATTTAATGACAATATTTTTCCATGCGACCCCTTCCATCATACTGCGATAAACACATAATTGTCAGCGCATAAAAATATAACAATATACATTTATCTTACCTTGTTGTGCTAAGCACACTGTCTCATAACTTAACAGGTACACCTCTCAAGGAACTCCAATTCCTTGATAAATCCATCCATAGATGGAAACTATTTGTTATACCTATCAAATATATGTTCTCAAATATAGCATATATCCACATAATGTCATAAAAAGTTAAATTTAAGAAAACTTTCTATATGCAGAGCACTCATTCGTTTGGAATTAAGGTTTCCAAACATAGCCAAAGGAATTATTACACAGTTCCTTCATGAAATATTACAGACACATATACTCATATCATGCAATTAATCAAACAATCAAACAACTTGCAAATATACCATGTTAAATAAATCAACTAGACAACATAATAGACACAAAACTCAACACGAGATAGATAACGTAATCCAATAGTTAAGTACTAAGTACACAACATAAGAAAACTCATATATTAATGTATCTCAGGGGAGGAAACCTTGTATGCATAATAAATATAGATTAGGGTGGAAACACAAAGGTGGGTTATGCTTTGTGAGAAACGTGCCTGAAAATTTCAGGCTCCAAAAATTTCATCTGAACTTTTGGAATTACTTCCACTAAACTTTTTCTGACATTTCCAAACTTATTCAATCATCTATTTCGATGGTGTCAGCAATCAGATCTCAAAAGTTTAGCCAAACTTTTTCTTTTAAAAATAGCGGTCTGTAAACCACAAAAATATTTACCAGAATTTTAGTTGAGGGTTATTTCTAGCTGACCGTTGGAGAACGAGTAAGAAATGTTTTTGCAGGTCAATTTCTTCTTTGTTTGTTTGTCTTTTGTAGTTTTGCAGGTCAATTTGTTTTTTGGTTGTAATTTTGTTTTTTTTTTTATCTGTGTGCAGGATTCCTCAACGTCCTCTGCATCTTCGGCGTCCTCAGCTTCCTTTGCGTCCTCTGTGTCCTTGATTTCCTCAGCATCGTCTGCATCCTCGGCTTCCTTGACGTTCTCGGCGTCCTCTTCCAGGTAAGTCCTCTTCATATTAATGTTATGTTTTATGTTTGTTGTAAATATTTCGATGTTATTTCAAGCTTTCGTATCATAATTGTCTCCCAATATTTTGTCTATTATTTGTGTTTTTTTGCCTGGATTTTCAGTCATTTCCACATATGGTGCTACCTGCAAAATAATTATTATTGATATGTAGTCTGTTAAAAGGGGGTCTATTATAGATACGATGCCACCTGTAATACTCTCTTTCCAAAATAGGTTGTATCAATGGTGTTTGGCTTTATCTATCCATGGTGCCTGGGTTTATTGCAGCATTTCAGGAAAAACCATGAGAAACATTTGCATGCTTTCTCGAACTGATCGCTCAGGAGCAAAGATACCGGCCCGAAACACACAGACAACAATTTTTAATAAAATATTAAATTAATTATTTTTCCTATAGTAAAATTCGATTATGTTCTAACATTTTTGTTTGGTTTCAAATGGGATTCGTATAAAATCTACACAATCCAAATGCTGATAAAGTTTTTGAAAATGCATACGCTTAGAAATTTCTAAGAAATCGAGTGAATGTACCCTACAGAGACCTTGAATTTCCTTGAACTGATATGTGTATTACAGTTTCTGAGAGCGGATGACAGTTTCTGAGAACTTGTTCCAACTGAACCATTTCTGGTCATTCACTGTATAAGATCAGTTCATAGGAGGACCCTCGGGTATTGTGACAACATATCTCTAACAGCATATCTGTCTATTAGCAACTCAAGGTATTATGACATCAAATCTGTCTATTAGCATGTCAATCCTGAGTATTATTTGCAGCCAAGTTCCCTCACCTTCTGCAGGTCGAGTTGGTCATTTCTCTATAGACTAAATTCCTTATTTGGGAGGTCGAGTTGACACTCAAAGTGATGTAGTGGGCATTGTATCTCCTTGTTGGAAATCAGACAATTTTGTAGGGTAAACTGCAACGCTTCATCTACAACGAATCATGTCATTCCCTATGAAGCTACATGTTTTCCCATTTTTTTTAAATGGGATGTAATACCATATTAATAAATACAGTTTTTAGAGATATTACTTTTCATCATTGTGGAGTTTATTGTTTTATATGTTGGATGATGGTTTCATTCTTGGATGCAATCAAAGTTTTTATATTAATATCTCTTTCATTATGTTTTTAGCTACTTTGCATCCAGACTGTTTGAAGAAATAAATTGCATACTAAGAGAGTTTTTGGCATTTTACAAGCTTATTAGTGATCTCTAGAAGGGGTACATTACATTCTAGAAAAGTGTTATGCAAATAAATTTTTAATAATTTAAAATTAATTTCAATTATATTGTAAAGTGTTCCTTGTAGTGTATGCAATGTTTTGAAATGATATTTGAATGTTTTATTATGGTTGATCATTATTATAAGAACATTGATGCATCCTCCACTATCAATTCTTGAAATTTGTTCTTTGTCATGATTTTTCAGCATGACAACTAGATTTCACCACCATGGTTTATCAGTTTGCATTTGAGATTGGACATTTGATCCTTTGTCATCATTTTTTTCTATCTCTAACACCTTCCTTGTTATGTCAATGCTGCATTGTTGAAATCTATGTATTGGGAAAGGTATGTCTGGCCTTGTGTTCCCATAGGATCATTTCTGTTGTACTTTAATTTGAGTTGACATGAGTGCACACCAGTGGACTAGATATGGAATAAGGCCATCATGTTTTTTAATATGAAGTCATGGGTTCTACCATTCATTAATTTAGCACTTGATTAATTAACTTATAATTTGTATATAGATCCTATCGTGAGTAATATCTAGAATTTTATTTGAAGGAAATTTTCCATTATGAAACAAAAATCATGGATAATATTTTATTAGATTTCGATAGAAACTTATAAATTCCAATACCCACTCAATTATATGCAAAATATTATGGGAATTATATCCCTATGTCAAATTTTGTGGTTGAGGTATTTATTTTCTTAATTTGTTGTAGCAAGATTGTCCAATCTTGAAATATCCATAAAAAAGTAACCTTAGTTAAGAAATTTGTATTACACAACAACCGTTTCGAGCTTGGAACCTCTAATGTTGTGGGAATCAGTTTTATACTTTCTCTTCATAGTGTGTTTTTACCTGATTATCTTGTATATTCTCCATTACTTGGTGTGTAGAGGAATAGATAGATAAATTTAAGAGATATGACAAATTCATCCATAACACTAGTTACACGTTAAAATCGTGTTTTTACCCGATTATCTTGTGTCTTCTCCGTCACTTGGTGCGTAGAGGAATAGCTAGACAAATTTGATAGATATGACAATTTCATCCATAACACTAATTACATGTTAAAATAGTGGAGTTGAATAGGCATCATCCTCGTCCATTTTTTTCCACATGTCCAACTCTCATACTTTAGTTGCAGACTGATCCAATGAGTTGTATCCAAAATAGAATTGTATGTATATGAAAGGCTCACAAAATAGTCTTATGCTAGAGGAGACTTCCAAATAACAAATAATATTAAGGAGAATTTCATAGCACTCTAACAAAATACTCTTGCCAAAAAGGAGGCTTTTGTAGTGTTTTGTTTGGTTGTGCAGAGTCATTTACATTGTGCATAGCCGATAGGAATTTTTATGAAAATACTCTATTCGTTGGTACTTTTAGTTTTGAATTTTAGAATATCTTTAATGATTCATTAAATTAAATTAAAATATGAAACTTAAATATTTAATGATGTATTGTAATATATGATAAACCAAAATTAAGAAAAAAAATTACACACCATATAATATTTTAGTTACATTTAATTATTTAAATTCTGTTTTTAATTTTTTTAGATAGATTTTAAATGATGATTTTTTTCAGTTTTTTTCCCAATTTAAGTGGTGCTTAGATTTAGGTATGTATCAATATTGGATAGAATAATGATCTACCCAAGTATGGATCTTGTCATCAAGATAGCGTGCAATGAGATAGTTTCTTTTCCTTATAGTTTACTCCAACCATCAACTCCTTTCCATGAGATTTGAACCTAAAGCCTTTGCACTAAGACATGAAGCAACACACCAGTGTTTGTAATGTTCCAAATTTTTCTTCAATAAATTGGAACATTAAATTTTGTCTAAACTCATTTAGGAGATGAATAATTGGGTAAGGAGGCCCAAAGATAATGAAAACATAAATAAAATCCCTCTATTATGAAAAGGGATCAGCCATGGAACTAGATTTCACACCCTCATGTGTGAAAGGAGATATTTGCAAAGAGGTTTGACCAGGTCAACCAGCGTAGGGTATGAGTTGGAAAGCACTACATGACAACATAGGAGGGAAGCTTCTAGAGGAAGGGCCCATGAGGAGTCTCCAGTTGCTATATAAATGGAGGGGAGGAGAGCTATTGCCATTCATGCATATGTTTAAGATATTGAGTTGGTCATTTCGACTTCTTGAGCATGCTAGTTGTTTAACTAGTTTGCAGCACTGTTTAGTGCACCTAGTGTCTCCATTCGGAGATCTCACCCTCAGCCCCGGGGGACTTCGAGTGCCTGCTCGGGTGAGGTTGTCCCATCATTATTTTGGCTCGAGACCGAAGCATCATCCTCCAGGATAGTGTTATTACTGCATCAGCATAATACTGTGTTGTAGGGTGTTGCCGTGGAGACTCCACAACACCTCTTCCATTGCTTGTTTTTGAGAGGGGGAGTCTTTCTTGCATTTGGAGGATCATTTTGGAAGCTTGAGAGCTTATTTTCAGATCTTGGCATCAGTCCAACACATATTCTTTCCCCTACTGTGTAGTTTTCTCCAATAGCTACGTTATTTTCATAGTGCATTTGTTGTGGGGTTTTGCAGATTGATTGGAGGGTGGGATCTCAAGTGTAAGGATCAGCCTTCCAGTTAGGAGATCCATTGGAGGAGGCCTACTTCAGTTTTTTCATCATCTTCAGCCTTCTCTATTGAGTTCCAGATTTGAATTGCAGCAGCTACCCAGCAACTCCAGCATTTTGGCTATTTTGTGTATTTCAGCCAATCCCTTGGAGGATTGATATATTATTGCTTCTAAAGGGTTAGAGCTTTGCTCCCCTCATTTATCTGAGCTGATATTATCATATTCAGTCATTTTTAATGCATAGTTGCAGTAGACTGCGTTATTTTCTGCAGTCCTACTTTTGGTACATGTAAATTGCTGGAAACTCTTGCCGGATGTCCTTTTCTTTGTGGAAAAGAGGTTAAACCTCTATTTCTCTGCTATTTGATCAATATAAGCTATATATAAGTCATATTCCATAATTTTCTGTAGCAAACCTAGTGGGTATTACGCTCTCATAGTATTCAAAAATTCCTGTTTAGCAAAGTCATGGGAAATCAGGGTTTTCTAAACTAGTCAGGAAAGGAGGAACTGTTTAACTAAGCTAGAATGTTTAGTTTGAGCTGAAATTTGGAGCATAGGTCCCTCATGACCTAAGATATCGGATCCAACTATCCCCATCCCCTTGTTTTATGCAAGTCTCTGATATTAAGCTTTTTAGTGCATAAATTGTTGATTTTCCCCATCCTTTGGATTGTAAATCTGAATTAAAGTGGATGTTGTAGTTCAATATGATGTATTTATGTTCCTCACACCTATTATAAGCTTATTCATCAGAGAAAGACCGTTATACAGTTGATGTCTTGTTGAATCCCTGATTTTGGGAGATTACAGTGGTATCAGAGCATAGTTCTGGCTCAGCCTGTGGAGCTAGTTATCTACGACACCGGAAGAGAAACCGTGGGGAAATTTTATATGAATAAAGAGGGTAGGAAGAATCTTACCCACCAGAGGCCATAAAGGTGAAAAATATGGGAATCTCACAACAATGTGACCCGCATTCACCAACCTTCAGTAGGCCAACCAGGATCACAATGCCTACATTCTTACCTCCAGTACTAAGGGAGAAAGGGAGGCAACATGATCATATACCCTTTGGAGACTGTTCCCGTAAATGGAAGTCCATGGGGGAAGACTTTAGAGCAGCTTTGCCTTTCAAAGATTACTGTCAGCTCAGGCAAGATGAAAGTGAATGGAACAATGGGGGATCTAGCATGCAGAGTTCAAAGTTGCAGCATACCACTGGGAGGTCACCTTTTCCCATGTATGAGGGATCCACTAATCCTTGTGAGTCTAAGCCCAAGAAGATTAGAACATTGAAAAAGATGAGTTTATTCTCATCTATTTTCAGATCCATAGGAAATGCATCCACCTTTGAGGAGGTCAAGAAGATTGAAGAAAAAGAAGAGGAAGTACCATGCACTTCCTATTCTCATCAAGAAGAAGATATTGAGCATGGAAGATATTTGGATCATCAGATTCTCAGTGATTACCTTGTTGAGTATAGATCTCAACCTAGAGCCTTCAAGGAGACTCTAGATTTTCCTCATTTCATCTAGCTGAAGGAAGAGAAGCGGCCATGCAAAAAAAAAAAATCAAAGGCAATATATTTTTGTTGTCTACCTTTGATGGGTCATCTAATGTAAGAACTTGGGTGCGAAAGTTGGAAGCTGTTGAAATCTCAGTGCTGCATTTGGAGGGTGAAGCCTATGATTAGTGGTGCAGCCACTTGAGCCATGCAAGGGTGGAGACTTTTGTAGAGTTCACTCAAGGGTTGATCCAAACCTTTGATGGAGAAATAGCAAAGAAAGAAGAGATCACATCACCTCTTGAGGAGGCTTGTGATAACGCTGTCACCCTCATGGAAGAGCAGCCACATGCATCAACAGTTGGGGTAGTGAACACTTTTGAGGAAGGGACTCTTGTAGCCCTACAAGAAGTTCCAAATGCACATCAAGGTATGAAAATACTTCCACATTCCATTGTTGTAGAAAATTCTTTTGATCAATGTGGAGATTTACTTTTGCGTGACCAAGAGTCAAATCTCATTGCTACTATAGAGCAGGTTGGCTGCACTGCACTGTGCAACATGGAAACACTCAAGAAGGAATCAAACCATCATTCTCATGAGCCATTCTTGGATTGTACATCACATTGGAGGTTGGGGTTTGAAGCCTTGAAGATTGATGGTAGACATCTTGGAGTAAGAAACCTTTTCTCCCTTCAAGATGAAACTTTCTCAATGAGCTCTTCTCAGTTCAAAGAGGAACTTCTACTTTCAGATCCAAGACCTCATTGGTTTTGGAAGACTATGGATGAGAGGGAGGTCTCAAGGAGAGATCTCATTGGAGATGCACTTCGAGACACCATGGAATGCAATGATTTTCTTCCCCTCACAAGAGCAGATAGAAGATGGAGGACATCTTAGGATGGATAACATCTCTCATGCTTGTGTTGGACATCCCTTGAGCCATACACATCATGATGGGAGGTTTTTTCCTACCACCTGTTTGATTCTTGATAGGGTCTCATTGATCCTTGAGAAGCTTACATTTCAAAATCCCATAAAGTGCAAAGATAGGAATTTGATTTAGGAGGCTGGTAGCCCTCATGGGAGGAGTACGAGGATGAGGAGAAGAAGGAGGCATCCACAGGTGATTGAGTGGATGTGGTTGATGAGCAAGGAATTAGGAGGCTACTTACAGATCTATGATACCAGGCAACAGGAGGCTTGGTTGCACTGGTTACTCTTGAAAGAGTTTGGCCATCACTTGGCAAACACTCTTCCTAAGAGTAGGAGGATGGAGAAAAGATGGCAGGATACTTGCATCATTGAGCAGCATAGAGAATGGATGCATGATATTGATGTGTCTTCATCCAATGAGTTGTCTAATGAAAGTATGAGGAGGCAGCAAAATACTTTGTTGCTTTTCTTGGGAGAGCAAGGGTAGATTTGCTCTCACACTTTGTATGATGTTGCAGGAAAAGGGGATGGCACTATCTCCTTGGTCTTTGATGATGATTGGGAGGCACTTCCATATTGGGAAGTATTCCACATTTGTTGCAGCACTATTGGAAGAATCTTTGATAAGGAGCATGTCAAAGAACATAGTTGTGTATTGACAGGAGCTTATTTGCATAAGCTCACAGCGTTTTCACCTTGGAGTAAACACTTATCGATGAAGTGTGCCCAGCAAAGATATGGTGGATCCATAACCCATAGGTCCCAGGATCACTCCATATTTGCACTTGATGAACAAAGAGGAGGTAATGATGATAGAGACATCTATGGCATACTCTTCTTGACTTGGGTTTTCAAGCATAAGGAGGATTATCTTTTTGCAGCACATGGTTCATTCTTCTTCATATCATGCCAAAACACTATGAAGGACTCATGTATGGACCCATGTACCATCTTACTTCCGGCATATGGTGAGAAACTTGTTTGTACATTCATTGATTCCCACACTCTTACCATTCTTATACAGTGCATTGCTTCACAAGAGGGCAGCTCGTCAAATTGCTCCATGAATTGTATTGGGCCAATCTACATGATGGAGGCAGCCATCTATTTTGTGGCCTTGGGAAAATATTTTATCACTACATGTATGTTCATTTTCTACGCTATATCATGTATCATATAAAGACATGCATGATTAACCATGTAAAAAGAAACATTTTGCCATGTACTTTTATCAAACAGCAACTTGTAAAACTACGCTGTCACTACGGGGAAAGCTGTTGGTACCTTCTTGCATCACTTCTAACCTTCAACATTTTCTTCTTTTTTCTGCTCATCATGTCTCCATTTGCTGATATAGATCAGATTTTTATGGGAGTCTTGATTATGAGGGAGACACAGGAGCTGGATGTGTCCGTGAGTGGGAAGAATTCTCACAATTTCTGCACTACATGTTCTAATGTGAGCATGAGAGGAGATATGGCCACCATAGCCAAATATTTGTTCTCTTTTGAGGTGGGCCATAAGATTGATATTCATCCATTGTAAAGCCATGGGCAAGTGCTTGATCATGTATTATTATTGTTACATTCAGCCATTTACTATCCTTTAGTAGATGTGATGAATCATGGACATTGCTTGCCATGTAATTTTCTGAAGTTGCAGTGGATGAGATTGCACTGTATCCTTGTGAGAAATTGTTTGCATCATGTATCGTCATGTAAAACCTTCAACAATCCTCTCATTACGATGTTCCATGATGACGATGTCCTATTATTCATGGATGGATTGTTTTGGGCCAGCTTGTTCTTCATTGTTGGAGGAGCCTTCTTTGGAGGATTGTTCTTCACTTTGCCATTGGAGGGAAATAATTTTGCAGCCCAGGATCAACATACACTCTACACTTGTCATGAGTGGAGAGGAGGATAGCATGCGGTAAGTTATGATGCTTTCCAAGCTTAGATTTTTAGCCCACCTTCATTACCAGAGCTTGAGGTGGAAGGAGCTTTTCAGGAGTTGCCTTGTTGGGAGGTGGCTCATTTTGTTTAGATGATTGCTTGGGGATGAAGGATTCACATGAGGGAGATGTTCCTCATTATATTCCAGACTCCATGCCTTGAGTGGAGATTCTTCAATTCTATCCTTGCAGTTGCTTGGGGACAAGCAACATTTGGGAGGGGAGGATTGTAATGTTCCAAATTTTTCTTCAAAAAATTGGAACATTAAGTTTTTTCTGAACTCATTTAGGAGATGAATAATTGGGTAAGGAGGCCCAAAGATAATTAAAACATAAATAAAATCCCTCTAGCATGAAAAGGGATCAGCCATGGAACCAGATTTCACACCCTCATGTGTGAAAGGAGATATTTGCAAAGGAGGTTTCGACTAAGTCAACCAAAGGTGTGGTATGAGTTGGAAAGCACTACATGACAATAGAGGAGGGAAGCTTCTAGAGGAAGGGAAGCTTTTAGAGGAAGGGCCCATGAGGAGTCTCCAATTGCTATATAAATGGAGGGGAGGAGAGATATTTCCATTCATGCATATGTTTATGATATTGAGTTGGTCATTTCGACTTCTTGAGCACGCTGGTTGTTTAACTAGTCTGCAACACTGTTTAGTGCACCGAGTGTCTCCGTTCGGAGATCTCACCCTCAGGCCCAAGGGACTTCAAGTGCCTGCTCGGGTGAGGTTTTCCCATCATTATTTTGGCTCAAGACCGAAGCATCATCCTCCAGGATAGTGTTATTGCTGTAGTAGCATAATACTGTGTTGTAGGGTGTTGCCGTGGAGACTCCACAACACCTCTTCTATTGCTTGTTTTTCAGAGGGGGATTATTTATTGCCTTTGTAGGATCCGTTTGGAAGCTTGAGAGATTATTTATAGATCTTGGCTTTAGGCCAACACATATTCTTTCCCCTACTGTGCAGTTTTCTCCAATAGCTACGTTATTTTCATAGTGCATTTGCTGTGGGGTTTTGCAGATTGATTGGAGGGTGGGATCTCAAGTGTAAGGATCAGCCTTCCACTTAGGAGATACATTGGAGGAGGTCTACTTCAGTTTTTTAATCATCTTCAGCCTTCTCTATTGAGTTCCAGATTTGAGTTGCAGCAGCTGCCCAACAACTTTGGCATTTTGGCTATTTTGTGTATTTCAGCCAATCCCTTGGAGGATTGATGTATTATTGCTTCTAAAGGGTTAGAGCTTTGATCCCCTAATTTATCTGAGCTGATATTATCATATTCAGTCATGTTTAATGCAGAGTTGCAGTAGACTGCGTTATTTTCTGCAGTCCTACTTTTGGTACATGTAAATTGTCGAAAACTCTTGCCGGGTGTCCTTTTCTTTGTGTAAAAGAGGTTAAACCTATATTTCTCTACTATTTGATCAATATAAGCTATATATCAGTCATCATCCATCATTTTTTGTAGCAACCCTAGTGGGGATTACGCTCTCATAGTATTCAGAAATTTCTATTTAGCAAAGTCATGGGAAATCAAGGTTTTCTAGACTAGTCGGGAAAGGAGGAACTGTTTAACTTAGCTAGATTGCTTAGTTTGAGCTGAAATTTTGAGCATAGGTCCCTCATGACCTAAGATATCAGATACAACCATCCCCATCCCATGTTTTTATGAAAATATCTTATATTAAGCTTTTTAGTGCATAAACAATTCCACCAGCTTGTTTATTTCTGGAGCTTGGTAGGCTTCTCATCCAACCAAATACTGATCCTTAACCCTGCTAGAACCCTTCCAATACCTTTATCCTTCCCTTAACGGGAAGAGCTAATCCAGAGATGGATGTTTCCTTTACTTGCTCACCTTACCTAAACTAGCAGGATATAATACTAGCACCTTACGTAAACTAGCACTTGCTCACCTTACATGAACACCACACTGCCCGGCCTTCCACACACATTGTTTGAACAGACATACCAACACACACTGCTTGAACGAGCGTACCACACTACTTGTTACTTCTTTGCTGACCTTACCTCGCCTACGTCTTCTATCACAAGCAATAAAGATAGATCTTTCCTTGCCCTCAGAAGCGCAAGCCCCTCCGGGACCTTACCAAATTACGAGCAGCTCTAATGAAACTTACTGCTATTTATTTTTAGCCCATTAGCTACAATGACTCAACTCCATCTGCATCAATAGCCAATCAATTAACTAGGACTTTGAGGGGAAGAAATATAAGACGGGGAAGAAATGAATTTGAGGGGAATAAGTAAAACTCCGCGTGTTTGAATTAGGATCGCTTCGTAGCGGCCCTATATTTGATTTGTTTCAAATACCTTAGCAGAGCTCAGGGTTGGATTGACCTGAGCACGCCCTAACGACTTTTGCATAATGGGTCAGCGAGTAAGCAATAAAAGCAGATTAAGCCATTAGGTGTAGGCGCTTTCGAAAGGTGTAAATTCGAGTTCTTACCAGACCCGAAACCGATCAATTTAGTCATGAGAAAGTCAAAGAGATCTCACACTCAGAACAACCTCACCGAAGACAAAGTACTTTTAGTGGATTTTCGGAGCATAACTGATAGGATGTGTAATGTAAGAACACCGGTAACAAAGATTATTGGAACAAAGGCTAATGCTGGTACCTTAATGGAGACAATAATCCTACTTAGCATTAATCTTTCCAGTTGACTGATGTAGAGATGTAGGCTACTTTATAGTAGATTTATAACCAGAACCCTATTAGGATGCTTGCCTATATTCACTCTCACCCTGAGATTACAGAGCTCACTAAGAAGCTCTTTAGCTCTAGTAATGGTATTAATGGTGCATCTCCTTCTTTATACTCCCAAGCCCCTAGATCTCCTAATGCTTTATAGCCACTTACAATCTCTCAGTCCATTCCCCCCACCATGGTAACCACTCAACCTACTATCACCCAGTCCGTATCTATGCCTCCAGCTACATCTCAGCCAACTAGCTCATAGACTCATCCTACTACACAATCATTGGTTACATAGTAAAAACAAACTCCATCCTTTCCACCACCTCCTCCATCGACTCGGGGCTAGCCTATTTTAGGCACTCAAGCTACCCCTTTAAAGAATCCCCAATTCACTCCAAGCTAGCAAGTGGAGTAACACCACTACACTAATTTTCTCTTTGGCTTTATATTATATGGCTGCTACTCACCAACATAGCCTACAATGAATCCTTATGTACTGCCACAATAGGGCCTTAATTCAGTTATACTTACCATCAGTTCAAATCCATATGTTGTGTCTCCTTATCCTAACCATAGATAGCCATGCCCTTCATCCGGGGTACACCCTAACAATATCCTGGCTATACCTCACCATAGTTTGGTGTTATTCCATAGCTTACTACTACTCCATAGCAGTTAACTACTCCTACAAAACTGTTTAGCATTCCTCGATAGTAGGCATTTAGCTTCTTCTCACCTCCTCAGAATTGATAGGGTAAATCCAAGTTTACGCCTGGTAATTGTGATCCATACTAGTCCTTACTAGAGAAGCTCTCAGCACTTATAGGCCAGCATCAGTAGGAACAATAGCAATCCTAGACACCACTAGTACCACTGTGATAGCACACCACCTAGCATACCCCATAGGAGGCACAACCTACAAATAATCCCATAGTACCTCAGGGGAATCCTAAATAGTCTCTTAGTGCTTAACCCAAGGCAATCCCATAAACCATCCGATAGCGAGCTCCATAGTAGTTTCCACTATATTGGAATGCCTTCTCTAACAAATTGAGGGTCATGCCTTAAGTTTTTATGCCATAGACATTCCAGCCACTAGCGAGATAGGTTCCATTTGGGCATATCACCAGACAGTCTTTTTTATCCCTACTACATCGAGAGATCCACAATGTCATAAAATAGTATTCTATATTTTTGTTTTTGACCTATCTATAATAGGACTATGGATATGAAATCCCACCTTGTCAAATTTACTACTATTTTCTAGAATCCTAAAGATTCTCCATATGTTATGGCTAAGATATTTCCTTGCACTCTCTCTGGTGTTGCCTTTAAGTGGTTCCAGCACTTTTCTGATTACTCCATAAAAAATTTTGACTGGTTGTGTGAGTAGTTCCTATCCATCTTATCCCTATGTGCTCATAATGCTTTCGAGGTTCTCACCCTTAATATTGTTCACTAAGGAGAATGTGAGATGGCCAATCACTTTATCCAACACTTCCAACTTGCCCTCTCATGCTACAAGACCAAATTCTTGAACATTTAGCTCCACCACATCTTTATGCAAGCTTTGCACTATGATATCAAACTTGAGTGCTACAAGAACCACCCTCCCACTCTTCAAGATGCCATTGATAAGGTGTTGGACCTAAAAGCCTACTAGATTCACCATAATCTTATATAGTATGACCATCCTATCTTGGCCTATAAGAAAGGGCCTATTCATCATGCACCTAAACCTTATTAGAACCATCATTTAGATCATAATATAATAGGTTATGGTGTGGTTAATCCTCTTGAGGTTGCTATCATTCAAACTACTCCACCAACTATACCTCCAACACAACCACAACAATAATAAGAACTAAGGATCTTACAATGTTCTATTCAAGCAGCTCCACCTCCTACACCATCACCTAATACTAGTACACTTACATCTACCTCTACCTCACAACCTAGCACTTCATAGCTAGCTACCACTACTCCACCTTAGCAGTAGTAGGATAAACCTTGGAACTACCATCCATTGGGTTAACCTAGACCAGATCTAAACAAATGTTGTGAGTACCATCAAAGATTTGGCCATACCATTGATTAGTGTTGGGCCTACTATCAATCCAAGCATGAGCAACAACTTGACTGTTGTAGATCAATATGATGTATTTATGTTCCTCACACCTATTCTAAGCTTATTCATGATAGCAAGATCGCTATACAATTGATGTCTTGTTGAATCCCTGATTTTGGGATATTACAGTGTTATATATAAAGGGCTTAATGTAAAAATATATTTTACTAATTATAGTACTTAAATTTTTTAAAATGTATGCCTCAATCTAAGTTGATAACTTGTTCTTCCTGTGAGTTGATAAGAGATATCTAAAGTTTGGTGAGACCTTATTACCTCTCTGATATAGTAAAATCATACTAATTTTAGAAATGGAGAATGATTTTCAATTTATTTTACTCAAGAGGTTTATTTTTATATATGAATTTCACTATCATTTTTTTGCTTGACCCACTACAATTTGAACCTTGAATCTCATTGTTTACATCATTTTTTATATCATGGTTATCCCCAGTTCAACAGTCCCCTTGGGATTTGAATTCCACTATCATTAATTACAAAAAAAGTATATATAAAAAATATACTTATAAATTATATTTAAAAAATTAATATAATATATTTATAAATTATATAAGAAAGATTAATATATATTCATTATGGAGATTCATATCAAAAAAATATTTATTAGGACAATAGAACATAGGCATATCCATGTTTGTCTCTCCTCCACTAAATGTTGATCTATTGTTTGAAACATAGATGATTGACTTTGGATACATAGACGGTGTATGATTATGACACCCTTAAAAGGATTTGCTATGAACACATAACATAGTAATGATTTTCATTTCTTCCTAAAACAGAGACCATAGAAAGTGTAAGGGTGCAAGGAAGAGAAATATGACTCCTACTTTTTATTATCACAATAAGAAGAAATATAACTCGTAATTCACATATTCATCGCCATGAAAACTTTACAACTCAAAGTAGGATCACCATAAAAACTTGATAACTTGGAATTAAGATATGAGACATGGAACATATTTTTTCTTAAATATGTGAATATCCAACTAATATATAGAATACATATGAATGTGATACTATGATTCCTACTACCATGAATACATAGTCAACACATAAATTGTTTTATGCATCGTATATTCTAGAAGTGGAACATAGCTCAACATTTAATTTATAATAACACATCTGGAACTATGATTCCTATTAGCATAAAGCCATAGTTAAAACATAAATTTTTTAATGCATGATATATACTAGAAGTGTAACATATCTCACCATCTAATTAATAATAGCACATCTTGAACTACCATGAATAGATTCCAATGTATGCATTAAATATTGATCTAGCTATAATGTAGTTAGGCTTGGATGTGTTGTTACTCTCCTTTTCATTGGTGGTGAACCATTATAAAACCTTTAGATAAATACAGGGAGGGTCCTAGATTTTTTGGAAACCATGTATGTCATTTCTCCCATAAAATAAGGCATTTGAAATAAATGAATTTAATATTTTATTGAATTTTTTTTTTCAGGGATCAGAAAGCCTACTAAACATGGTTGAAAAATGGACATTATGCATAGATGTTTCTTTTTATCCCAATCTAGGGCAAGAAGTGATTACATATGTGATATGCAATATTGCGACAAACAAAGTCCTCCAAAAGAAAATGAATATACATAGAAGAAAAACAAACAATGAAGCATATTATATTGCATTGATAGAAGGTTTGGGAACATCTAGGTAGTATGGATCCAATGGAATTGTAGTTTTCACCAATTATGAACGTGTGTGCAACCGGATGAAAGGTGTGTACCAAGTCAAAAAGGAGAGGCTAAAACAACTACATGGAAAATAAAACAATATTGTTAGACAATTTCAATCATTTAGTATAAGACATTGTGCAAATGTTAATAGGATGTACAATGATCTATTGTATGCGGCAATGTCAATTGAATATTTTTGTGTCAAATATGAATTAGTGTTAATATGCTACCTTCCATCAAAATTTATTGATAAACATTGTAATATATCTTTGGTATGTGTGTGTGTTTTAGTTATAAATGTGTCGTTTTTAATGACCATGTGTTTTTTTCAATTATATACCAAGTGTGCCCCCACAATGTAAGCAAAACTTGGTGAACTTCATGTTTTAGAAAATTTTGTATTTAATTTTCAAAATGTGTGCAACTTCAAAAAATTTGTGTTTAAATAGTCAAGTAAGTTTTACACATCAATTTATGCTTCAAGTTTTGTGTTTTACATTTGTGGTCAAGTTGTGCTCCAACATTTGTGTAAATTACAGATCAATTGTTTGAATTATTGTGAAATATTTTTAACTAGTAATTTTAAAAGAATTGTAAATGCATGAGGTAACTTTTTAAACATCATGTATCTATGTATCTGTAGATATCCATATATATCATGGATGATCATTTTCCATGTGATTCTTCGAGGTAAACATCAATAGAGTCTCATGCATCTATGAGAGAGGGGGATCATGGATTGGGGGATGTCCATCATGATCATGGTATTTATATTAAATGTGCAAGTTTTTAAATGATATTTGAATATAATATTATGCATGTACATGTGTATACATATGGAATTGATTCTTTATCCATTTAGTGAGTTAAATTAATTTTTAATAAATTTCATTTTTTCAGGAGCTCAGAGGAAAATAGTATCTACTTAGTCAATGGAGGGCCATGGTTCACGCAATTGTGGTATGGTATATATATATATACTTTTAAATTATAAATAGGTAGAATCATATGTATGTACATGTACATGTTTATATATTTGAATTGATTAGAAATTATTTCTTTTATGAAGCTTCGCTCTTGTCCTGTGAGGGTGGTGGTGGTGGTACACATTCCCATGATGGCCAATAAATGGGTGGTGTCCAATCATGCGAGGGTGCTGGTACACATTCCCCTTGTGTCCAATCAATGGGTGGTCATGCTAGTTCTCAACCATCTCGAGGTGGGCATGATGGTGCTCAACCATCTCGAGGTGGCCATCAATATCAATCTTATTATCATGATCATCATTTTGTTAAATTATTTATACAATTTTTTTAATGTTAAAAAACAAATTTGTACATTTGTTCACATGTTTTTTTTATTTATACATAATTTTATATATTGATGTAGAGGGTGAAAATTTTGCATGAAATATACTTAGGCCAAATCATGTAATTCAAGAAGCAGGTTGTACACCAACTATAACTTATCCATCTGAGATTCTCAATTATTTACCTTGGGAAACAAACATCCAACAATGCACATTACAAAAGTGTGAAAGTATTTATTCAAAATTGAGATAATATTTAGGGAGTTTGGAGATCCTGAGGAGAGTTGGGAAAGCTTAGAAGTAGATATGCACTCTCTACACACACTTGTAGATGTTTACAAAAATATTGGTCCAACCACAGATAACTTTGCATAAATTATGAGGTAAAGAAAGGAAGCAGTAATGGGTCCTGATACATGGGCTGATGCTAAAAACATGTCTACAAAAAAAATGGAAAAATATATTTTTGATTTCAAAGAAGGACCGAAAAGAAAGATGTGAAGGTGAAATATTTCAAGCATCCTAATATAGCTCGCCATTTGTATGATAGGAACCTTTCAGCCAATGGAAAATTTCCATGGAATGATGAGGTTTCTATTTATTTTGCAAAATTATTTTATGCATAATTATTTTTGGGTATGAAACCCAATTACAATGATCCTCCTTCTGAATTTTTTGGTCATGGGAAAGGTTGATTATGTGACCGTAAGACCACTAAGCGTGATACTGAGTTGCCTCACCATGTGCCACATTTGGTAAGATGACCTCCTCATGTGGAAAATTTGTGGTTAGAGATGGATGCCACTTCTCAAATTAGTCAAGAAGCAAGGGATGCCATCATAGACAACGTTCAGACTGGACTTGGTGGAATTGATCTTGGTCTAAATCGAAAAAGGGCATGAGCTAATGAATGCGATAATTTTGTATATAATACAGTTGAGGAGATATATAACATGAATATCAATGATATTATAACATATGCAAAGCATTGTCGCAATGGTTAGTGAGACTTAATTCTTCATGAGGAAGGGGGCATTGGATAAATATGTGTTAATGGTTAGGGTGGATATTTCAATGTAATTTTTAATTTACATATATATACATGTTTTCCTGTATGTGTTATTCTAACATAAATGTATGATATGTTCACCATTTGCATTTTACACATATGTTGAATGAAATTTTTGATAATATCAAAGTCCAAGGTTCAAGTTCTGGTAATCGAGATGATATTTTGGGAAATGTTAGTGTTTTTTAATAGTTCATGATGTTGATGTACAATTATTATTCTATTATTATATCAACCTATCATGATGACTTATTTTTAAAAGAAAAAAATATGTGTACACATGTATATAAATAAATTTTAACATATTCTGCTTCCATTTGATGTTTTCGAAATGGAGGATGCACAACATTTTATTTGATAGTATTTTTATAATACATGCTATATTTACTTTTCTATAACATGATGCACCATATTTTATTTGACAATATTTTTATATCTAGTACATGTTATATTTACTTTTATTGAATAATACAAATTTCAGACATATTTTAAATCTAGAGTTCTTTAAATTATGATTTAGTACATGCTAATTTTGGACTTTATATACATTTTTCATGGTACAATTTCATTCATGGGTTGATGCTTAAAAAATGGTTTTACATATTTAAGTTCATGAATATATGTAGCAATTATTCAAGTAAATTTGCATTTAGTCTAGTACATTTTTCATGATCATGTTCTTATAATGTTAGTAGATTTAATTCTTATCTCTTGTATAAAATTGTTTTGTCACTTGTTATTTAAAATGAATCTAGATTGAAATTGAAAATTACAAAACACGTCGTACATTATGCATTTGAAAATGAATGTTATAATTAGGTGTAGATGTCTAAAAGGTGTTATTTAGGTACATTTTTCATGATCATGTGATTTAAAACAATCATAGATGGTTTTACATATTTAATTTTATGAATATGTAGCAATGATTCAAGTAAATTTGCATTTATTTGTTACATTTTGCATGTGATCATGTTGTTATAATGTTATTAGATGATAAGATTATGTTTTGTTTAACTTGTTGTTTTCTCACTTGTTATTTAAAATGAATCTAGATTGAAATTGAAAATTACAAAACACATGTGGTACATTATGCATTTGAACATGTGAATGTTATAGTTAGGTGTATATGTCTATTAAAAGTGATATTTAGGTACATTTTGCATGATCATGTGATTTAAAACAATCATAGATGGCTTAACATATTTAAGTTCATGAATATGTAGCAATGATTCAAGTACATTTGCATTTAGTTGTTACATTTTCCATGTGATCATGTTGTTATAATGTTAGTAGATGATAAGATTATGTTTTTTTTTAACTTGTTTTTTTTCACTTGTTATTTAAAAACAAAGTTACCGATCAAACGATAAAATTACCTGGTGCCCATTTTTTTGAGGTAGCAAAAAAAGCACCCGATTTTGAAAAATGGTGATGCAGAATCACCATTTTTTTTGGAGCATATTTTTGGCACTTTATTTTTTTATTTTTTTTAATGTCATGATTTTTATGTCAATTTGAAATGTGGTGGTGCATAATCACCCACTTTTTTTAGAGGGTTGATTTTGACACTGTACATTTTCTAATGTCTTCTTCTTCCCTAAAATGTTTATTTTTAAGTGTATTTGTGTACTTGTTTTTTATTTTAAATATTTTTTGTAATGAAATATTCATTTTTTCACATAGTTATAAAAATGAAAAAAGTGTCAATATTTTAAAGTTGAGATTTTCTATATGTTTATGTATTGTTAATTAATATTTCAATGCACATCAAATAATTGTCACTAAAAAAACAATATTTTTAACCACATGACAAAAAAATACACATTTTCAATATAAATGCAATGAAAACAATACACATTTTGAAACTTTTTGTTAAAAAAAACATGTTAAATAAATGGTTTTTTTTGGGAAAATCTTAACAAAAATACTTTAAAAAATATCATTTTTTATGAATTTTATGTCAAAAATTAATAGTAATCACATGTTTTTTTGCAAAAAATAAGGATTCTTCTCATAAAATATCAAAGTGTAAACATTACAAGTAAAACTGATTAACAACTCTCAAAATTGAGCTTTATTTGCAAGCATAACTTAAAGTTAATCCATAATATCAATTAATCTATGTTCAACATAATCTAGAACATCATTAATGTCTTCTTCTACAACATTTTCTGCTTCATTTTGGTCATTGTCATCTTCTAATGGATCTTTCATGTTTGAAATTCTTCCAAAGTTTCCTTTTCCAATCATACCATATAACGGTGGTTGAGGTCCATTTGCCTTTTTTGCCACATATGATTCATTAAATTCCCCTTTCCTCAAACCAAATTCTTGCATTGCATTTGGATGAAATTGAAGAGCATTAATTAAGTTTTGAATTAATTTACATTGCACTGGGTCTTTCTCAATTGCAATGAAATTTATTCCTTTTTTTAGGCAACATGCTAATGTTCTACCTAATCCTCAAGAGCAAAAATAATAATTAAGCAAATTAGAATAAACACATAAAAACTAAAAAATAAAATATTTAAATTCAATTTTATATAATAAAATTACCTGAACCTGAGAAAAATCCAAAACCCAATCTCCTTCATTTGAACATAGATCTATAAGATTGTTAATCAATGCTTGTGGTTTTTGGTAAATGTTAACTTTATCTCCTTTTGCATATTTATCTTCATATGTTAGTTTTCTTACAACAACATCATGAGCTAGTACTTGAATATGACTCTTCACATCTAATCGATTCAGAAGAATAGGCTTATAACTATCCTCTTTTGTCAAACATTCAACATGCATGAACTCACAATAATTTAGAATAGGTTGATCTTTGGAAGAAATAAGATTTGACTTATGCTTGTAACATAACATAGTAAAAGTTCAATTAAATTGTACATAAACAAAAAAATTTAACATTAATCGAACATACAACTTCAATGTCTTACCATGTAAGCTACATCCTTGAGATTTTTTTCCCTTGAAGCTTCTTAATAACATTGCAAATTGTGTGTCAAAATGAAATGCCACAAATCTTCAAAGTGGTGATGTTGTGAATTCTTGAAAGCCTGTAACCACTTTACTAAAGGCTTGATAAGTATATGGTTCTCTATCATATTCAATGTCTCGGAAATTTAATCCATGAGGAATATCTGCAATAACTAGGGAATATTCACTTTTAGGTATGATTTTTGCAATGTCTTCACAATCACCTGGTATTATTTGATATTGGATACTCTCAAGCCCATTCCAAATGAAATGATTAAGAGTATGATCAAATTAAACATTCATAAGACACTACTTTCTCATCTTTTGCAACTTAATTTTTTCAATAAATCTTTTGAAAGTATTTGGTACTCTATTTCCATGCTTCTTCAACATCTTTATATATATATATATATATATATATATATATATATATATATATATATATATATATATAATAAAAACAGTTTACATATGAATAAAGTGAATATATAAATCAACATACCTTATTGAATGAAATATAAAAATATTTAAGTGTTGTTGTAGAACTTGATTCTGGGTAGTGGCGCACAACATTATTCCAAATGCCTTCAGTCAACATTTCAACCATATGTTTTTGTATTTTCATATAAATCTTCATATTGAATAAATAAAGTTAAAATTGTTAATATAGTGATATGTATAAAAAATTCTACCAAAAACATTATGTTTTATTTAAAATAAAATTATAATCAAAGGAAAATTAGAAATAATTCACCAAACTTACTTTTGAAATTCTACGCACATTTCATCCATTGACAATTGACTTGACTTCACACGAGATAGTACTAATTTGACTAGTTTCTCATCCTTCACTCCTTGCATTATTCTCCAAGGTGTGTTAGTCATATCCTCTTGAAGTTTCTTCATTTGAGAACATGTTTTAATTTTGGTAGATATTATGGGTTTACACTTTTTAACCTTATGTTTTTTTATGGAAATAATGTCCCACCGCTAAAAAGTCTCATCAATCAATTCCCATATCTCCCTAGTTCTAAATGGGAACTGGAAATGTTATCCATGCTTCTGGATATATTTGAATGCATTTTGCCATATTTCAATTTGATTTTTTCATCAATTTGATAATAATTTTCCATTAAAAAATCATTTTCAAAGGTTAGAATGACTTTTGCCTTATCCTCACCACATTTTTATATGAATTCATTATGAATAAATCTGACCCTTTGGGTGAAATTCATTTTAATTCTATACTCATTATATACATTATGATCTCATGTCAATAACTTTGATTTTTTTTCCGTTAAACCAGCATAAATGATACGCTTCACTATTTGAAAAAGACAGTTGTTGGGATATTACTCAATCAATTGTATTTTAGCCTCTACCAAATGGTTCCCTCGAGTTACATAATATTTATAAACAAAAAATTGTGTCTTGTCAAATTCTTGTTTGTTGCAAACTTTACGTGGATCAACAAGAACCACATAATCCACCACATGCACATATGGATTGAACTTGAACAATGTTTTCAGATTATGTACATGTAGGTGATATGCCTTTCTAATTTGATATTGAGATTGTCCTTCATCTGGACTATAGAATTGGTTGACATTAAGCTAAAATGTTTGACCACCACAAATTAAATTATTCTTCCTCAACTCAAATCGAATGGATTTTTTTTTTTAATAATTCCATCCTCTAACTCAACACCTAGTGTTATGATTTCTTTGCTTCCTTTAGAGCTTTCAGTTTGTTCTTCACTGCTGCTCATGACTTTTACAGGTTAACCAACATTTGATTTTTTCTTCTTACCGGTTAACATATCATTTTTTTGATAAACAAATTCTTCATTATCAACTAGAAGAGAGACATCTTTGGCCATTTTTATTTTTGTTGTTTGATTTGTTTTCTGCTTTTACACAACAATTCTAATCTCCTCCTGACTAATTATAACATAATTTTCAGCTTTATCTTCGACATCTTCAAAAGAAACATGTTTAGGTTTACTATATTGACCCACCTTAGTGAGTCTTGGTCGATACCCTCTTTGTACTATTGAAGTGTCTCGAGCTATTGATCTTTTCTTCATTCTACTTTATTCTTTTATTTTTGTGTGGAAAGTCTTGATCACAGTGATAATATTTGGCTCCAGATAATAAATACCCTCAAACATTTTTGCAAGAGGCTCAACAAAATCCTATGAAACAAAATAAAATATGTCAATGATTAATAATTTATAAAAAATTGAATGATCCTTACAATAATGCATAACACAAATATAAATAAGCATACTTATAATGTTATTTGCAATGTTGCTTACAATTTCTACACACAACTTTGTAGATGTTTCATCTATGTCATACTTGATCTTTAATAGAAGATATCTAACCTTTTCATGTTTATTAGACATTATTGCAAGAACATAAGTAATTTTAAACAATTTTTAACATAAAGTTTTTTTTTTAATTATAAAAAAAAAATTTAAAAAAACAAAATTATTTTAAATATTTTTTAATATTAAGTTTATTTTTTTATTTAAAAAACAAAACAAAAAAAATTTAATAATTAAATTTTTTTTTTCAATAAAATTTAATTTTAAAATTGTTTTAATATTATTTTTTGCTTTTTTAAATAAAAAAAATAAACAGTTTGTGCCTGCTTGGGGACAGAGGTTGCCCGAGCGGTGCTATGGAGTGATGCCGAACCGACCTCCAGCCCCTGGCTGGGCGGAGGTTGATTCAGCCAGCCGATGGCTGGAGGCCGTCAGACAACGCTCCACATCGACCTCTGTCTAGCCAATGGCCAGAGGCCGATCGGGTAGCGCTCCATAGCATCGTCTGGCCTTTAACCCTCGGCCAAGCAGAGGTTGATTCCAGGTATCGACCTCCGCCAAGCCGATGGGTGGAGGCCATTTGGGAGATGTTCTACAGTGCTACCCAGCCAGTCTCCGGCCCTAGCAGGGAAAAAAAATAATTTAAAAAAAAACACTATAATAAATAAATATATATATATATATATATATATATATATATATATATATATATATATATATATATATATATATTTATAAAAACTTATTAATATATATAAAGAAAGGGATTATTAAAAAAATTAAAAAATAAATAAACAAATTTGTTTAAATAAAAAAAAATTAAAAGAAAAAAATATAATTTTAAAAAAAATTTTGTTTGAACTTTTAAGAAAAACTAAAATAAAATAAATATAGGTGTTTTTTTATGTGCATGTTTGTTTTTTGGTTTTTTGTTTCATTGAGGAACCCAACAACCCAAAAAAAGAATTTTTTTTCTAAATTTTTGTCCTAAAAACCCTACAAATTTGAGTTTTTTTTTTTTTTTTTTTCGCTATTTAAATATAAAAAAATAGGGTTTTCGAACATGAAAACCATAAAAAAAATATTTTGGGAGCATAAAAACCATAAAAAATAGGTTATCCCAAAATTCATCTTTAAATGGTCAAAATAGAAGGAAAAATAACATTTCAAATGCGAAAAACTCTCGTTCAATGCGTTATCAGTGCCAACACAACGTCTTTGCAAAATTGCTCCAAGAAAACCCATAAGACTTGATGTGATGTGAAGAATAAAAATAGTGATTGTTATTATATAATGAAGATTGTGCGATTGATTTAGTGTTTCACGAATGTGGGATTAAAATTAAAACTATGAAAATTAATATGTAGTTAATATCATAGGTTTATATTAACTTTTATGCAATGTTGGAAAAAAAATAAAACATAAATTTATAAAATTAATTTCGTTACGTAGTCAATGTTAAATCATTTAAGTAAAAAAAATATTTTAGTTTGGAAGGAACGCATGAAAGGAATACTTTTGTGGATATTTTTAATAGAAAGTAGGGTGAAATATTTCAAGACCAAAAATTTAGTAAAATGCTTTGAAATACATTTTAGAAGAATATTTTGGAGGGAAATATTTGAAACGAAAATTTTGGAGAGTAATTTTTTAGCGAAAATTTTTGGAGGGAAAATTTGGAGAGAAAAATTTTAGCGATAATTTTTGGGGGGAATTTTTAGTTTTTAAGCTATATATTTTCATTGGGAGAGAGTGCATTTGTATATTGAACATCTTCTTGTGGAAAGTCATGGGTTCTTCTGATAGTGAAGCTTTTCTTTCTATAGCGTCAACATCTTCATCACACACCAACTCTATTCAGATTGATGAATATAACAGGAGTTCATTAACCATGAATAGAGAGTCAAATTTTTTACTTGGTTGTGATCCTAAGGATGATGAGAAAAAAATTGATAAAGGGTAGCAAAAAGAAATTTCTGTAAATTGAGAGTTAATTATTCCACTTATTGTTAATCCTAAGGATTATGAGAGCACCAGTGATAAATGGCATGATGAATAATTTCTAAAGTCAAAATTTCCACTTCGTCCTAATCCTAAGGATTATGAGGGCACCACTGATGAAGGGGGGATGAAGAATTTCTAGATTAAAATATCCACTTCGTCCTAATCCTAAGGATTATTTGAGCACTGCAAATGAAGGGGGGAATGAAGAATTTCTAGAGTTAAAATATCCACTTCATCCTAATCCTAAGGATTATGTGAGCACCACTGATGAAGATGGGAATGAAGAATTTCCAGAGTCAAAATATCCACTTCGTCCTAATCCTAAGGATAATGGGAACATCATTGATGAAGGGGGGAATGAATAATTTCTAGAGTCAAAATATCCACTTCATCCTAATCCTAAGGATTATGTGAGCACCACTGATGAAGAGGGGAATGAAGAATTTCCAAAGTCAAAATATCCAATTTGTCCTAATCCTAAGGATTATGTGAGAACCACTAATGAAAGAGGGGATGAATTTCCAATGTCAAAATTTCCACTTCATCCTAATGCTAAGGATTATGCGCGCACACTGATGAAGAGAGCGCTTGCCGTATGGTGAAGAATTTCTAGATTCAAATTTTTCACTTCATCTTAATCCTAAGAATTATGAGAGCTCCACTGATGAAGAGGGGGATGAAGAATTTCCAATAAATAGAGATTCAAAGCATCCACTTATTCCTAATCCTAAGGATTATGAGAGCACTAGTAAGGAAGGGAAGGGGCCAGATGAATAATTTTTAATGAATAAAGATTCAAAGCTTCCACTTAGGCCTAATCCTAAGGATTGTGAGATCACCAATGAGGAATGGGAGGATTAAGCATTCATTGCCAATGATAATTTTAGAGGCACAGATCTGAATAATGCATTTTCTCTAAGTAAGCGTTTCAAAGGCACTCATGGTGATGAAGAATTGAATCCTCCAAGGGAAGATTTCGAAATCATGGATGAAGATTGTGAAGAATTTCATCTGAGTTAGGGTTTCAAAAGTGTAGATGATTCCTGTGAATTTTTTTCTTCAAGTGAGAATTGTAATGAATCTTTTCCAAGCAATGATGTCGATGAATTTCTTAAATATGTTCCGAATGATGATAGTGGGGATAATATTCCTCCTAATGGTGATGCAACTGATTTTACAAAGGATAATGGAACGATCAAGACATTGTAAGAAATTATTTTAACTGGAAGTAGGAGTAGACCTTTTCATATCAATCCAAAAAATCCCAGTTATACAAGGGTTAGGACAACATATCTCATGAGCAGAAGTTATGTCATTCTTCTGATTTCAAGTGAATGTTGTCTAAATGATTGCTTGAAACATATGGATTTCAACTTTTCTTTGGAGAAAAGAAAAAGATAATTGTGAATGAATAAAAGCATGCAAAATTCATATTTAGTGGGTTGCACACAATCTACACCAGCATGTTATGATTATCATATTGGGAATGTAGTGATATGCAGAAAGACTTTCAAAATGTTGCATTCAATTAATAATTTGCATTTGTCAAGAATCCAAGAAAGACTGGGAAATGATCCTGTTATTTCTCTATTAATTCTTTAGTTGTGAGATTTTTTGTTTTTAGTTAAGAAAACTAGAGGTAACCACAGACCTACTTCAAACTCTAGGATCTTGCCTTCCTAGGGTTCAAAGAGGGCTCTCCCTTTAAAGTTTAACTTTTTTTGATTTGTAATTATTAGGCTAATTATGAATGTGCAGTTTTGGTTTGGTTTTGATTGATTTGGTGGGAAAAAATAACTTGAAGGGATGGATAGTGGGAGATATATTTTTCCATTGGGCTAAGGATTCAAAATCAAGCTAACAGAACTGGGCTCAAGGCCAAAAGGTCAAATGTTTTCAGGGCAAGATAGATAACCCTTTGAGATCTTGGAAAGTTTTTTTTGTGAGGTGGTATGATCGGGATAAAGGGAAATTAAGAATCCTTTAATTCGGAAAAGGGAAGTATTAGGCAGAGGTCAAATGAGTGAGAGAGAAATTAACAATTCTCTACACTATAAATGAGAGGAAAACATAGAAATGATAACTAGTTAAAAATAGGGTGCTCTTAACAAATCCTGTAGTAATACTCCTAGTTATTCATTCAAATTTAGAATTAAACATAGATGGATGCATGTAACAAAGAAAGATAACAATGACAAGTAATGAAATATTTCACTCCAAATAGCTCATCCCAGGAATCCTGAAGTATGATGCCAATTGGTTGATCTAGTCTACTACTCGAAATTTGAAACACAAAGCTTTGAAGTCCAACAAAAATGACTATACCATTCTCCAGCAATTTATTCCACCAAAAATACTTCTAAAGATGAATCATTTATACATAGTTATTTAAAAAATATCCTGGAATGCTTTTAGGAATTATCTGAGGGAAAATAAAATATCATTACAATAAAATAGACACAACAGCTTAACAAATCAGCAAGCTGTCCTATCTACCCAAAAGAAATAGAAACTTCTTTGAGGATAGGATGCAGTTGGCTACCTTGGTTTCCTCCTTGCTGGCTTTAGATATTTTAAATTTGTTTTGAAATCTGCTCTGAATTGTCTGATACTCTTTCTCTAATTCTCTTTATTCATTGATACTCTCTAAACTATGATACTCTTTAACCCTTAGTCAAAACTGTTTATTGTTGTAAAATTTGTTTTGACTGTAAATCAGAAAACATTTTTTTCATCCTTTCATCTGTCTGTATTTTATCCTTCATAATAAATCTGTGAGTGATTGCCAATCCTCATTTGTAGGAATTTGTATATTTTTCAATTTCTTGAATTTTTCATCAGCTTCAGTGTATCTCGAAAAGGTTGGCTTGATGACAAACAAATGTTTGATCTCATGCTACAAATAAAATAAGTCTTCAAAGTTTTTGAGTAAGACATTTCCTGCTGGAATTCCCTGTTCGTGTGGTTTATTCACCTGCTCCTTTGCAAATTCTCAAATCTTTTTATCATAGTCATTGTGAGGCATCAACTTATCATTAATAACCATAATATCAGGCAGTCCTTTTTGCCTCAAATTTGTGAATTTGACCATAAACCTGGTTATGGCAGTATTCATATTTTCAGAATTTTCTTCTAGTTGTTTCATTAAATTCTTCTTTGTAGTAACTTTCCTAATTTCTAGGATAGTTGTAGTCATGTATGTCATCTTGAGTTCTTCCAACTCCTGTCTATTTTTGCTATTAAGGAAAGTGATCAGCCTTAAAGCTTGCTCTAGTTTATCAGCCAGTTCACTTTGAGTCTTTTGAATTTCTGCTTGAGCTGTTAGTAACAATTTCTTTTGTTCAAAAATCACCTGAATTGAAGGCCATACACCATGGATGGCTTCAATGACATTGTTCCAAAGGTATTTTTTGATGTATGATATTTGATCCTTTAAGGTTAACTCCTTTTGCAGATTCTTCAACTCTTCATTTAATCTGATGGCCTTTTTCTCATGTGTTTTTGAATTTATCTGGGCCAATTTGTTTGAATTCTCAAGATTTTCTACCATCTTTGTCAACCTATTAATTTTAATTGTCTTTAAATAAATTTCTTCCATTGCTTTCAATAGTTTACTGGCCATATCTGTAGGATGAATTGTTGTTGAGGATTACTCAACAACTAATGTGGTGGATGAAGTCACTAGCACTGCAGTAGCCAGTGGAACTTTTGGTGCCAACTCATCAGCTAGAGTTGAAGGCACAACATTAGTGACCATGGCAATAACTATAGGTGGCTCTAGTACTTTCATTGTTTCCTTTTCCTGGAAAAGTTTTTCCATCTGAATCTCCATCTCCATATTCTATCCTGTAAGCTGAAAGATGATGTTCATCACGTCATCTTTGTCATTCTTTTCCCGTATGATTTCTTTAGCCTGGGGATGTTCACTTGGAGGAAGTTTGAGTTGTTTCCTCAAGGCCGCAATGTCCTCATTCTTCTTTTTCAACAATAACTCTACTGCATTGACATTTGCAGGATCATATCCCACTTTAATTACCAGTTCTTATAAGGATTTAATTCTTAGATCCTTAGCATATAATGAGGCCTTATCCAAATTCATCTGATCTTGCATATTTGTGATAGTGTTCTCAAGTTTTTGAACACTCATGGCTTTTGTTGTAACAATGTGTTATGCAGGTAAATCCTCCGTGCGGACAAAGATGATCCCTATGGCCCTAGGGTGGGTCTAGAAACAAGGATACATGCTAGAATATAGGTTCCTAACTACAAAATGAAATAATACACGATAGATTGACCTACCTTTGGTCCAATGCTATTGTTGCAGTTGTGATGGTGGTGACCTCTCGTTCCTGCCTTGGCAAGTCACAATCCGTTCGTATTCATGCTCAGATACCTACACATAACACAATACACAAGAGAAGCATAGAGAATAATAACTTCATTTGAAATTAATAACCAGTCAAAGAGGGATAGCATGTTGCATTAAATCAAACAAATATAACACAAAACAGGAACCCAAATGCTAGTCATGTATATCTATAAGTAGAAGGAAGAGGTACAATTGGTGCTTTGATGTCACAATCTCCTTCAACGGGGTTCAGCCAAAGCGCATCTCAGAAATTGTCAAGGGATTCAGATGGGATAAGGGCCTCAAGCTCTCTCAATGGAGTTTCTCCTTGCTCTATCTCTTTCTCAATGTAACTCTTCAATCTATGCTCAGTTATTCGGCTATAGTATCAGTTCTCCAAGTTCAGCGAGTTGATGAGAAGAGAGATAGTTTCTTTTATAGAGGAAAAGGAGGAGGTTGGGATCCCTACAAAGGTGGGAGGGAGTCCTATCCTTTAGGAGAGTTCCAAGGGAGGTGGAAACTACTAACTAAAGGAGGGAGTCCATGGTTGTTTCAGTTCAACCACTCCCAATGACTCATCCTCGAGGTGGTTGGAATGGAACTTCTGCCTCTATTTTTAAAAAACATTCCATAAACAGCTTGGCGTGGGTGTTTAACTGGGACAAAGCACTAACTGGCACGAGATCAGTGTTAATTTTCCAGCTCGGCGCGAGAGTGTAACTGGCTACTCGCACCAAGGCAAAAACAAGGGTTTTTACAGTCCTGCTCAGGGAATTGTCAACAGGAGGAATATTGCTCTCATGTAAAGGGATGCAATGATGGTCTTTGCAGGGCATGACACTTCTTATTAGTCACAGAAATGACCCTCCAATGTGCGAGTTGGGGATTGCAGAGACAGTGACAAAATGCTGTGTAACAGATGCCCCCTAAAGCATGAGGTCTGAGGGAGAGGGAGGGGCGAAATGCTTTATGAGAATGCGTTTGAACCAAACACCGCTGTCGGAAAACCTGCAATTACAAATAAAACTGATATCTGTGATACATGAACATGTGGCATGGGCGCAACCATCCATAATAGAGTACAATAAAATTGAGATCCGCGGTATGGACGCAGCCATCCAGCAGTAAGGATCAACAAATAGACTCAGGTATGTTCGCGGCCATCCAATCAAAAGAGTCATGTAATAAGTCATGATAATCCACAAAAAATCCGCAGCCTGGATTTTATCAGACAAAACCCAGGATCTTGCGCTCCCTCTCGACCCGAACAAGTACAATTTCAAGCATGCAAATGTATGAGCTGAAGTCGAACATGCAAGAAAATTGTCTGATTACCAACCAATGATGAAAGTCGTTAACAGACGCGAGAGAAACCACCAATGATGATGATGGCTGTCAAGGTACAAAAGGTACAATCTACGGAATATGAACAGTGATCTGACGTCGAACACCCGCAGAATCATTCGATCGAAGGCCAATGATGTGAACCTTGCCTCGAATGTGAAAAACCTGCCATTGAGGCATGCAGGCTCCAAGGTAAAAGAAGGGAGTCTCTAGATCAAATTCCTGGATAATGAGCTGAAGTCGACAGGAAGTGACCCGGTCAAAGGAGGGCAATAATGTTTCCCACATCATCGACACGAGACAGAGGAACATGATGAAAGTGAATCAAGTCTAACAGGGAATCAGAGGAAGGTTGACAGCTACAAAGGCAAACTTCTCTTGAACATATCAACGACATGACACTGGATTTAGCAGTATTTGACATCAAGGGATCTGAGGTCATGATGATGTGGCAGAGAGAAAATGAGAGGTCAAAAGAGATTACCCAAACCCATGAAGGCAAAAAATGACGAAATGAGATGTCTCCAACCCGACACGAATTGAAACAAGTGTCATGTTCAAGAGCGACATACTGCCGACATAACTAAAACCGGGTTCCATTTTCCCCCACCGTTTCTAGCGAGTACCCCAATTATTTTTTAAAACAAGCTTGAAGGGGATAGCATGTACTGTAAGTTTGTCCTTCGGACAAATCCAACCTAGTACATTTTACGAGCCCTAGGAAGGAGGAACTCGAGTAACATCATGGTGACGAAATCTGATGTCATCAAGGTTTAACGAGTCTGAAAAAGGGAGAACTCGACATCTTTTCATGTTTAGAGAGTTTGAAAAGAATTTTCATGTTTAGAGAGTTTGAAAAGAAGGCAGAAAAGAAAACTCCAACAGTCTCTTTTCGTAGGTAGTCTCATAGATCCTAAAAGGTAGAAAACTGTGTCTGAGAGAACCTCTTAGTCGCGATAGGCTAAGGTATTAATTTTTCATAAATAATCCATCCCAACCCGAAAAAGGTTTAAACATATACCGTGTAGATATCGTTTCGCAGCCATTTAACGAGTTCAAAATGACAAGAATCTTGGCAATATTTTCAATTTTAGAGAGTCAGAAAAGAGTTGAAAGATGACTCCAGTAGTGACTTTTTCGTGTTTTTACCGAGTCTGAAAAAGTATAAAATATAACTCGTTATTTCATCACTGTTGTGTGAAAACCTGCTGCTGCACAAGAGACACGTGTAAAACCCATTTTTCGAAATAATATATTAAAATAATTGAAAAATATGTCTTAAAACCTAATTAGGGTTGTGAAAAAGTTACAAAAAGCCAAAAATGGTAAAAACAATTACTTTTCACTTTTTACCTCTTGTGAAGCAATAGTTACCCATTTAGCACTGTGATTTTGTGGCGACGATAGCGGATGATCCAATAGTCCAATCTCGATTTCGTTAGTTCCAGGTAAGAGCCGTCATCTTTCCCTTCTTTTTGAGTCATTCCTTTCCACCTGCAACTTCCAGTTTCGAATTATGGAGGAGAAAATGTGAAAAATAGGGCACGACGGTTGGCGCGGGTTTCGGGTACGGAGTCGCGCCAACCGCCTGATTTTATACACTAGGGCACACCAGTTAGCGCAACTGTTTGTGAAACAGTCGTGCCAACAGCAAAAACCATTTTTATGTCAAAAATCCCAAGTGATAAACCAAATTTTCACAAATTCTGATGTTCTCATTAGGCTAACAATGTTCATATAACAATCTTTGCAGGTATAAAGCAGCAAAATGGTCATAGAATGGAAAGAACGGGAACATAGTGAAGAAGATGAGCTAGCCGTGGAAAATGAGAGAGTCATGGAAGCTCTCAGAAACTGTGGACTGAAAAAGTTCTTCCTATCACCATGCCTCCGAGCTCAACCGGAGCTATTACAGTATCTGGTTAGCATATGGGACGAAAATCAAGAAAAGTTCATCCTTCGAGATCAGGAACTTGAGATTGAAGTCTCTGACGTCTATTTTATCACAGGATTATCGCGTAGAGGAGCAGCACCAATCCTAACCGGCACTCGGCTGTGCATGGAGAACATGACCGTGGTGATGGACAGGGTATGTCCAGGGGTATGGAAGGGATTAGGCAGTGGGAAAATTGATATCCAAACTATCCCAGACTTGACACTAAAAGTAGTGTTACATACTATCACAGGAGCTGCGGGATCGCAAGCACCGCATGAAGCAACAAAGAAACAATTGCTTCTTGCTGTTGAATGCTTGTCACCAATCATCTACAATTGGGCAGAGGCTGTGACAATAAACATGAAACGCCAGCTAACAAAATGCAATAAGGGAAAATTGAAGCAATTCGGTTATGGGTCTATTCTGGTATCATTCTTCTTGGAACAACTACCAATATTTCAGTGGCAGGAGGTTATAGTTCCGACACCACCAGTGAGAGAACCACGGATGGCCCGATGGGCAGCTCTAATGCCAAGGGCAGGGGGCGGTCAACAGATGTCCTAGAGAGCGGAATTTTTTATTGGCTCCGCCGACAATTGATTGTCGTGGATGACTGACCCTACTCTGGTACAGATTTCACTGATGATCCGGACGTCCCACTCCCAGAGGGAGAGGATTGGGATGAAGATTTGGGTGATACTCATTTTTTAATTTTCATGAGTATTATGATTTTTTACTTATGCATGTTCTGACATTAAATCCATGTGTTTGCAGATGTTGGCCCAGAGAGACCCGCTGGCATGTCACCGATAGCGAGGCGAATCCCTCGCGATTTCGACCCTCAAGGTGAGGGCGGCGAGGAAGACGAGATTGTGTGCAATCTGGAGGGAATCACATGCGGAGTCCTGGACTATGAAAGATTTGACGACGTTCCTTGCGCCTATCAGAGGCATACCGTAGGGGTGCCTAGCTGAATTCACCACTTGCTGGGGCAGCTTGTACGGACAGCGACATGCTACCATGAGCATCATGCTGATTAGACACCTAGGTTTTATCTGAAAATTTTGAGAGACATGATGTCTCAGGATGTAACAGAAACACGCATATTTTTTGAAGTTATGATGCACACTGATGCAAACATTCGATATATATATATATTTTCCTACATGGATCTTTTACATATGATGATGTTTTTACAAACTACACAAATGTCGATCTAATACAATGTTAGCCACTGTATCAGTTAATGCATTCATTCGTCTAGGAATATGTTGATATGTGATTAAATCAAAATGTCTTTCCAACAAACGAATACGCAAATACAATCTCAGAATGTGCAGATTTCTAACTGAATAATGACCATTGAGTTGCACAACGACAAAGCTATGAATCTAGATTTACAAGAAATGCACGTATGACGAGGTTGATTGCCTCGGTTAATAGTTCAATGACAGCGCTATATTCAGCGACATTGTTTGTAGTGCGTCCTAGACAAATGCCTTGCAAATCTATTAACCCACCAGCAGGATCATAAATTACCCAAGGCCCAGGCTGCTGAAGACAAATTACTGGTACTGTAGGAAGCACCATCTGCGAAACCAACATAAGGGGTAATAGACATCTACACAATAAGCAAGACCCAATAAGCAGGAAAACGCTCACAAAGCACACCAAACTGAAAACATGTACAAAAATGAAAACAACACCTATGTACACCAATTACGCATGAATGCCTCACACATAATATTTTTTGAGATACAACCCATTTCTGGGTTGTTCAAGAGGATGACCTTCATAATCTATGAGCTCATAGGCCCCATTTTGCAATACACGCTTAACGATGTAGGGCCCATGCCACATGGGTTGAAATTTGCCTGCCCCTAGCTTGTCATGACCTTGGTCGTACAGGAGGACGAGATCTCCTTCCATGAAGGAACGAGGGTAAAATGACTGGTCAAAATGAGCTTTGACCCGCTTTTTCTGTGCATCGATAACTAAAGCAGCAAAGCGGCGAGTTTCATCCAGCCTTTCTAAATACAGGAGACGCTCTTCTTTTGGCGAAGTATTTGGCAGTAATTCAACAGCCAACTTGAGTGAAGGTATTTCACATTCAATCGAAAGTGTAGCTTCGAGACCATACACCAACTGAAAAGGAGTAAACCCAATTGTGTTCTTAACTGAGATTCGGTACGCCCAAAGAGCCAAAAAATAACATGAGATGCCAATTGGATTTATGGATCCCAATCGTACGTTGAAGCATGGTGACAAGAACTTTGTTTGTAGCTTCAACCTGGCCATTGGCCTGAGGGTAGTATGGTGTTGAGTTGTCGTGACGCAGACCCAACCTAGAAGTCAACTCCGCCACCATATAATGCCGAAAATGAGAACCATGATCGGTAACGATGGTTTGAGGGACACCAAACCTAACATAATGTGATTGAATATGAATTGAGCAGCTGTTTTACCGTCGACGACAAGTGTAGGCATTGCTTCGGCCCATTTGGTGAAGTAGTCTATGGCTATGATAATATAGGCATGCCCCCCGACCGAGTGAGGGTTACACATCATAAAATCGATGCCCCACTTCGCAAAGGGACCAACGGTAATGACAGGGTGAAGAGGAATGGGTGGCTCACACATCTTGCATTGATAAATCTAGCAATCATGACATTTACGAACCGCGACAATGCAGTCTTTGAAAATAAAAGGCCAAAAATAACCAGCATGAAGAATTTTTTGTGCAGTAGCATAACCAGACATGTGACCACCACAGGCGCCACTGTGACAATCATTAAGGGCTGTAATATTCCTAATTAGCACAGCTAATTGGAATATTTCATTTTTGTATAGTTTTGCCGCCTTTAGTTAAATTAATAAATAAAGTGAGAATTAGGGGGTCAACTCACTTTAATAAAATAAAGTGCTTTCCTAGTTGATGAACGTTGTGACTTAAAGGGGTGGCCTTGGGGGTCCACACACACATGAGGGGAGGCCTCACGCTGACCCTAAGGTAACTGCGCAGGTCAAGGAGGAGGTCAAGGACGCAGTTAGGGTTTTTGAGGGAGCTAGCACTATAAAAGGTGGGGTTTCACTCCATTTGGCATGGTTGATATGTTATTGATATTGAGAGCTAGACTTCTGTCTACTTCAGCACGCCGGTTGTTTAGTCGGTCTGCAGCACTGTTTAGTGCGAACTGAGTGTCTCCGGTCGGAGATCTCGCCCTTGGCTCCGGGGGACTTCGAGTGCCTGCTCGAGCAAGGGTTTTCCTTCAGTTTCAGTTGGTGATTTGCAGTGGATTTCTGGTGGACGTTTTGCAGAGGAGCTGCCCCTTGAGTGACTGCGCAGTCTAGGAGAGAGGACGCAGTTTCAGTTAGGGAGGACGCAGTCATTGTTGTGCAGCGTTGTTGTGAGGTGGTTTGGCGGTGGTTACAGCGTTTTCCAGCATTGGGAGGTTGTTGTTTCAGCCGGAGGTTTTGCAGGAGGATTTTGGCCCCTTTTCCCAACGTTTCCTTGAGCTTCTGCGCTGTTCCTGGGAGAGACAGCGTTTTCATTGAGGAGGGGTTGTTTGGTGGATTTTCGGAGGTGGAGCACTTGCTTCACGGTTTCTGGGTTTTGTCCGGAGGGTTGAGTACAGCTAGCCTTCCGATTTTCAGCTCATTCTGGTGTGGGGATCAGCCCCTAGTTCCAGTACATTGCAGCAGCAGATTTCTACGGCAGTTTTCTCCAGCAGCTAGGACGTAGTCTCTGTTGCAGCCATTTCTTATTCTGAGAGGGTCTCCACTTGCCTAGGGCAAGGATAGGTGCACTTATTCTGATTATCTCTTGTACCCATATACATGTATTCTCAGATTAATAAAATGGCTTAGCGTTCTGGTATTTTATGTGTATTGGTTCCATATTCTAGTTCCGGCATTTTGTTCTATATAGCTGCTTGTTGTTTTGCTGTTTATTACTGTTTATTTCCCGTTGGGGATATTACAAGGGCTTTCTCAGCCTCCTCAAGAGTCAAACATCGACGGAGTATGGAATCGACTCCGATGCAATAGAGTGTATCTCCAACTATACGATAAGGTTGTGAATGATGGCGGATGCGTCGGCGGGCGTCCTTCGTCAATTCAGATCTAAAAGAGGAAGTCTGGAGATATACGATAATATCACCGTACCAAGGATCGAGGGTGCTAATCAAGAAAAGCGAATCGTCCGGAATGTACTCTTCAGAATGAGAAGGAGCGGAGTCAGAAGGGAGAGAACAAAGTAAATTAGCAAAGACCAATGATTTCTTAGACTTGGCAGCAGTAAATTCCAAATCAAACTCTTGGAGGATGACAATCCACTTCGAGTATTTGCCCCCCAGCAACTTTCGAGACAATATGTAGGTCATAGGGTTGCAATCAGAAATTACAGTCACAGTACGCAAAAGAATATAATGATGAAAACACTGGACCACCTGAACTGCAGCCAACGCTAACTTCTCAACATGAGCATAACGTGTTTCTAGGTCGAGAAGGTTACGAGACAAGTAATAAATAACATGCTCGTGACCGTCATCATCGTCTTGTACCAAAACCATGGCAATCGTGCTGAAAGCGGCAGCTAAATAGAGGGAAAAAGCACGATGATAATTTGGAGGGCGAAGTAAAGGAGCATTGACAAGCAATGTCTTCAACGCATCAAAAGATATCTGAGTGATTTCACCCCAACAAAAAGGGACGCCCTGCTTCAACAATCATGTGAATCCTTTAGCTACTTCGGCATAGTTAGGTATAAAACGACGTAATAAATTAGCCTTCCCTTGTAGACTCTACAACTGATGCAATGAGGAAGGAGAGGGGAGATTGACAATAGCCTCAACCTTAAGAGGATCGAGGCGAATTCTGTCTTTAGACACGATAAACCCTAAGAGTCTACCGGAATCAATGCAGAAGACGCACTTGTGCGGATTAAGCCGAATATTGTAGCGTCTACAACGAAGAAAAATCTGACGAATATGGTCAGGATGATCCCTACGCTTAGCCGAATGAGCCGGAAGGTCATCCAGATAAGGTTGCACGATGTGACGAATATCATGAAAGGCATAGGACATCGCGCACTGAAATGTAGCCCCAACATTCTTTAAACCAAAAGGAAGCTTCTTATACGCGAAGGTACCCCAAGAAATCGGATAAATGAAACCAGCCTTAAGAAGCTTTTCAACTTCGGCTTTAATGGCGGCAACTTTCTTAGGATGGACCAGACGAAGATGTTGGCAAACAAGTTTTGAACCGAGGTAGGTAGGAATCTCATGTACCACGATGCTAGGATCAATGCCGGGCATTTCCTTGTAGGACCATGCAAAGACATCACGGAATTCGCGGAAAAGGCTAGTATAGACTCATACTTCATCGAAAGAACAAGTAACCCCAAGATGGATGTTCTCGACAATTCCCGGTTTAACGGAAATGTCAATAGGCATCGTTTGCGTAATGTTGCTCAAGTTACCTTCGGAAAAGACTTCATGTATCTGAATAGGTGTTTGAAGCGAAGGAGAGGGAACCTGAGAAGAAAACTGCTCAAGACAAGTAGACATGGTCCCGAGACTTGGAAAAAACGAGGAACGATGATGACCATCGTCCCACGGCAGATCTTCAAGAGACATGGTTTCCACGATGGCCTCATCAGAGGGAAACACTTCTTTCAAAGGGTCAGGTGAATCAGAATCACTGAGCCAAGGGGATTGAGAATAAATGTCAAGAGACATGCTCAACGGAGCAGAATTAGAAAGTGGAGGATCCGAAGCTGCGATGAGTTCCCAATAATCAATCTCAATCGGACTCAACGGCATCAAATCTCCAAAGGAATCAATCTATTCAGGTGAAGGAATAACCCATGGGTCATTGGTGCGAGAAATCATGTTGACCTGAACAGTATTCGATGGTGGAAGGGGAAAAACACCCATGAGGGCAGGATCCTTGAAAAGGTCTGGCCCTATGCTCTCGTAGGGAGTAGGAATCTTATCCACGTACGGAACGTTGTTCTCGGAAGTAGAAGTGAAAAAAGACAACTGATCGACAGTAATAATATTTCCTTCATGCGGGAATTTCAAAACAAAAAAGAGAGTGGACGGAACACACAACATGGCGTGAGTCCAACTGCGACCGAGGAGAAGATTATAATTGAGTTTAGCGTCAATGACTTCAACCTCGACATTGACTGTTTTCCCTTCCAATGCAATCGGCAAACTAGCGAGAACACCAAGAGGTTTAGACTCTCTTCCATCAAATGCCTCAAGGGCATTGGGCGAAGAAGTGAGAGCTGGAGAACCAATGGCTTTCCAGCAAGTAGATGACATAACATAGGTAGACGCACCCTCGTCCACAACTGCCCGGTGAATATTCAAACCATTAATACCCACTTGGATAATGAGCGCAATTTGGTGCGGGAGTCGCATGATGAAATTCTCTAAGTCGAAAGCAAGAAGGCTAGTATCGGCAGGATTGACCCCACCTATCGCAGATAACAAAGCCTTCCGTTGAGACAGACAACTCTGAAGTACTTCTAGAGCAGACATAGCAGACAGCACCTGAGCCAAATCCTCAACAATACTGTAATGCTGAGCAGCACGGGTATTAGGATTGTAAGAATACTTACGGAGTACACCTTCGGAAGGTGGCCATACAACGGGTTCGGTGCTAGGCTATTCAATCTCAAGAGGGCTAGAAACAGGCGGAGGAGGAGGACCATCAGCAATCTCCTTCCCTGTTGCCTGCCGCGAGCCAGAATAATCTTTCGATTGAGTAGCAATGGAAACAGGTGCAGAACCGTTCATCATGAAGACCTGAGAACCAAAAGGGGTAGAGGACTGAGGTTGCTCTACCATCTGCGTTTGCTAAGTTGGGAAAGGTTCTTTAAGAAAGGTCGGAGCGCCTTGGGTGCCTTTGAGCAATCGATTCACTTCAGACTGTCGGGGACAGTCCTTGGTGAAGTGCTCTTCATCACAAATCAAACAAGGATACTTCGGTTTGCGTTGAGAATTATCAGCAGAACGAGGTTTCAGAGAATCCTGTTTCGAGGTATCGGCTTTAGCTTTACCTTTACCCTTCTTCTTACCTTTAGAAGTGTTATCTGTAGGATTGGCCTGAACGACATTCACCTCTGCGGGTTTTCCAGAATTCCAAGTTGCTTGAGAAACAACATTATTGGAAGAAGTAGACTTCTGCTTCCCAGAGTTGGATGAAGAAGATTTCTAAGAAGTCTGAGATACAGAACCAATAATACCATCAACAAATGGAGTTGTTGGTGGTTTAGAAGTTCCAGGTCAAGGAGCATCAGGCAAGATATCATATAATGCGTCGGACTGAGAGTACACAAGATCAAGGTACTGGGCATAAGCAATGGCTTGTTCCTCGGTTACACATGCCCCCATAGCTATGTCTTTGGAAATCTAATTGACAAAGGAGGTAGTGAACCAATGAGTCAGAAGCTGATCAGGAATCTCAAATTTGATCATACGACGACGATGCCGCCACTCATGAATATGATCCGAGATATGAGTAGCTCGGTCTTGTTTCAATGAAGTGAGGAGATGCGTCCCAGTCTCATAGCAGATTGGTAACTGAAAATGTGTAAGGAATGCCATGGCCAAGGAATTGAAATCTTGAAAAACTCCACGAGACAGCTCAATGTACCACTTTGCAGCAGCACCAGTAAGAGTTCGCTGGAAAAGATGAAGTCGAATAGAATCGTCAACCCAAGAGTTAGAAGAACACCACAAGTGGTAAGTCATAACATGTGTTTGGGGGTCTTCGCCAGGTTTACCCTCGAATTTAGGACAATCACCGAGAATCTTGGTTGAAACCGAAGGCCAATACGGGTTATGGAGAATAGGATCATTCATCAACTTTGACACATTGGGTAGTTCCAACGTAGCAAGAAACGGTAGTTGAGTATTAAAAGTCATCGGAGGTTGTTGATTAGGACCCGTGTGTACATTTCACCCTGTCCGAGCTCGATTCTGTCCCCATACGTTTTGTCCCGAAGGATTCGGATCATAGGGATTAGAAACAGGATAATTCGGTTGATACTGGGGTTGAGGACTAGGATATTGAGTCGAAGTAGACCACGGAGGTCCTTACTGAGCAACATAAGGATTTCGCTGTGGAATGTAAGCATGGCTTTGAGGTTGATGATATATAGGTTGATTTTGAGGGTAAGGAATTTGGGGCGCACAATATATCGGTTGATATGAAACTTGAGGGTAGTAAGCGCCCTGCAATTGAGCAGGCTGACCTTGCGGAGCAGGTTGAGCAGGCTGCTGAGCAGGTTGACCTGGCTGAGTTGGGTAAACGGGTAGATCCGGTTGTGGAACCGAAGGAATCTGCTTGTGAGAAGGTTGAAACGGCTGCTGAGCTGGTTGAACCGGCTGTCGAATCGAATATTGAGGACCACCGGGTTGCCCTTGTGGGAAAGGTTGGCCTGATGGTTGTGATAGACTAGGTTGTCCCTGATAACCAAGTTGACCCGGAGACAGACCGTAGGGTTGTCCTAGTTGCACAATATTTGGGCCATACTGAACGTGCAGCTGTGATTGAGGTGCAACAGGTTGTCCTTGTGGTGGATAAATTTGCCCCCTAGGACCAAAAGACGGTCTTGGTTGATTCAGAGGTTGACTAGAAAGACCGGAGGGTTGTCCACGTTGGACCAAAGGTTGCCCTTGTAAAGGTTGGCCTTGTGGACTGTATGGTTGTCCCTGTGGACCAGAAGCAGGACCCTGCTGAGGCAAAGGTTGTCCCTGAGAGGGTTGTCCTTGTAAGCCAGAGGGTTGCACGGGCAAGGTAGGTCCCAAATGAGTAACATTCTGATAAGGATCAATAGGAGTCAAATAGACCGGATTACCATACACATCATAATGGTGCGGATATACATATACGGGATTACCAATAGCATCATAATGACGAGGATCTCTAGGAGCTTGGGACTGCTGAGAACCCTGAGAACTCTGCTGTTGAACAGCCAACAGATATTCTTCAAAATTAAGACTGCCAGGAGTCACAGGAGTAGTGGAAACTAAACTAGAAGCCACACAGACCGTCGGTTGGACTGGAACAGACGTAACAGTAACCGACGAACGAGGAGTCGAAGGTGATAGCCCTAACGAAGGTAGGACCGAACTCCGAGGAGGAGTTACTGTACTGGATTGCGCAATGGAGGTAACACCAGACATAATCTGACTCAAGGACCTATATCCAAGCGGAAGTGACACAGACAGTGGAGAAGATTGGATAGAGACACGAGGGAGATCTTTGGGAAAAAGATGATATTCTCCCAAGGAAACAGGCATATCTTCACTACCAACAGGACTAGAGGAATCCATATCTGATCCTACCATAAGATCTACCAAAATACTATGGGGACTAGGAGGTATCGCAGCAGCAATAAACGAGGAGCTCAACGTAAGAGGAGGAAAATCCCCTTCTTCCCCAAAACCAGACCAAGCACTTGAAGGAGGCCAATTGAACTCAACTAACTCATCAAGCGGAGATCAAGTAGCAAGGGGTTGGATAGACGGGAGAATACGCTGCGAAAACTTAGCAGACTTAGTGGACTGAGGGGTTTCAAAAGAAACGTCTGGGAAAGAACTACCACTAGGAGGCAGTGAGGACGAAAAAACTGGATGTTCCGCCACTTTGATCGTATATCAGAATAGGAAGGAAAAAGATAACCAATCGACAGTTCCAAGATCAAGAACTAAGGAAACAAATCGGGCCAAGAACAAAACTTTTAATGGGCGTGAAATCGTAGGTGATTTATTTTATGATACTGAAATCAAAATTCGTTGTTTCATGTTTCAAGAGTCGAGAAACAGGCAAAAGATGACTCTAGTCACTTTCAATTTGAAATGAGCGTAAAAGGACAAGTGCTCGATGATCTCTTCTCTTATTTAAAGAGTCACGAAAAGATCGAAATGACTACTTAGGCACTCTAAGCAAGAGGGTGTCCTAGGTTTCCGTGAACTTCCATATACACCTTGGTGATCAAATGAAAGAAAAATGACCAAGGACTTACCGTATGTGCAGGTAGTCTCCCTGAATGCTGTGTTCAGTGTATCACGGTTACAAGGCGACAAACTCGGCTTCCTATGGATAAAAGGATTGTAACCTAGAGGGGTCTCTCTTTATATACGCGACGGTACGAGGAGCACAAGTCTGTACTAGCGCTGTCTGAAGCCAAAAGGTGAACGACAGCTACTAGGTTTTAAGACGCTGCAACACGTCTCTAGCCTAGACCACTAGAATATTGCGTTAGGTTTTAATGTTGCCTTAGGTTCATTGAATGAATTTTAACAGTTGATCTTGGATTATGTTTCAATTTTAAGGCCATATCGAATTTGGAATTCAACTTCCTAGATGCAAACTATATGCAAATAAACATATTTTCCAATTAGATGAATGCTAGTTATGAGAAGGATGGAAATCTTTCAAACAATAACAAACAAGGAAAGTATGCGAAGAAAACTTCTAATGCCTCTAATGCAATCAATCGAAAACTAAACTCTTTCCTAGATTTAACAAACACTAGTTATGCAAAAGAATCATTTCAATTTCGATGAAAAGAATGCAAAATATATATATATTTTTTTAATTTTTCAAATGAAACAAGGCACACAATGCACTAATTCAATGAAAAATAAGCATGAGCTTAAGTACGCGAATGTATGAATTGGAATCGAATGGCTCGACCAAATACACAATGAACACAAAAGAATACTCAAACGAATGCTACAATCTTTCAATAAAAAAAAGAGAGTTTTCCGAAACGACCCAATACAAGCAATGTAATCGATGCCTAGAGCAATAAAGGGAAGGATCAATCGATAAAACAAAAAGACCATTCAACCAACAAAACACTCAAATGGATCATGAAAACTCAGCACAATTGACCCAAAACGAGACTGACAACAATCAAAGATACTTGATCTTCAAGCAGAAGGCTCAGTACAAAAGACACATAGAAACCCTAAGGTCTTAAATTGTACCGATAAGAAGATGGACAAACGACTAAGAAAAGACAAGTTTAAAATGATAACAACAATCTCAAAGGCTTAATTACGCTCAATAAATAAACCAGAGGCAGGAAAAATTGACCAAAAACTCATCAAAAAAGGATAAACCTAAGTCTACAGGGATGGGCACGACTGTGAGGCTGTATCCAATTCCAAACAGGGGTTGGCGCGACTGCACCAAGAGCAACCTGCGCCAATGGGCGTGACTATTCAAATGAAAAGAGCGCCAAGCCAGATAACTATAGAAACAAGGTAAATCCAATGAGCAGAGGTTAAATCTGACACTCTGGAGCTGAACAGAGGATGGCAAGCAAGCTGAAAAACTAGAAAAAGACAAACAAGCGAACCAATCAACCGAAGAATGACCCAACAAGTCAAGACGACAAACTCACACTGATTCCCCAGCAGAGCCGCCAATTTGTTATGCAGGTAAATCCTCTTTGTGGATAGAGACGATCCCTCTAGCCCTAGGGTGGGTCTAGAAACAAAGGGACACGCTAAAGTGTTGCTTCCTAGTTAATGAATGAACAAAAGACACGGTAGATTGACCTACCTGGAATCCAACACTGTTGTTGTTGTCGAAAGAGTAGTAGCCTCTCGCTCCTGCCTTGGCAAATCACAATCCATTCATCGTTACGCTCGGATACCTGCACAGAGAACAAGAAACAAGAACAACATACAACATAACGGTTTCAGTCATAACTATTAGCAAGTCAAAGAGGGCTAAACATATCGCATTAAACAAACATCATAACACAATAGTGGAACCAAACAATAGTCATGTATATAAATAAGTAGAAGGAAGAGGTACAACCGATGCTTTGACGTTGCAGTCTTCTCCAGCAGGGTTCAACCAAAGCACGTCTTAGTACTTGTCGAGGGATTCAGACGAGATGAGGGCATGGACTTTAGCTCTCTCGACGAAGTTCCTCCTTGCTCTATCTCTTTCTCAATGCAAATCTTCAATCTATGCTTAATTATTCAACTATAGTATCAATCCTCCAAGTTCAGCTGGTTGATGAGAAGAGAGATAGTTTCTTTTATAGAGGAAAAGGAGGAGGTTGGGATCCCTACAAAGGTGGGAGGGAGTCCTATACTTTAGGAGAGTTCCAAGGGAGGTGAAAACTACTAACTAAAGGAGGGAATTGTTGGTTGTTTCAGTTCAACCACTCCCAATGACTCATCCTCGAGGTGGTTGGAATGGAACCTCCGCCTCTATTTTTAAAAAACATTCCATAAACAGCTTGGCACGGGTGCTTAACTGGGACAGAGCACCAACTGGCATGGGCTCAATGTTAATTTTCTAGCTCGGCGCGGGAGTGTAACTGGCTACTTGTGCCAAGGCAAAAACAAGGGTTTTTACAGTCTTGCTCAAGGAATTGTCAACAGGAGGAATATTGCTCTCATGTAAAGGGATGCAATGATGGTCTTTGTAGGGCATGACACTTCTTATTAGTCACAGAAATGACCCTCCAATGTGTGAGTTGGGGATTGCAGGGACAGTGACAAAATGCTGTGTAACACCATCAGAATATGAAACTATGCAGAAAGAACAACATCATCATCATCTAAGCAACAGAATGTAAAATATCAAAGAAAGAGAAGCATGAACACATAGAGACACCAGGATTGGTCCGAGACCGAGGAAAAAAACACTACGAGGAAAACCCTTGCAAATTCTTCTTCTAGATCATCATCAAATGATTCAGTAACAAGAGTACAATGATCCATAAATCTAAATTACGGGATCCTTGAAGACCCACCATATTCCAAAGAGCGATATGAGGAAGTTTGATGGCAAGGATCCCGTAAAATTTTCTATATAAAGGCAACAACACGACCTCATTTGGAGCACATACACAACAAGTTTGATCTGTAGTTGTTGGAGAGGAAAGAAGGGTGAAAAATTAAAGGAAGAAGGAGAAGAACCCTAGAAAAGAAGAGGAAACCCTAGCGAAGAAATTTGGAGACCTTTTTCTCTTTCTTTGACTCACGTGCGAAATTTTGAAGCTACTAGGGAGGCCGAAATTTCAGATCTGTAGTAGGGCCAAAATCTTGGAAGTTGGGGGCTGAAATTTTGGAATGTTGTTGGATTGAAGCTACTAGACATGAAGATACTACTAAAGTTTGCTTAATCATCTTGGAAAGATGACTTGGTGGAGGAGGAAGGTCTTTTAGGTCTAAGGTCTTGGTCTATCTCAATTTGATTTACTAGCAGAAGAGTTTGACTGGGTTTTCCCCTATAGAGGGGTTTTAGCCCTGGCTGAGAGCCTACATATGTTGATTTGGGGTAGCATATGATATGCTCTAAGTCTCAAAATTTGTAGGGAGGCTTAGACACATGTATTCCAAATAACCCAGAAATCGTTTGGGTAAATTCCACCCAAATTGTATTTTATTAAAATAATTAATTATTTTTAAAGGGACCCTAAGTATAAACTTAGGAAAATAAAATAATTAAAGTGAATAAATATAATATGGGTGTAAATGTTCTAGAAAAGGCAGATCGAGTCAAAAGTTAATCTTAGCTGTTGATTAGAGATCTAATCTGGGTCGTTGAAGTTTCAACGAGAAGACTATAGGAATGGCTTGAAGGGTCATTTGGAAAACACATTTGGTGGAGTAAGATCAAGGGATCGATTTCTTTAGTGAGCAGTGCTCAGGGAGAAACTTTGATAGAGATATCTTTTGCAAAGAGGGGAAGTAATTCCAGTTCGAAGCATTCCTGATACGGAGAGTTCATAGAAGAGGAGGCAGTAGGAGCCACATTAGCAGCACAGAGCCAGTGATGCAATCATTACACAAAGCATAAAGGGAAGTCTTATTTTTGCTAAGGAGATAGTGTTGGGCCAGTGCCAGATCCTGGAGAGATATTACGGAGGCCAAAAAGCCTTAGTTTCCAGCCAGCAGAGAGACCAGCTCAGAGACAGAGGGCAGCCGTAGCTGTGACGCAGATACTACACAGAGTGGCGTTTTCATTGCGCAGGGGCAGTGCAGGGCAGTTTAGTTTGGGTGTTGATCAGTGCCGAGTTCCCGTGGAGGAGTGAGGTTTATCTCACAAGATATTTCTTGTCAGGTTCTCTGCATGATTTGACATATCATTCAATCATAGTCTTGTACTCATAAATAATTATTGCATAATAATATAAACCCTCAGCTACTGCATTGGTTTTCCCGCATTGGGCTTTTCTGGGGACATCGGTCCAAAAATAACTATGTCAGATGTGTCTGTGATCTATTCTTGTTCAGTTTTGTTTCCGCACTTGTATTTTTTTTCGCAGTTTATTTGTGAAGGTTGCAATGTGATGTATTTAGTGTTTGCCGTAGGAAATTGCAAATAAATTGTTAAGTCAAAATTAACAATTAGGTGAATATCTTCCAGTTGTTGCAATAGGATTCCAGATTTACGGATTTTTCACATGATATTAGAGCTTGTTTAAGCTGAGTGCAGGAGGAACAGAAGAACAGATCTAGTAGATCCAGAGTTGAAGCAGAAGCTGGGGATCAAAGAGCTGCGTAAGTAGCAAATCGATTTCCCAGTGAAGAGCGGAGTCCAAGCCAGGAGGGCTAGATCCACCAGGAATGTCACTGTGAATGAGCCGACAGAGAGGTAGGATTTTTCTAGATTGCAAATTGTCTGAGGCAGGGAGCAGCGTAACAGATTTACGTTGATCAACAGCTTGAGGGATGTAGTTTACTCTACAACAGTGATTGTTGGTGCAGAAATGTCAAGAAGAGTAGTTGAAGACACCTTTTGGGGATTTCTAACCTCACAGAGTTCCTTGCCCAAGAAACTCAGATTTCCCATGCAGAAGCAACAGAGTTTGTGCCTTGCTCCAACAAGGAGTGCGTAAACCCGACAAGGAGTGCGTAAACCCAACTGATTTGGGGTAGCATCGGATGTGCTCTAAGTCTCAAAATTTGCAAGAATTCATCTAGAATTCTTGCAAATTTTCACTAGGTGCAATCACTGCACCTGGTGAATTCATCCACAATTCACAGGTGCAGTGATTGCATTTCAATTCAATTTTGGAGAGCCAGTGCAACATTGGAGTAGATCTTTGAGGCCAGTTTCTCATCTCAGCTATATTGGTTGTATCAACATGCAAACCCCAATTTATCTAATATAATTGAGAGATTTTATGTTAATCGCGCTATTGGATTGCAATGCTCTATTTGTTATATTTTACATGGCAATCTTCTGTTAAATGAATGAAAGATTTATGTAGCATTTTTATTGAGTTAAATTAGCCAAAGTTTTCAATTTGGGACATTACAGTGGCATCGGAGCTAGTTCTTCTGTCATCGTGAGGCTTTATTGCAGAGAACATATCTTTATCGGAGAAGCCAAATTGTTGTTGAAGAACACTTTATGGACAAGGTTTATGAAGATCAAAGTTAATTGCAAATTTATCGCACCTGTAGAAAAGGTCCTACAAAATTACTAACAAATTGTTGCAAGCATAATGATAATTCAACAAATTACCCGAATTCTATAAAGTCAAGGGGTTGTGAGCAAATCTTGATAATAAAAAATATGAAGAAAAAACTGAATATTTATTTTGTATGAAGTCGTTGGTGCCATTACAGGCATAAACTTTGTTTTTACCAGTGCATTGGTTCCCTGAAGAAGCTGAGCCAAGACACCTAAGCTAAGTATTGTGTCGCCATTCCAAAGAATCAAAAGTTGTGATCGTAAATTTCCTCCCATGGTCATGATCATAATCGAGTAGTTTACATGCCGCCAACATTGTTGGCATATATGAGAGCCGAGTACATTATTTCTTCAAAGGCTAAGACTTACTTCTGGTGGGCAGCTTAATCAATTCTATAATTGCGTTGCCAAATTTCACTGCTGCCAGCTGATTCGTGGGCTCTTTTATAAGGGCCAATCCCATTAGATCATAGTCATAAACACGCGGGGTCGAAATCTATTTGTTGGGCCAAATCACATGCACAATAATTCGTAAATGTTGAACCCTAGCTTCAGACTCCTCACTTGTAAATCAATGATTGTCGACTTTTGTCCCTATCACTTCAAAGGAAACACATCCGGCTTAGAGCGATCAGGAGCTGATCACAGTGGGTCATTGTTGTATAATGATGTGAGTTACAAATGAACAAGCCGTTGTGAAATGCAATATGGATCAGAATTTGCGCTTAAGGCCGACGATTGATACTTATTGAGAAGATCAACTTGAGATCCATATTCCCACGAGCTTGAATTCCAAAACTCCATTAAGGTATTAAATTATACACAAAGGAAGGCCCAGTACGTGGTGTATTAAACTGTATGATTTGGTACGTGACACATCTTGACCTGCGTGCTTTAGAAATTATAACAAATTGAGTGTGGGTTGAGTGTGTGTCACAGTCAACCATTTCCAACGATTCATTCCATCTGCCACAATTTTGGATGTCAAAGCAGGAAAATTAAGCTGAACCCAAGTAGATTGTTTTGCGTGAATTGATTTGTAAAAGAGCCAAATGATCTTGTGTATTCTGGGAGCAGAGTTTAATGCGTTGAAAATGTGGGATGTGATTATGGTTGCACCATTGGAAACCTTATCTGCGGAGAACAACCAAGCCCCTTTAAATTTGTGCAAATTTAGAATTCTAGAGTTGGTTATCTTGTCACCCACGTTGAGGAGTAACGATGAAGCTAGAGTAATGACATTATGCTAGTGTAAACATAGTTGGACATGAGAATGGACCAAATCCCTACAATGGAAATTAATTGAGCGTCCTGCAACTAATGTATTACAACGATGCAAGTTGTCAACATATGACAGTATTATGGTCTACCTGTAGCAGTGTTGCTAGCTACTAATAGAGGCTAGGGAATTTTTTGCAGAGGCACTATTGAAGACTGCTAAAGTTATTGGTGCACAGGGACTGACATCATTGTGCCAAAATAACAAACTGTGTACATATACCTCTTCGGCATTACAGAGTATGTAGGGCAGAGTTCAATGTTAACAGCGCTTTGCAGGGGCTGCTATATCTGTAAGTTGTTGATGTTATTTGAATGATTGATGTTGTTGAGCTAAAGGTAGTACACCTGTAACTAAATTATATGTTGGTAGCATTGTTTGGTTGTATGAGAGGGATGTGTTGATAATTTATGTAAAGAAGAATATTGACATAGGTGTGAGTCAGAACATGTTTCATGTTAGTCAACCTTGTATGTGTTAGATCTAAAACAAAGTAATTGTGAGATCAGTTGTTGTCCTTGAATAAGTCTGAGTGTATGCTTGTTGTGGTAAGAATGTTGTTGTATGATGTTGTTGTACTTAAACTCCCTTCAACTAAACATGGATCAAACCTTCATAAACTCCCTTAATAAACTAGCAAGAGCAATCAACGGAACCTTTTCCAATGAGATACTCACTATGCTACAACAAGAGCAATCATAGAAAGAACAAGAGATGGGATACAAGATTCTTGCATTTTGGGACAAATTTGAGGTTCATGAGGTTTTCAGTAAAATCCCTTCTCAAACTAGATGTACTTGCTCCACTCATTTCCAAGGTGGATCAGTTAGATGGGAAGAGCTTAATTTGGGCTCTAAAACCAGCCATGCATGCCTTAGTAAAACACAAGTATTTGGAGCACCCTTGTGTAGGGGTCAAACATCCAATTGCCTCCTGTCTTAGTAGTATCATGATGTTGACCGCACCTATACCCCCTTACAGTGATGACATAATGAGGAGAGTCTTCAAACTAATAATAGATGACATAATGAGGAGAGTCTTCAAACTAATAATAGATACCTTTCAAGAATTGGATTACAATGAGAGTCCTACATTTGGGAAGAGGATTGATAGTCTAGAAGTCATGGCCCTGGTTAGATCTTATGACATTATGTTTGATCTATAATGTCATGACTTGATCCTACAAATGTTCCAACACTTAAACATTAGGAAACATCATCCCGACACGGTCATAACACACATGCAGTCCATTTTTTCCTCGTGTACAGGAGGCCACAATGCCATTTGTAGGAGGTTGTAGTCTAAGTTGTTGGCCATTTGGAGGGAGGAACAGTAAGTCTCACCTATTGCTTATGAACTAGCTAAAAGGTTCGTTAAGCAGAACATTGGTTTATACAGGAGATGATTGAACCAGGAGGAGTTGCAGAGGATTGGTGGTGACCAACCATGCAACAAGAATGAGCTAAGGAGGAAGGGTATTTGCTTCATTTGCAAGGAACCTTGGGGACCTGACCACTTGTGCTTGAGTGACACCAAGGAGATGATAGGGGTGGATCGGGAGGAGATTCCTTCTGACCTTCAGGATGAGGATTCTTCTTCTATGGTTGATTCCATGGGATTTTATGAGGATACCTCTAAGGAGCATGAGCAGTCATGGGGAGTTGTCGACAACAACTTAGAGTTACATCCATGTTTGGTAGAGGAGATTGATGAGCAACATATTGTTCCCATTCAGCATGAGCATCACATGGTGGAGCACAGTGTGCATGATGGACCATCTTTAGAGAGTCAACTAGTGGCTCACGTTGAGCTCATGATGGAGGAGGATGAGAAACCATCCTTGGGGCCAGCCATTGATGAGGAGCATAAAGATGTATAAAAAACTAGTAGGGTGGTAGTATTTGCAGAAACTCGTCATCAAGAGGTGCTGAAGTCTTATAGGATAGTTTTGCAGGAGGTTAGTAGACCGGATGAGCATGGAGTTTCCAGTCAGATGAGAGAGGATCTTTTGGAGATGGCGGTGCATCCATATTTGGGCCTACCCACTGATGAGGTGTAGATAGGTGTAATGGCAGCCAACAGAGATATAGTATTTTCAGGCAGCAACCCATGCCAGGAGTACATAGACAAGGCGTGCAGCAGAGTGTGGCCACTTATACTTGTTGAAAATGGCACCAAGAAAGATCCTAATTTAATTTTCCCTTGAATTAAATCAGAAGAAAATTGTAGTTCGACATCACATGAAAACATGTACAAGTTAACTAAGTTAGTTTGACTTAGTTGGTTAAGTTAATTCAAGTTGAGGGTCTAAATTGAGTCATGTAGAGTGGTTCCTACTTTTTAGGAGCCCTGGTTGAGTTTATTTTGAGTTGTAATTAATTAATTCAATTTATCTGAGTTTAAGTCAGTTTAACTAGTTCCAACTATTGGAGGAACTAGTAGGAGGTCTAGTAGTGATTTTTCTACTCAATGATCAACCCGATAACTGATGATTCAACCATAGATAACTCATGCATGTGAGAACTGAGACTTACCCAGTTGAGATTGGAGTTCAAAAGAAATGTACTATCAGTTGTATAATCATCCGAATTGTACAAGTGGTGTATGTAGCCAGAGGAAGGCCTTATATGGATTGCGCAATACTGGATGAGGAATTCCCTAATTAATAGGTGCTAATTGTCCAAGGAAACAGTGCAAGGAAATAGGGAACTGGGCAGGTAGAAAATTGGCTAAGTATTGGCCTAGGCTTGTCTAGGAAGTAGTGAGACAGATAGAGATCGTGCAAAATTTCCTTTGGTTTGAGTAAAGAATTGTAATCTTCTCATATTTTCTGACTAATGAAATATACAGATAGCGGGGTTTTTATTTGTGGCTTTCCTCAGGAAATCATTGTGTAATGTGTTGATTGAATTGTTTCTCTTGTATGCTTCATGATTTCACGATCGTTTAGATTGGTTTCTGCAATTGGTAGAGTAGATTCAAGTCTATTGTTTTAGCAAATTACAATTGGCAGCTTGAAACTACAAGGAATTTCTACATGGTATTAGAGTTGAAATCACTATAGAAGAGAAGAATACGATTTTGTGCTTCCAGGAGGAACAAGTTTTGCATATCTCTTCTCCAGAGCTAGGAGCAAGATCACGATGGTGTTCTATGGTTTGAGGTTCGAGTATGCCCTTAAGGGTAGCTCTAACTACATTGTCTGGAGAGACCGGATGGAAGCAGTCTTGGAAGACAACAGATTGAAGGAGTTCATTGATAAGGACATCCCAAAACCAACTCCAACTGATGCACAATATCTAGACAGAGTGGAAGAAGTGCGTAGCAAAGGTGAGAAGGATTCTACTGGAAGGTGTTCGAGATCATATTGTCTCGAACCTCCATGGAAAGGAAACTCCATATGCAATGTGGAAGGACTTAATAGATTTGTTTCATAACAACAGTGAACATAGGAAGTTGGCACTAACGGACAAGCTCAGAAAAATCAAGATGGAGAAGGGAAACACAATACCAATGTACCTGACCAAGTTCACCCAATGTCGGGATGAGCTTGGAAGTGTTGGTGTCACAGTTGTCGAAGATGATCTGGTGAGCCTAACACTTCTAGGCCTTCCCAAGAGATAGCAAAAATACCAGTATTCGGTAAATGGGAGGGAGAAACAACCAGAGTAGGAGCATTTGTGGTTCGACGTGGTACAAGAAGAGATTCAACAAAACACCAGAGATGGATCCTCATAAAAGCATGATGATGAGGAGAATTGTGCCTTGGTTGGAAAGGCAAAGAAAGGGAAAGGGAAGTCATCCCATTCCAAATCAAATTCTGGTCAGGAAGGCAAGAAGGACTTATCGAAGATTAAATGTTTTCACTGTCACGAGTTGGGACACTATGCCACGAAGTGTCAACACAGGAAGGTTGGCAAGAAGCCCTCAAGAGGAGCGGTAGGTGAAGCTCTTGCTTCACAATTCGAGTTGGATTTCACCCTCATCGCATGAGTGGCATCATTAGTGATGGGTAGTGTATTAGTGGAGCCTCATTCCATATGACCGACAACAAAGAGTTCTTCAGCGACTTGGAGGAGAAGGACCTCCAGATGCACATCGAGATGGGAGATGATGGAAGGTATAGCGTGACCTACATCGGTACTGTTACTTTTTAGAGGGAGTCTGGTTCTCCCCTCACATTGAAAGATGTCATGTATGTTCCTAGTTTGAAGAAGAATTTAGTTTCAGTTTCTATGTTGGAAGACCATGGCTACGATGTGATTTTTTGCAACAGAAAGGCGTTCCTTTGTCACATAGCCACGGGATAGGTGAAGAAGATCGGGGTTCGTGTAAAGAACCTCTCGAAATTGGATGTACAAGATTGTGTTTCTTTGAGCATGAAAGCAGAGAAGGTGCAGAGCCGAGACATCAGTGACTTATGGCATAGAAGATTGCGCCATCTACACCACGGAGCTTTGAAGATCATGCATCAGATTTATACAGGACTTCCCAAGGGTGCAATTGAGCAGTGTGATACATGCAAAGGGTGTACATTGGGAAGGTACACCAAAGACACCTTTCATGATAAGGATAGTCAGGCACAAGCGATCCTTGAAAGAGTTCACTCATATGTGTGTGGACTGTTCTCGACAGCCTCCACGGCCAAGCACATGTATTATGTGATTTTTGTAGATGATTTCTAACACAAGTGTTGGATATTATTCATCAGAAGAAAGACCAGACGTTCTCAAAATTCTGTGAGTTCAAAGCACTTGCTGAGAAAGACAAAGGTAGGAAAGTGAAGGATCTTAGGAGCGACAACGGTGGAGAATATGTGTCGAATGAATTCAAGAATTTCTGTGCATTAGAAGGCATTCAACGAGATTTGATAGAACCCCATAACCCACAATAGAATGGGGTTGCAGAAAGGAAGGAAAAAAGCACTGTGGGAGCTGCACAGGCGATGTTACATGATCAAGGCCTACCGTTTTACTTGTGGGCAGAAGCATGCAACATAGCGGCATATGTGCAGAATAGGAGGCCCTCATCGGATTATCGGGATGAGTACACCAGAGGAAGCTTTTTCAGGTAAGTGTAATATTCATTTTTTTGGTACCACCCATGACAGGGCTAGGTTGGACTTCCAGAGTTAGGAGCAGACAGGTCACATGTACAGATTGGTGCTATCAGTGGGCTCAGGAGCTTTTCGGAGAAGTTTTGAGGAGTTTTCATGGTGTCTGGAGGCATTCGCTTGATATACTCCATCATCCGAGCAGTTTGGCTTTCGTTCCGATGCATTCTGATAACTTTCGAAATTTTGAGTTATTTATGGGCTTAACTCAGCTGATTATGCTCAAGGTGCCGTTCCGGGAGGAATACACGATGGAACACCTTAGTGTAACAGCTCATTGGAACCGAGACGAGAATACCTACATGGTGGGACAGTTAGACACATATTTCAGTGACCGGAGGAGGTGTGGTAGCCAATTTACCCTTTTCTGCATTAAAAAGGGATATTTTAATAAAAGGGAAAAGTGCTCCATGAATAAAATAATAATAAAAATAATGCTCTAGAAGGCTCCAAGGGATCTATAAAAGAAAGGGAGGAGGCCATTGGGAGATATCTTTGGAGTAGATCATTTGCTTGTGTATGAGAGGTTTGAGGACGTGGTTCTCTACTTCAGCTGTAGCCCCAGGACAGAAACCCTCGGGTGATTTGTGAGTGTTGGACGGAAACCCAATACTCTTGAGGAGACTTCACTTAGAAGTTTCACAGAGCTTCAGAGATTGGTGTGAGGATCATTCAGATCTTCAACTTGGGCTTCATCATCTTCAGTAGATTCAGGGATAGTTGTTTCCGGAGGGAGAGTGCAACAGTTCAGTTTTGGGAGGCCAGCACCGTATAGTAGTGTAGCAGATTGTATTGTTGGCCAGTTTTCTATCTCAACACTTTCTGGGTCAGATCTATATGTAAACCCCTCTTATTATTTATAATAAAAGCTGAGATTTCTCCTGTTCTATGTGGTATTCGATTGCAGCATTTATGTGTTTAATTTTACATGGCAATCTTCTATTGAATAAATGTTGAGTTTTCGGTATAATTTGGGGTTTTAGTAAATTTTTGCAATTTTAGTTAAAATATCCCCATTTGGGATATTATAGTGGTATCAGAGCCACAGTCTTGGCTTAGCCTGCGGGTTTCAGTTCTTAGTTGCAGAGAGTATTGAAGTGAATATTGAAGGGTTTATTGTAGAACAACTTCAGAAAAAGGATTTCAAAAGAACTATTTGTTAGATATTTTCAGTGCCGAAGGAAAATCAAAGTTGTTCGTTGTGAAAGGACCAGCAGCTGTAAGCGTAGAAGCTGAGCCGCACATGCGATTGTTCAGTGGGTTGAAATGACACTGTCATTATGCCATTGTGGTCGTTGAGTAACAACCAAGTTGAATTGGTGGAGCCGTCTATTGTGAAAATGGGCTGTGAAATTATGTCGAGTAAGGGGCTGCCGTATTAAAATTAAAGGGCCAAGGAATTAAAATTTTATTTATTTTATGTTTTTAAGGCCATAAAAGCCGAAAATTTTTAGCCAGACGAAGTTATATTTGCAGGGTGAATTCTGGTTTGATTAAGCGCTCGATCTGTGGGTTGATCTGCAACTCGAGGGACCAAGCTCATGCCAAGAAATTGAAATTCGTCTGCTAATTTTAGTGTTGGGAGGCAGCTGATTATCGTTTAAACGTTCAAGGAGGTGCCATATCGTATTTGCTCGAGTCATAATTTTGTTGCAGAAAATATATTTTGTGTGAAGGAAGTGATTGGCATGCTTCGAAAGCAATGTCCTACTGCCGCATGTGTAATAAAGATTCGACAATCAGAAACCGTCAAAAATTTTCCAAAGGGGTCTCGCATGACAAACCTCACATTTTAATTTTATGACGGAAAATTTTGGGTCATGTTGATGAATTTTACAAGGTCGAATCAAATCTTACTGGCGTTGTAAGATAAATTATATATAAAGAGAAAACACTGGCTGAAGGTTAAAGCAGAAAGAAAGCATGTATTACAAGGGGTATCAAGGCGGTGAGCTGCTCGTGTTGAGTCCAAGGTTGTGATCGAGCCGCCGGATAACTAAAAGCTATAAAGCCACATTACACCCACGAATATTCGAAGCGATACCAAGGTGATTAGAGTCCATTCATCGTTGACCCAGTGCCTAGTGGCTATGATCTGCATTTTGATCCGAGTCACGTGGTCAAGGAGGCATGCGAAGCTGCGGAGTGTTGCACAAGCGACATACAGGATCAAAAGGTGAAACTTACGTTGTTCCAGTTATACGCAACAAACCCAGTCACCAAGAATTAGGACCCTGCGGATTTGAACATAGTCTAGAGACGCCATTGGTCCCTGCGAGTGCATTCTAAAACATTGAGCGTTGGAAAGATCATGGCTGAGCGTTGAGATCGATCTGGAACATATGTGCGTTTGGGGTCACATTCCGGTGCGAATCGGCTCAGGATCAATTCCAGCTACCAATTAAGTACTTACATATTTCTATCGGTCCATGTTTGGCACAAATTTATCCCAGCCACCATAATTTGAATGCTTGTGTAATGGCCTGACTGGAAGGAAATGTGGAGCGAATTATCTCTGTAGGGAGTCGAGTTACAAAGTAGATATTTTTTTTTGTGGAAAAAGTCACGCATATGTTATCCCTCTGGCTGAGCATGTGTATAGTGGCCAAATTGTTGGAGTTAAAAGGGACAGATCCCACATATTCCTATGTTGCGTTCTGAGGGAAGACGTTGTGACCTTCAGTTTTGAGCATTCATAAATAGCCTTCAGCTGAGTTGACACTATGAACATTCTGTTGGGATACATCATCGCAGCAAATACAGCCCCGGTTGAATAGCAAGTGTGGACACTAGTACAGGTGGTAATTTGTCGTTGTTGTATGCTTATGTCCCTTCACAATTCGTGCTTCAACCACATGTTCATGCATATTCCCCACTGGTGTCTTGGTATTAGTGGAATGTTACTCAGAATTTGTGAAAAATGTGGAGGTGATGACATATAACGTCAAGTTCCATTTCTGGGCAGCGTACGCACTTGCCTCAAGTGTTGGAGTACCATTACAAGGGTCAGTGTTACATTCTCCTGTTTGCAGCCCTGCCAAATTAGGTTCTTTCACAAAATCACAATGTTGGTACGCTTTGCTCTAATGGCCATAAATCTCTTTGTTAAGTTTTGATATTTCATATACAATTGTGGGTTTGGACAGTGAATATATAGTGAACTGTCCTAGGCTATTTCCAACCTTATCGTGTCGGTGTCTAATATTTTTGAGTATTGTTTAGATCAGTTTTGAACTCTTGAAAGTTCCATAGAGGTTGAATGTTGTTCACTGAGCCTATTTGTTGTACCTAAACTGTGAAAAGCACCTACAGCCATAAGTCTGTTATATGTTTGACAAATTAAACTCAGAAAAACCACTGAAGGCATCCATTAAACTCAGAAAAACCAGTCGCCATTTTCCTAGTGATTCTGAACAAACTTGTAGTGATTCTGTTGAGAGTGCATGGTTGAGCTACTCTGTCCTATTGTGATCAGAGAAATGAAGTGGTCTTGAGAATAATTGTCAGAAAAATAGTGACCTCATTATCACAAACGGTCTTGTATTCATTGGCTGAACCATGGAGGGATTCCTAAACAGATTGTTGAAAATAAAAATAGAAGTGGGTTCCTTAAACCACCATGCATCAGAAGACCAGAAAACAAAACCAAACAGCAGACCCTTTTCAAGAGAAATTTATGCTATCCTTCAAAAAGGACAGCCAAAAGATTTGCAGGAAGAATTGGAGATTGGTCACAAAATTTCTGCACTTGGGACAGATTTGAAACACATGAAGATGACATGGAGAGTTCTGTCCAAACTTGATGAACTTAATGAACTTCTGTCCAAAATAAGCCAAGAAGAAGGGAAGAAACTGATTTTGGCTCTAAAACCTGCTATGCTTGCTCTTATACAGCCCAAATTTTTGGAGGAACCTTGTGAAGGGGTCACACTTCCAGTTGCAGCTTGCGTCAGTAACATCATGAAATTGACCGCACCTATAGCTCCATATAATGATGATGTTATGAGGAGGATTATGAGGCTGATTGTAGAGACTTTTCAAGATTTGGACAACAGCACAGGCTCTACCTTCAAGAAGAAGCTTGAGATTCTATGGAGTATGGCCACACTCAAGACTTATGTCATCATGTTTGACCTTGAGTGTGATGACTTGATCCTGCAGATGTTCCAATGCTTCTTCAGCATTAGGAGACATCATCCTGATACTGTTATAGCACACATGCAGTCCATTTTGTCATCATGTATGAGAGACCATGGGACTATTGGCCGAGAGTTGCAGACCCGGTTGTTGAGCATTTGGAGGAGAGAGCAGTTGGTCTCACCTGCTGCTTATGAGCTAGCCCAAGGGCTGGTTGAGCAAAATATTGGGCTATTCAGGAGACAGTTGACCAGGGAGGAGCTACTCCAGTTTGGTGGGTCAGGCAGCAGAAATGAGCTGAGGAGGAAGGGACTTTGCTTCAATTGCAAAGAACCTTGGGGGCCTGATCACTCATGTTTGAGAGATGCAGATGAAGTGGCAGAGGTAGAGCAGGTAGAAATTCCTTCTGTATGCCAGGGTGAGGACTCTTCTTTAGATGAGTCCATGGGATCAGTTGAGGATGCTTCTGGGGAGCGAGAGCGGTCATGCAGAGAGAATGACAGTAGACCAGAGTTGTGTTCTAGTGTGCAGGGTGAGCAGTCACGCGGCTCTATGAGAGATACTCCGGGTGATGAGTCACTTGTGACGATTCAGCCAGAGCAGCATATGATGGAGCCTAAGTCAGCAGAGGAGGATACTATGGACATCAGGCATGACATTTCCTTGGGTGAGGTCCAGATGGGCGCCCACATTGAGCCGATGAGGGATATGCGGCTAACATTGGGGTCAGCCATTGAGGTGGAGCAGTCAGATGCATTGACATCAAGTGCGATGACAGCAGTTGTAGATCCATATCCTCTGGAGATGTTGGAGGTTGATGGGATTGTTCTACAGGGGGCTAATAGGCAGCAGGAGTATGACATTCTTGATCAGAAGTGGGAGGAGTTGTTGGAGATAGTGGAGCATCCATCTGTGGGTCGTCACAGGGATGAGGCGCAGATAGATGTACATGCAGTCAGCAGAGATACAGTATTTTCAGTGAGTAGCACTCTCTAGGAGTACATCGATGGGGCTTGCAGCATATCTTGCCCACTTTGGCCCATTACAGAGAGAGGGGCTTTCTTCTACAGGCAGCTTTCATTGGCAGACAGGGCAGAGCAGTGGGAGTTGATCATGGGTTGGCGGTGTTAGGTCTCTGTAATTTATTAGCAAGATTGGGAGAGTCCAATCACAGAGTTAACATCATTTCAACCAACTTTGGGATTCTAGGATCTAGCCCTCCTGAATCCGGAGAGGGATCCCTCCAATATGTACAAAGATGGATATTGTCTTTG